>CM051239.1:422730369-423205369 GCA_027917425.1 Gastrophryne carolinensis
TAGAAGCGCTAATGCCGCGTAGTACCACGTAGCATCAGGTGAACGCCGGCCGCAGTATGAGAAAACCATATATATGAAAGTCAAACTGGTGAGTGCCTCATGTAATGTCGCATGTATCACTAGCGGCGGCTCAGTGTAAAGCGCCGGTGCCCTATGTTCATGTAGCACCTGTCACTCAGGCCCTTATTTAAGGGATAGCGTCAGGTAGTGGCTGGTTAATGAGAGGTAGCGACTGGTGAACGCCGGACACGGCACGCAATTACACATTTATCAAGCAGAATCTGTTTAGCGACTGGGATAGCGCCATGTAGCGTCTGATTCATCATTTTCACAGCCTCAGCGTACAGCGCCGGCGTTCAGCCTTGCACAGCGCCAGGTATGACCTCTCGCTACCTGTCACTCTCCCATACATTTCAATGGACGATACTTTTCTTCTCTTTAAACGGGGGATTTGTTTGTTTTTTTTCCAAAAAATCACAAATAATTCTGTGACCTCTCCTGGCATTGAAAAAGCAGTTTTTTCATAATTTTTTCATTTTTTATATATTTCTTCAGAAATGACATTACAGGTCTGGCATTAAAGTGTTCATGTTACAATGTTGTTACAATGTAATTCCATATGTTTTCGCTTTGTTACTAGTGGATAGATGCTGAAAAACAGACTTTAAACACACCGCCTCCTGCGCTCTGGGCTCAAACAAGCATTTTTCAGCGCCAGAGATCTGTGAGGCTGTTATTTTGCTGAATATGGTGTGAGTCGGTCGCTATGAGCAGTCGCTAACATGCGCTCCCATACAGCGCTGTACTGGTCAAATAGCGACTCCTCACAATGTATTTAAACATTACTGCACAGCGACTGAGTCGCTATGAAGTAGCGACCCACGGCTGAGCACAGCGACTACTAGCAGGCGCTCTGAAAATGCCTGCTACAGACGCTCATCTGTCGCTACCTGGCGTTAGTGATGAATCAGCCTGCCCGTAGCGTTCTCCCATACAATTCAATGTTGTTTATTTTGGTTGTGTATAAATAACGTTAGTATTACATTTTTAACATTTTTTTTAAATAAAATGATTGTGTTGGCTCCTGGGCAGCAACAAAAGACTTTAACATTGTTTCTCGCACTTTAGGTTTAGGCTGCAGAATTGTATGTGTGTTGTTCCTCCATTGCAGTGCCAGTGCTCCAGTTTGTTAACGTCATTCCACGTGTTTCGCTCTGGTATTGGGGTTTATATTGCGAGAAACTGACTTTTTTCAAATAGCGTCTGGTGCTCAGCATCAGAACGTCCAGTTTTAGAGCGCCGATGCTGGCTTTGTGTTTTTCGGTCATAGATATGGCCTTCAGCACCGAGCGTCGGACGCTTTTCACCGGCACAACCTATCATTCGCTGCAGCGTTGTCCTGTTGTTATATGTAGCGTCACATTGGCTGGCTTTTGGTCATGCCGCTAAATAGAGCTCGCGATTGGTGCTGCAGTGAATCAAGGAGAGCGCTTCAACAGCGCCCTCCAGACACCTAATTTATCAATGCTGGACCAGATACTACAGAGTCAATTGTCCAGCGGTGCAGCTAGGTCACAGCGCCGGAGACCCGCTTCAAGGGTCCACTTGCAGATGCTCTAAATGCTGCTACATAGACGCACAAATGGCAATATGTGGCGCTAGTCTTAAACTGGACCAACAACCATTTTTACCTCAACGGGCGTTGGTCCAGCTGTTTGGTGATCGTAAAAAGTTTGGGGGGGGGGGTATCCAGAATGCTGGAGCCCCCCTCACAGCTAACAGTACATTAGGCTTGTAATACTTACATTCATTATGTCGTGCAGAGGACGCAACTGCGCCCACATGACCGTCTCGCGGCCAATCGCGGGACTCAGTTCTCGCCGCAGGCTCGTAATGAATGTATTCTAAGTATGTCACACACCCCGCTTCAAGAAATTCATAACGTGTGGGTAATACTGACCTGTAGAGGGCGATATGCAGAGATGCCAGGAAAAAAGAGAGCCCCTCCCGGTCCATAAATACCTGGGACCTCCCACTCATTCCCCAGTCTTCATCTCTGCAGACGGCGAGCAAGTCAGAAGATGATGTCTCCTCCTTGCACAGGGGGATTTCAGGTAGCCGGGATGACTCCCGTCCCTTTAGTATCTATTTCCGCCCGGATCTATTTTTTCTGTTACCCATGCCTCCCAGCCTAGGCTGACGGTCCGGGTGAGGGTAGAAAAGCACCCTTGGTGCTTAAGAGCCAATGCTCTCCCGTGAGACCCTATATAAGAGGGTAGGCGGTCATCCGGGACGGTGACCCCGGTTTGGGATGCCCCGTCCCTTGGCCTTACACTTTGGGTGGTCCCCCCCTTTGGGTAATGCCCCTCTCTCTAGCGGGATAGCGGAGGGTAGGAGCAGGGCCCCTTATTCGGTGTTAGGTCCAAATTTTGTAATCATTAATTCTTAATAATGTTTTAATGTATTAATTTATTAAATTATCCTCCCAATAGTTATTAACTTATTTATTACTTCATAACAGCGTGTATTTCTCTGTCAAAACGGCGCTGTGGCCGCCATTTTTATGCAGGCTTTCTCCCTGAGGTAAAAGGGGCGGGGCCGGGCGGCAGGGTCAAAGCCACGGCCCGCTCCCCTCCTTCTGTCTCTTCTGAGACCGGCGCCGCGGCCGCACATGGCTGTGGTGCCTGCCTTTTTGCATTGTCATGGCGGAGGGGAGCTTCTCCCCTCACGCTTTCACTCTTGGGGGCGGGGCCCGGCTTTACAGCGCTGCTGCCCGCCCCTGTGGCACCGCTGAGGTGCTTTTCTCTTTGCCTGTTTCCTCAGAAGGAGCTGGCCACGCCCCCCTTCTCTCCTCAGAGCTGCTCTTTACCTCACAGAGAGAGGAAGCTGTCTTCAGGACCACAGTGAGTGGCCCGGTGGGCCCCCCTTCTGTCCCATCACCTATAATTATTTTTTTTTATGTCATATATATATATATTTTATACTCCGCTTTTCTTAATAGCCTTTTTTATTATGTCTTTCAGATATAACCTACAGTGGTGTTAGGGGGTTTCTCCCGGTCCTAGGGTCCCTGGGTTCTTAATTGGCTTATTGCAAATCCTCCCACTTGGGACATTAAAGGGGCATCCCGGGTTGCTTATATGCGTAATTCCCTCGGTCATTGCAACCAACTATAAGTTCACCTTATGGAGGCATCCCCGGATACTGGGCTCGGGCTCCCCTCGGGGCAATCCTGGAAGTGTATGGGGTGTGGGGTATCCCTTACTGGCGATGATGTATATCTGTGTATACCATGCGCACAGCAGACTATTACGCGGCAGTCCGGACCCCAGGCGTCTGGTTCAGCGCCGCCGGTCTCTCCCCCCCCCTCCCAGTTTGATCTGTGCCCAGTCTGACGTTGTCACGGGCGGGCAGTTGCAATCGGAGATGTGTGCCCGATTGGCCAATCTTGAAAAATTATTCTCTAGCACGGTCACCAGAAAGGCTCCGGCTAAGAGAAAGCACTTGACGCCGTCTTCACCGGCGGCCGACTTGGATGATCTTGATAATCTGGACTGGTCTGATTACTCCCAACTTGAGGAAGGAGAGGTATATGAAGAATCAGATAATTCAGACGATCAGCAGTTTGTGGGTGCTGATACCGAGCGAGGCTTGGGGAGGTCTTCGGATACTCCTAATGTTCTGGCTCAGATGTTTGAGGTTTTGTCTATTTCTCCTCCTGAGGCGGTTCCACAGCAAAAGGGGGGATTTTTCGAAGAATCCAGGCCGCGCTTGGAATTTCCTAACCAAAAGCATTTTGATGGGATTATTGCTAGAGATGAGCGAACTTTTGAAAAATTCGATTCGACTGATTTGCCGAATTTTCCGACAAAAATCGTTTCGACCCGAATTTATTCGCGACGAATCGCTATTAAAAACGGCTATTTCTGAGCCTCCTAGAGCCTCAATAGGGTTGTAAACCATTCTGCCTTGCTGTAACATGCACAGGATGCCTGCTGGGTTAGTTTAATAAATACTTTTAATAAATATCACATGCAGATCAGAGGCATCACTAATAGAATCGCAGAGCGGCACAATTGCAGAGAGTTGAAGTGGCATCACTATGAGGGGCAGGAGCCCAAACATTACTTTAAAGAGACACTGGGGTTGGCTTCAGGAGCCCAAAAATTGGATGATTCACACCCTGGAGTTGGCAGCAGAAGCAGCAGGAGCCCAAACATTACTTTAAAGAGACCCTGGGGTAGGCTTCAGGAGCCCAAAAATTGGACGAATCACACCCTGGAGTTGGCAGCAGCAGCAGCAGGAGCCCAAATATTACTTTAAAGAGACACTGGAGTTGGCTTCAGGAGCCCAAAAATTGGATGTTTCACACCCTGGAGTTGGCAGCAGCAGCAGGAGCAGCAGCAGCAGCAGGAGCCCAAACATTACTTTAAAGAGACACTGGAGTTGGCTTCAGGAGCCCAAAAATTGGATGAATCACACCCTGGAGTTGGCAGCAGCAGCAGCAGGAGCCCAAACATTACTTTAAAAAGACACTGGAGTTGGCTTCAGGAGCCCAAAAATTGGATGAATCACACCCTGGAGTTGGCAGCAGCAGCAGCAGGAGCCCAAACATTACTTTAAAGAGACCCTGGGGTTGGCTTCAGGAGCCCAAAAATTGGATGAATCACACCCTGGAGTTGGCAGCAGCAGCAGCAGCAGCAGGAGCCCAAACATTACTTTAAAGAGACCCTGGGGTTGGCTTCAGGAGCCCAAAAATTGGATGAATCCCACTCTGGAGTTGGCAGGAGTTGGCAGCAGCAGCAGCAGCAGCAACAGGAGCCCAAACATTACTTTAAAGAGACACTGGGGTTGGCTTCAGGAGCCCAAAAATTGGATGATTCACACCCTGGAGTTGGCAGCAGCAGCAGCAGGAGCCCAAACATTACTTTAAAGAGACCCTGGGGTTGGCTTCAGGAGCCTAAAAATTGGATGAATCACACCCTGGAGTTGGCAGCAGCAGCAGCAGGAGCCCAAACATTACTTTAAAGAGACACTGGAGTTGGCTTCAGGAGCCCAAAAATTGGATGAATCACACCCTGGAGTTGGCAGCAGCAGCAGCAGCAGGAGCCCAAATATTACTTTAAAGAGACCCTGGGGTTGGCTTCAGGAGCCCAAAAATTGGATGAATCACACCCTGGAGTTGGCAGCAGCAGCAGGAGCCCAAATATTACTTTAAAGATACACTGGAGTTGGCTTCAGGAGCCCAAAAATTGGATGAATCACACCCTGGAGTTGGCAGCAGCAGCAGCAGGAGCCCAAACATTACTTTAAAGAGACCCTGGGGTTGGCTTCAGGAGCCCAAAAATTGGATGAATCACACCCTGGAGTTGGCAGGAGTTGGCAGCAGCAGCAGCAGCAACAGGAGCCCAAACATTACTTTAAAGAGACACTGGGGTTGGCTTCAGGAGCCCAAAAATTGGATGATTCACACCCTGGAGTTGGCAGCAGCAGCAGCAGCAGGAGCCCAAACATTACTTTAAAGAGACCCTGGGGTTGGCTTCAGGAGCCCAAAAATTGGATGAATCACACCCTGGAGTTGGCAGCAGCAGCAGCAGGAGCCCGAACATTACTTTAAAGAGACACTGGAGTTGGCTTCAGGAGCCCAAAAATTGGATGAATCACACCCTGGAGTTGGCAGCAGCAGCAGCAGGAGCCCAAATATTACTTTAAAGAGACCCTGGGGTTGGCTTCAGGAGCCCAAAAATTGGATGAATCACACCCTGGAGTTGGCAGCAGCAGCAGCAGCAGCAGGAGCCCAAACATTACTTTAAAGAGACCCTGGGGTTGGCTTCAGGAGCCCAAAAATTGGATGAATCACACCCTGGAGTTTGCAGCAGCAGCAGCAGCAGGAGCCCAAATATTACTTTAAAGAGACCCTGGGGTTGGCTTCAGGAGCCCAAAAATTGGATGATTCACACCCTGGAGTTGGCAGCAGCAGGAGCCCAAACATTACTTTAAAGAGACACTGGGGTTGGCTTCAGGAGCCCAAAAATTGGATGATTCACACCCTGGAGTTGGCAGCAGCAGCAGCAGCAGCAGGAGCCCAAACATTACTTTAAAGAGACCCTGGGGTTGGCTTCAGGAGCCCAAAAATTGGATGAATCACACCCTGGAGTTGGCAGCAGCAGCAGCAGCAGGAGCCCAAACATTACTTTAAAGAGACACTGGAGTTGGCTTCAGGAGCCCAAAAATTGGAAGAATCACACCCTGTGGAGAGTCATGTGGAGAAAAAGTAGCTTAGTTAGTAATATCTACATAAAATTATGAATAAACAAATGCAAAAGTATTGCCAAAGTGAAGTTTTGTTTGAGGGTGTGTTTCCACCTTTTAATTAAAGTGGACCAACACCCAGGATTTTGACTATCCTGGGTTTTGGTCCACTTCGGCGGGGCACCCCGATCGGGGGTGCCCCGCTGTGTGAAACCCCCCAGAAAGCCCCAAAATCTTACCTGTCCCCGCTCCCACGTGACTGGACGGTCCAATCCCCGCCAACGTCCAGGCGGGGATCAGGAACGTCCAAGCGGCTGCCGCCGCCTCCCTCGCGTCACTTTCGGCGCGCGCCCCCCTGCCGGCCATTCGCAGACGGCCGGCGCGGGCGCGCGCACGCCTACAGGGGCGCGAGGGAGGAGGAAGATCAGGTAAGCGATTTGGGGTGTCTGGGGGGGTTTCACCCCGCGGGACATCCCGATCTCGGATGTCCCGCGGGGTGGGAGGTGATCGGCCCGGGAATCTTATAGATTTCCGGGCCGATCACCTCTCGGTGTTGGTCCACTTTAAATCAGAAACAAGAAGGCATCATTGCCTCTGACTAATTAGCCCTCAAAAATTCTTGGAATTTTTAATCTGGAATCATGTCTGATCCGTCTTATCTGAAGAATATTAATAAAAAGTAAGAGTAACGGAAAGGATTTTTTATCAATACTTACTTGTGGTCCGATGCAGAGGAATGTCTGTAACTGGAGAGCAGCGCCTTAAATCTGTTTTGCACGATCCATCTTTCTTTAGTGTTGGTCTGGCCCCGTCATCAATCTTCTGGAATACATCAGGCATTGTTGGGAGGAAAGCTTGGCTGATCCATGTGCCATTCATTTCCACGCAGGGCAGTCTCTGGAAAAAAAAAGTATGTATAAACCAGGGTCTTTTTCATATAAAAACAAATGGTTATTCTTGCTTTTCAACCATATGTTCCACAGCTTTACCAGTCATTGTGTCAGCCAATGAAGCAACTTTGTCTCGAAGTGCTGCAAAAGCAGTCCACTGCATCACAAGTGGCATCTGAAACCCCCAGTCAACTGTCTGTCTGTTATGCTTTGGGTTCAGCTCCACTATCAATTGATGAAGATCTGATAATCATAAAATTCAGCAGCTACTGCCCAGCCAAGAAGTGGAGGAGACACTCGCCTCTTCTTCCACTATCCGGCAATTAGTGATGAGGAGAGTGTCGTGGGAGGAGGTGTTGCAAGCCGAGGTAGTGGAAGAGGGTCCCTGGAGTCTGCGGCGGTGGCGGCGGCAGCAGCAGCAGCAGCAGTGAATTATTGCGGACTGTTGGTAGGAAAAATCAGCTACTCAGCGATGTGGCAGTGTTTCATGCAGCATCCTGTGGAGAAAAAGTAGGTTAGTTAGTGTATATACATAAAATTATGAATAGACAAATGCAATAGTATTGCCAAAATGAAGTTTTGTTTGAGGGTGTGTTTCCACCTTGTAATTAAATCAGAAACAACTAGCTATCATTTGCCTCTGAATAATTAGACCTCAAAAATTCTTGGAATTTTTAATCTTGATGTCTGAGGGATTTCTCCTATCAGACAGCGTCACCATAAGTCCAGCCTGCTGCATTACCCAGTGGTGGACCTTTCAGAGAACTGATGGCTTGTGCCGAGCCGAGGTGGAGAGTCCCATGGCATGGTTGTTGAACAGAGGGTGGGCCAGTCCTTTAGCCTGTCAGTGTGTACCAAAGTGCACAGTGTTGTCTACGTCTGGAGCTGTAACTATGGACTCATGGTGGACAATATATATCCTTTTAGGCCCCCTTGGTGATTGTGGTTTCACGCAGTTCTTCACATGGTTTTCCTTGACCATCAGAGTCACACATGGGAGGAACTACTAAAAATGAGAACTCAATCCATGAAAGCATTGCTTAATCCACGAAAACTGCAAATTTGGACCCATGGTGACTGACACTTGGAAGAACATCTTGTTTGCGCTGCGACAAGGAAGCCAGAGTCATGCGTCCTGACATGGCACACGTGTTCAGTCTAGTTTTGAAGTCTTGCCCCCATCTGAAAGACATCCGAACAACAGAAAAGAAAGTTAGCATGCACTTCTGGCACTCCTACACCACCAAGCACAACCTTATTGAGCCTCAGCGTCACAACGGTGTACCCCAACATAGTCTGATTTGCGATGTTTCCACCCGTTGGAATTCCACCCTCCATATGCAGGATCCACTATAGCAGTGGTCCCCAACCCTGTCCTCAAGGCCCACCAACAGGCCAGGTTTGCAGATCTCCACAAAGATGCACAGGTGGAGTAATTAGTGCAGCTGCAGAGCAATAGAGCTGGCTATTTGGAGATCCAAAAAACATGAAATGTTGGTGGGCCTTGAGGACAGGGTTGAGGACCACTGCACTATAGGAACAGAGAAAAGCCATCACGGATTTCTGGATGATCCAAACGGATAGGGGGACACCCCTGTGTAAATTCAATGTAAACCATTGGCAGCTCATACGTGACACCGACCGTTTGCTCAGGCCCTTTGAGGAAGCTACGTTATTAGTCAGTTGCCAGGACTATGAGATGAACGATGAGATTCCACTGCTTCATGTACTACAACACATGTTGGAAAGCATGGCTGGTCAGGGCACTGGAGACATGGCACATACATTTCACAGCCACATGAAGCCTGTGGGGGCTGAAGTGGAGGAGGAGGAGGGGGTGGGGCACAGCAAACCACAGTTTAGGTTTCACAAAATGACCATTTTATCTAGTCATCTGACAGGAGAGGAGGAGCAGGAGCAGCCACAGGAGCTAGAGGGTTGTGAGGAAGGCGAGACAGAGGACCCAGACACACCGTGGCAGTTTACAGTGGAGATGGAGACAGGTAGTCCCTCCGAGTCACTTGCACAAATGGCACGATGCATGCTCACATGCTTGCGTACTAGTGAGCGCAGAATTGTCTCCATTTGTCAGCGGGAAGACTTCTGGCTCTCCAACTTATTGGACCCTCGCTTCCGGCACAAAATGGGGGCATTTTTTACGCCCACTGAGAGGGAGGAAAAACTGACCTACTACAGAGACATCCCACGTAGTCAGTTGGGCGATGTCTATCTGTGCCATGGCCCATACTCCCGCAGGTCTGACTCGGGGGGACCTCTGCGATCACCTTCCACTGCCATGGCTGCTGGGGGGGTGGAAGGAGCAGCAGCAGCAGCAGCTCCATCAGCAGCAGCCTCAGTCTTCAGTCGCTAGTGAGTAGCTTTCTACACCCGCATAGTGAGTCTACTCATGAGCAGCAGGAAGACCTGGAGCTGGACCTCAAACAGCAGGTCATGTCATACCTTGACATGACCATGCCAACACACCTTCAGGATCCACTGGATTTGCTGGGAAGACAAACTTGACTTGTGTCCGCAACTAGCAGAGTTTGCCCTGGAAAAGCTGTACTGGCCGGACAGTAGTTGATTTCGATGGCAACTGGGCTGCTCTATATAATGAAGCAAAATGGCAAATTTACCTCACAATATAAGCTATTGCCCCTCAGATTTACACAGGGCCTGCTCTATATAACGAAGCAAAATGGCAAATTTACCTCACTATATAAGCTATTGCCCCTCAGATTTACACAGGGGCTGCTCTGTATTATGCTGCAAAATGGCAAATTTACCTCACAATATAAGCTATTGCCCCTCAGATTTACACAGGGCCTGCTCCATATAATGTTGCAAAACCATGAATTTACCTCACTATATAAGCTATTGCCCCTCAGATGTACACAGGGGCTGCTCTATATTATGCTGCAAAATGGCAAATTTACCTCACAATATAAGCTATTACAGCTCTATATAAATAAAAATAAATAAATAAAAAAAGGGCCTGTAGAAGCTTATTTAGTATAACAGATAGGGTGACATGTGCTGGTTTGGGATGCCCATATGGGCTAGTGTTTTGGCAGCAGTACAAAAACCAATGCAAAATGCAATAGCTTAATAAAGCTGATGCTGATCAACGCTTATTTAGTATAACAGATGGGGTGCAACATGCAGGTTTGGGATGCCCTGCGGCCTGGTGTATTTAAAGCAGACCAAAACCAATTCAAAATGCAATAACTTTAATAAAGCTGAGGCTGTAGATGCTTATTTAGGTGCAGCTTTGGGGTGCCCTGCGGCCTGGTTAAATGAAAGCAGTCAAAAAGGAAGTGCAAACTGAAGTAGCTTAATGAAGCTGATGCTGATCAACGCTTATGTTGTATACCAGATAGGGTGCTAGGTGCAGCTTTGGGGTGCCCTGCGGCCTGGTTTATTAAAAGCAGTCAAAAACAAGTGCAAACTGAAGTAGCTTAATAAAGCAGCTGATGCTGATCAACGCTTATGTTGTATAACAGATAGGGTTAAAATAGCATGTGCCTTGGGATGCCCGTGTGGCCTGGTATATTTCAAGCTGAACAAAAAGTAACAATAATCCAAGTATGAGACATAATTTTGACCTTCTTTACAGCGCCATACTTTGAAAAAAAATTTCATGCCGATCAATCCAAAGGTCAATGCCCCTAACAAGAATAGTGTTCGGCATAAGATTTCCTTCTGGAAGGACGTAACCTTTAGTTTACATGGTTGGGGTAGGTTATCTTACAAACTGGGATACCCCAGGCAGCAGTGTCATTGAAAGAGACAGATTGTAATGCAGGCCATACGCAAGCAGAGAAACTCAGGCTGCAACAGGCCTATTTAGTTTACATGGTTGGGGTAGGTTATCTTACAAATTGGGATACCCCACTGTATATGAAACCGAATATAAATGCACACCCAACAGTGGACAATCAGCCTCCAAGAGGCCTGCTTAGTTTAAATAAGAGAGCTGCTTAGTGTAAATAAGAGGCCTGCTTAGTTTAAATAATAGAGCTGCTTAGTGTAAATAAGAGAGGTAGGTTATGTATGTTATGTTACAGAATGGGATGCCCCCACAGCAAACCTGAGATCAGTATATATGCACACAGCAGCAGTGTGTAAGCAGGCTCATACAGGCCAAATTTCTTTAAATAACTGTGCAGCTTAGAGTAAATACAGAGGCTAATGGTATGTTACAGAATGGGATGCCCCAAAGCTGACTTGAGATCAGTATATATGCACACAGCAGCAGTGTGTAAGCAGGCTCATACAGGCCACATTCCTTTAAATAACTGTGCAGCTTAGAGTAAATACAGAGGCTAATGGTATGTTACAGAATGGGATGCCCCAAAGCTGACTTGAGATCAGTATATATGCACACAGCAGCAGTGTGTAAGCAGGCTCATACAGGCCAAATTTCTTTAAATAACTGTGCAGCTTAGAGTAAATACAGAGGCTAATGGTATGTTACAGAATGGGATGCCCCAAAGCTGACTTGAGATCAGTATATATGCACACAGCAGCAGTGTGTAAGCAGGCTCATACAGGCCAAATTTCTTTAAATAACTGTGCAGCTTAGAGTAAATACAGAGGCTAATGGTATGTTACAGAATGGGATGCCCCAAAGCTGACTTGAGATCAGTATATATGCACACAGCAGCAGTGAGTAAGCAGGCTCATACAGGCCAAATTTCTTTAAATAACTGTGCAGCTTAGAGTAAATACAGAGGCTAATGGTATGTTACAGAATGGGATGCCCCAACAGGAGTGCACCTGGGACCAGCAGTGCTATGCACATCAAAAGTGTCTTTATCAGGCCTAATTTCAATTAGAATAAGTGCAAATGGTTATGGTCTTAAATAGAGGCTGGTGTAGTCACAGAATGGGATGCCTCACAGCAGAGTGCACCTGGGACCAGTAGTGCTATGCCCAGCAAAAGTGTCTTTATCAGGCCTAATTTCAATTAGAATAAGTGCAAATGGTTATGGTCTTAAATAGAGGCTGGTGTAGTCACAGAATGGGATGCCCCAAAAACCAACAGGAGTGCACCTGGCAGGCAGTAGTACTATGCACAGCAAAAGTGTCTTTATCAGGCCTAATTTCAATTATAATCGGTGCAAATGGTTATGGTCTTAAATAGAGGCTGGTGTAGTCACAGAATGGGATGCCCAAACAGGAGTGCACCTGGCAGGCAGTAGTACCATGCACAGCAAAAGTGTCTTTATCAGGCCTAATTTCAATTAGAATAAGTGCAAATGGTTATGGTCTTAAATAGAGGCTGGTGTAGTCACAGAATGGGATGCCCCAAAAACCAACAGGAGTGCACCTGGCAGGCAGCAGTACTATGCACAGCAAAAGTGTCTTTATCAGGCCTAATTTCAATTATAATAGGTGCAAATGGTTATGGCCTTAAATAGAGGCTGGTGTAGTCACAGAATGGGATGCCACAACAGGAGTGCACCTGGCAGGCAGTAGTACTATGCACAGCAAAAGTGTCTTTATCAGGCCTAATTTCAATTAGAATAGGTGCAAATGGTTATGGTCTTAAATAGAGGCTGGTGTAGTCACAGAATGGGATGCCACAAAAACCAGAGAGCATGCACAGCAAAAGTGTCTTTATCAGGCCTAATTTCAATTAGAATAAGTGCAAATGGTTATGGTCTTAAATAGAGGCTGGTGTAGTCACAGAATGGGATGCCCAAACAGGAGTGCACCTGGCAGGCAGTAGTACCATGCACAGCAAAAGTGTCTTTATCAGGCCTAATTTCAATTAGAATAAGTGCAAATGGTTATGGTCTTAAATAGAGGCTGGTGTAGTCACAGAATGTGATGCCCCAAAAACCAACAGGAGTGCACCTGGCAGGCAGCAGTACTATGCACAGCAAAAGTGTCTTTATCAGGCCTAATTTCAATTAGAATAGGTGCAAATGGTTATGGTTTTAAATAGAGGCTGGTGTAGTCACAGAATGGGATGCCCAAACAGGAGTGCACCTGGCAGGCAGTAGTACTATGCACAGCAAAAGTGTCTTTATCAGGCCTAATTTCAATTATAATAGGTGCAAATGGTTATGGTCTTAAATAGAGGCTGGTGTAGTCACAGAATGGGATGCCCAAACAGGAGTGCACCTGGCAGGCAGTAGTACTATGCACAGCAAAAGTGTCTTTATCAGGCCTAATTTCAATTAGAATAGGTGCAAATGGTTATGGTCTTAAATAGAGGCTGGTGTAGTCACAGAATGGGATGCCTCACAGCAGACTTAAGATCAGTTCAGTATATATGCACAGTTAGTTAGTATAAGCAGCCTGAAAACGCTAACAAAGCCAGTCAGCCAGCCAGTAACAAACACTCAGGCTGGATGAAAAAAAAAAAATCTCCCTGTGACTGCCTCCGATTTTTCCTAACTTTCCCTGTTTTTCGCTGACTGTCTGTCTCCTGCCTGTCTCCAGCCTGTCCCTGTCTGTCCCTGTCTGTCTAACTGTCTCTCTCCCTGCCTACAGCAGCGTTCTGTCTCTCACGAATGCAATAGAGAAATGAGGAAAACCAAGATGGCCGCCGGCCTTAAATAGCGCTGTGACGTCACCGGGCTTGCTGGCTGCTGATAGGCTGCATGTGACTGCCCCAGCTTGCACTGGCGCGGGGTAGATGTCTGGACATGTCCCGTCCGCCATCTTAGAATGCCTGTATGTAAATGAATGGATGTTAAAGGAAAACTTCGAGCGATCGAATCGCGGGGAAATTCGGATTCAATCCGAATCGAATTTTTCATGAAATTCGGATCGAATCCGGGTTCGTCCGGATCGATTCGCTCATCCCTAATTATTGCGAAGGAATGGGAGAGGCCTGCCTGGCTCCCAGGTGTCCCTCAGGGTTGGGACAAAAAATATCCCTTTCCCTTGGATACGGTTAAGCGTTGGGCGTCCCCTCCCCAGGTGGATGCACAGATTCTGGGTTTATCCAACACTACTGTTTTAAATTCTCCTGATTGCTCCACACTTAAAGATGGTGAGGATAAACGCATTGACCAAATGGCTTGTCATGGTTTTGCCAGTGTTGGGTCAGCCATGAGGCCGGTTTGTGCTTCAGCGCTGCTGGTGGTGGCTACCAGGTCGGTGGTCAGGGACCTGTTGAATTCTTCCGGGTTAGATCCGGATAGTGACGAGTTCCTTGGCCTTAAAAGGTGTGAATTGTTTTTGTCATTTGTACTAGCTGCCTTGGATGATACACTGATGATGTGTGGCACAACGTCAGCTCTATTTGTGACTATTCGGCGTGTGGTTTGGTTGCGCCAGTGGGCGGCTGATTTTGTGTCTAAAAAGTCGCTGACCGCTCTTCCCTTTGTGGGATTACGGCTTTTTGGTGAGAAGTTGGATTCAGTTGCCAAGGGTGGTAAGTTACCTCAACGCAAAAAACAGCGTCGTCCCTTTGGGGGGGCGGGTTCCTTTGCTCCTTCCTTTCGTGGGGCTAGAGCTGGCAGAGGAATTGCTTTCCCCGCAGCCAGAGGACGTGCCCGCCCAGGATACAGCTGGGGCTCTAAGCCCAAACCCGCTGCCAAGCCAGCTCAGCAATGAGGGGGCGCCCTCACCCATGTGGGTGGGGGGACGGCTGCAACACTTCTCCCAGGTCTGGGACCGGGAGCTCTCGGACAGATGGATCCGGGAAGTGGTGACTTCCGGCTACAAGCTGGAGTTCGAGCTCCGGCCCCCTCCCAGATTCCTCAGGTCTCGGGTGCCTTCGGACCTTCTGGCCGCGCAGGAGCTCCAGGCGGCAGTAAAGAGTCTGTTGGATATGGCAGTTATTTGCCCAGTGCCCCCCTCAGACAGGGGTCGGGGCTTTTATTCCAATCTGTTCACGGTGCCCAAGAAGGACGGCTCGGTTCGACCCATTCTGGATCTAAAGATCCTCAACAGGTTCGTCCGTCCGCGGAAATTTCGCATGGAAATGCTGCGTTCAGCTATCCATTCTCTTCGGCAGGGGGACTTTCTGATGTCCGTAGACATCAAGGACGCCTATCTGCATGTGCCGATTTTTCCAGCACACCAGAGATTTCTCAGGTTCGTGGTGGAGGATCTGCATTTTCAGTTTGTGGCCCTTCCTTTCGGTCTTACCTCGGCTCCAAGGGTTTTCACCAAGGTGTTGGCCGGGGTGATGGCTCTCCTCAGAGCCCAGGGTATTCGCATTGTCCCTTATCTGGACAACCTTCTCGTTATGGCATCTTCCTTCAGCCAAGCGGTATTGGACACCAGAACTGTGGTGTCCACTCTGGAGAGATTCGGGTGGGTGATCAACTACCCCAAGTCCTCCCTTTCTCCGTCCAGGTTAGTGTCTTTTCTGGGAATGTCCCTGGATACTTCCCAGGCCAGGGTGTTTCTTCCTCAGTCCAAGGTTCTCTTGATTCAGGAGTTGGTTCGACTCCTCCTGTCTATCCCTCGTCCAGCCATCAGACTGGGGATGAGGCTGGTGGGATTGATGGTAGCCTCCTTCGAAGCGGTTCCCCTTGCTCAGTTCCACACAAGGACACTCCAGCTCCATCTGTTGGCGGCCTGGGACGGGTCGCCACCATCGTTGGATCAGTCCTTCCTGATGACCCCCCGAGTTCGGTGCTCCCTTCAGTGGTGGCTGGATCCAATCAATCTGTCGAGGGGCAGATCCTTTCTGGCCCCTTGTTGGGAGACGGTCACCACGGATGCCAGTCTGTCAGGATGGGGGGGGGGTCTGGAAGGATCGTCAGTTTCAGGGACTGTGGGGGCCTCAGGAGGCTCACGAGTCCATCAATGTTCTGGAACCATCAGGATGGTTCTGTTTCGCTTGACTCATCAGTTGCAAGGATTGCCGGTTCAAGTCCGGTCGGACAATCGGACGGCGGTCGCCTACATCAATCACCAGGGAGGGACTCGCAGCAGGAGTGCCCTCAAGGAAGTGTCTTTAATTCTGGCCTGGGCGGAGACCCACGTCCCGTGCATTTCAGCAGTTTACATTCCAGGAGCGGAGAACACGGAGGCGGACTCTCTGAGCAGGTTCTCAGCTCGCCGGGGGAAATGGTCTCTCAGCCCCAAAGTGTTTCGCTTGATTTGTCTCAGGTGGGGGTCCCCGGTGGTGGACCTCTTTGCCTCTCGTCACAATCACAAACTTCTGACATTTGTGTCTCTCTCACGGGATCCACTGGCTCTGGCAGTGGATGCCATGTCTCTGAACTGGAGGGATCTGGGGTTTCTGTATCTGTTCCCTCCATTTCCCTTGGTGGCCAGAGTGGTGCGCAAGCTGGCCCTGGAGGGTGCGTCAGCAATTCTGGTGGCTCCAAGGTGGCCAAGACAGGTTTGGTTCGCAGATGTGGTAAGGTTAGCAGAGGATCAGTTCGTTCTGCCCCTGCTGCCGGATCTGCTCACCCTGGGTCAACTACGTTATCCCAATTTACCAATGCTGGCTTTGACGGCGTGGCTGCTGAAACCTCCATCTTGAAGGAGGAAGGTCTTTCCGATGCTGTGATTCGAACTCTCATTAGTGCTAGGAAGCGGTCTTCCTCTAATATCTACTATAGGACTTGGAGGTCTTATATTGATTGGTGTGAGATCAGGGCGTTGCCTTGTAGGGAATTTTCCATCTCCAGAATCCTGGAGTTTCTTCAACATGGTCTGGACCTGGGGCTCCAGCTTAGTACTCTGAAGGGGCAGGTTTCTGCCCTGGCGGTGTTCTTTCAAAGGTCATTTGCCCTACATCCTTTGGTTAAGACTTTTTTTCCAGGGAGTCACGCACGTGCGGCCTCCTAGAAAACCTTTGCTCCCTGTTTGGGATTTGAATTTATTCTTTCTGCTCTTCAGGATTCTGCTTTTGAGCCCTTGAATGATATTGCCTTGTCTTCACTTACGCAGAAGGTGACCTTTTTGGTAGCCATCACTTCGGTTAGGCGTGTCTCTGAGTTGGCGGCTTTGTCCATTCAAGCCCCGTACTTTGAGGGGCATCAGGACAAGGTGGTTTTTCGTTTCAAGTCCGATTTCCTTCCTAAGGTTGTTTCTGCCTTTCACCTAAACCAAGACATTGTTCTGCCCTCTCTGTGTCCTAATCCCAGCAATGACAAGGAGAGGGCCCTGCATTCTTTGGATGTGGTTCGTGTTGTGAAGTATTATTTGGAGGTAACGTCTTCCTTTCGTAAGACAGATGCCTTTTTTGTGGTGCCCTCCGCGCCCCGAAAAGGCTTGGCGCCTGCCAAGTCTTCCATTAGTAAATGGATCCGTCAGACCATAGTTGGGGCCTATTCTGCCAAAGGGAAGGTACCCCCTTTTCGTGTTACTGCTCATTCTACTCGTGCGGTTGGGGCGTCCTGGGCTTTTCAGCACCAGGCCTCTGTTGAGCAAGTTTGTAAGGCTGCTACTTGGTCTTCTGTTCACACTTTTTCCAAGTTTTACAAGGTTGATGTTCGGGCCTCAGCGGATGCTGTGTTTGGCCGCAAAGTTCTGCAAGCTGCAGTGGTTTAAGTTGTGCCTTGTTGCCTTGTTTTGGATCCCCACCCTTTATGGACACTGCTGTTGGATGTCCCACACGTTATGAATTTCTTGAAGCAGGGTGTGTGACATACTTAGAATAATACCATTTTGTGAATACTCACCTGTAAAATGGGTATTATAAGTATGTCACACACCCCGCTTCACCCGCCCTTTTGTATTCTGGATCCTTTATATGGTGAACTTTGCGTTGTTATGCTTTGTGTTGGGCTCTTCCTGGTCCCTTACCTTACTGCTGTTCTTATACTGGGTAATGAGTGGGAGGTCCCAGGTATTTATGGACCGTGAGGGGCTCTCTTTTTTCCTGGCATCTCTGCATATCGCCCTCTACAGGTCAGTATTACCCACACGTTATGAATTTCTTGAAGCGGGGTGTGTGACATACTTATAATACCCATTTTACAGGTTAGTATTCACAAAATGGTATTATTATGAGCTTAATGTGACATTAGCTGTGAGGGGGGCTCCAACATTCTGGATGCCCCCCCCCCCATCTTTTTTCGATCATCAAACAGCGGGACCAACACCCATTAAAGTAAAAACGGGTATTGGTCTGGTTTAAATCTGCCTCCACATGTAGCAAGTTAAAATTTTTTGGGTGTAGAATTGTCCCCTGCATCTTGGTGAGCTTTTTCATTTTAACACACAGATGTGCAATGCTAAATATTTGTTCTAATTTCCCCTAATAAAATCACCTGCACATGGCATGAGGCATTGTTATAGGTGAGATACATTATTGTTATAGGTGAGATACATTATTGTTATAGGTTAGATACATTATTGTTATAGGTGAGATATATTATTGTTATAGGTGAGATACATTATTGTTATAGGTGAGATACATTATTGTTATAGGTGAGATACATTATTGTTATAGGTGAGATATATTATTGTTATAGTTGAGATACATTATTGTTATAGGTGAGATACATTATTGTTATAGGTGAGATACATTATTGTTATAGGTGAGATATATTATTGTTATAGGTGAGATACATTATTGTTATAGGTGAGATACATTATTGTTATAGGTGAGATACATTATTGTTACAGGTGACATACATTATTGTTATAGGTGAGATACATTATTGTTATAGGTGAGATACATTATTGTTATAGGTGAGATATATTATTGTTATAGGTGAGATACATTATTGTTATAGGTGAGATATATTATTGTTATAGGTGAGATACATTATTGTTATAGGTGAGATACATTATTGTTATAGGTGAGATATATTATTGTTATAGGTAAGATACATTATTGTTATAGGTGAGATACATTATTGTTACAGGTGAGATATATTATTGTTACAGGTGAGATACATTATTGCTATAGGTGAGATACATTATTGTTACAGGTGAGATACATTATTGTTACATGTGAGATACATTATTGTTACAGGTGAGATACATTATTGTTATGGGTGAGATATATTATTGTTACAGGTGAGATACATTATTGTTATAGGTGAGATATATTATTGTTACAGGTGAGATACATTAATGTTATAGGTGAGATATATTATTGTTATAGGTGAGATACATTATTGTTATAGGTGAGATACATTATTGTTACAGGTGAGATATATTATTGTTATAGGTGAGATACATTATTGTTACAGGTGAGATATATTATTGTTATAGGTGAGATACATTATTGTTACAGGTGAGATACATTATTGTTACAGGTGAGATATATTATTGTTACAGGTGAGATATATTATTGTTATAGGTGAGATACATTATTGTTACAGGTGAGATATATTATTGTTACAGGTGAGATACATTATTGTTACAGGTGAGATATATTATTGTTATAGGTGAGATACATTATTGTTACAGGTGAGATATATTATTGTTATAGGTGAGATACATTGTTACAGGTGAGATACATTATTGTTACAGGTGAGATACATTATTGTTACAGGTGAGATATATTATTGTTACAGGTGAGATATATTATTGTTACAGGTGAGATACATTATTGTTACAGGTGAGATACATTATTGTTACAGGTGAGATATATTATTGTTACAGGTGAGATATATTATTGTTCTAGGTGAGATATATTATTGTTACAGGTGAGATACATTATTGTTACAGGTGAGATACATCATGTTTCCAATGAGGTAAGAACAATTGTTTAAAAGTTTGGAAAGAAAAGCAGGCTATAGAGTAAGCAGAAAAAAATAATTAGTTATCTAGCTTTCCCCATAGGGTGCTGTTGTTCCTAAACTTTTAAACAGTTATTCTTTTGTATTTGATTTGTATTTTCAATAAGAACAAAGCTAAATAAAAGGTTCACCAGCAAACTGATCACTACAAGCCGTGTGCAATGCTCTGGCTATGCACCAAACAAACCAAAGTTAGCAGGGGGGTGGCCAACCCCCCCCTCAAAATTTGCCAGAGAATTAAATTGCACCACCGATACAATTAAAATGTTAATCTCAAATCTGTATTAGCCTAGATTTGAGATTAACGTTTTAAATGTATTGGTGGTGGAATTTGATTCTTCATATTTTTTTTTTTTTGGGGGGGGGGGGGGGGTTGGCCACCCAACCTGCTAACTTTGCTTTATTTTCAATAAAAGGTTGTGGTTGCAGGGTGTAGTACTGTGCGGCAGTTTTAATCTGCATGCATATGTACTTTCGTTTCCTATTTTCTACATTTGCAGCTTGACCAGCTTATATGTCATGTACATGAATACTTCTGTATTTTTATTTTGAATCTTTACTCAATAAAAATGTGTTGAAAATAAAATATTTTTATTAGTTTTGAATTAGGTTAAAGGGCACCCCTCACTTTCTGCCGGCACCGCAATTTTTTTTTTTTTTTTTTTTAACCGTCCTGGTCCGTTTCTGCCTCTAGGGGCCCCTAAACAGGCAGGTCCCCCCTTCTGCTCGGGTGGTGAGGAGTTGGGGGGATGAAGTGGGGACCTGTCTGTCAAGGTTCTCAGAGGCAGAATCGCCTGTCAAAGGTCGGGCCCCCATTGATTTCAATGGAGTTCGGGTTTAGGTCAAGTTTTGTTCAAAGTTTGGCCGAACTTAACAAACACGAACATTCACCCAACACGGGGAGGCTGATTTATTAATAGCGACATGTAGCGACAGTTGAGCGACTGTAGCGGTATTTTCACAGTGTCCGCTAGTAGTCGCTGTGCTTGGCCGTTGTTCGGTTGTTGACAGCGACTCAGTCGGTGTAGCGGAATGTTGAATACAAGGTGACGAGTCGCTATTTGACAGGTTCCGCGATGTATGGGTGCGCATGATAGCGACTGGTCAGAGCGACTGGCTCCCACCATATTCATCAAAAAATCAGGCTCAAAACATTCATGCGCTATGAAATGCATGTTTAAACCCCAGAGCGATGGAGGCGATGTGTTAAAAGTCGTTTTTTAACCCCCAAACAACCATATTTTTGGAAAACAAAAAAAACAAAAAAATTAAATAATTTAGTAATATGAATACAATAATATCAGACCTGTAATATCAATTATGCACAATTTTTTTTTCCCCTTAAAAAAAATTATCTAACATGGCAGACGTAGTCACAGAATTTTTCACATTAAAAAAAAAAAAAAATTAATAACAATTAATTAATAATATTTAAATATTGTTCCATTGAAATGCATTGGGTAGCGAGAGGTCATACCTGTCGCTGTTCAAGGTCGGACTCTGGCGCTGTGGGGTGAGGCTGGAATAATGATGAATGAGTGGCTATATGGCGCTATCTCAGTCGCTAAGCAGGATTGGCTTGATAAATGTGTGATTGTGGTGGGGAGTCAGCGTTCTCGCGGCGGGGCCCGTCATTACCGGTCGCTCACCAGTCGCTACCTGTCGCTATTCCTTCATAAGTAAGGGCCTAATTAAACCTGGCCTTCAGCATTATTTAATGAAAAGTCTAAACCCTTAAAAAACGATTCCCCAGCATCTAAAATCAGTTCAATACATTTTAAATATTTAGTCACTTACTTATTATTCTTTCCCCCACTGGGCTGCAACTCTGTTCAGGCACCACCATCTTCCCTCAAAAGTATCACATACTGAGGAGAGGAGGGAAGTGCAGGGAGGTGGGGTTATATCACTGCACAGACAGAGCAGCACTGAGGTCAGGAAAAAGACAGCAATCCCAGAATGCAGAGCAGCACAGCCAGAAGACATTTCCTGTCTGCAGGCAGCCTGAGACTCCACGGGCCGCCATCTTGGGGGTTTAAAGGCTCACAAAATGCAGTAGATGCAGGTAGGATGATTTTTCATGTGGGCAAGCTGTATGTACAGGTTGGAGGAAACATATAATATAGGTTCTACTTCAGGGTGAAGGTCCAGGTTAAGACACTTGCAAATAAATTGTATTAATGTCACAGTGTTATAACAATGTCATGCCATGTGTTTTCGCTTTGTTACTGGTGGATATGTGTTCAAAAGCAGACTTTAGTCACACAGCTCCCTGCAGCGCTGTACTGGTGTTAGAGCGCCCAATACACATGACATTCATCAATGCCAGCCAGGTTACTACAGCGACTGAGGCACTATGTTACAGCGCCCGATACATGTTTACAGCATCTACTAGTGGTCGCTGTAAGCGCCACTATACAGCCGCTCATCTGCCGTTACCTGGTGTTAGTAATGAATCAGCCTCTTACTGTAAGTGTCTGTTTTAATTTTTAAACTTTTCGGGCAAGACTGTGGCCCCTATTTAAGAAGGGATAGCGTCAGGTAGTGGCTGGTTAATGAGAGGTAGTGACAGGTAGCGACTGGTGAACGCCGGACACGGCACGCAATTCCACATTTATCAAGCAGAATCTGTTTAGCGACTGGGATAGCGCCATGTAGCGTCCGATTCATCATTTTCACAGCCTCAGCGTACAGTGCCGGCGTTCAGCCTTGCACAGCGCCAGGTATGACCTCTCGCTACCTGTCGCTCTCCCATACATTTCAATGTACGATCCTTTTCTTCTCTTTTAACTGGGTTTTTTTTTATTTTTTTTTTATTGTTATTATGCAAAAATCACAAATAATTTTGTGACCTCTTCTGGCCTTGAAAAAGCAGTTTTGTCAAATTTTTTTCATTTTTTAAATATTTCTTTAGAAATGACATTACAGGTCTGCCATTAAAGTGTTCATGTTACAATGTTGTTACAATGTAATTCCATATGTTTTCGCTTTGTTACTAGTGGATAGATGCTGAAAAACAGACTTTAAACACACCGCCTCCTGCGCTCTGGGCTTCAAACAAGCATTTTTCAGCGCCAGAGATTTGTGAGGCTGTTTTTTTCCTGAATATGGTGTGATTCGGTCGCTATGAGCAGTCGCTAGCATGCGCTCCCATACAGCGCTGTACTGGTCAAATAGCGACTCCTCACAATGTATTCAACATTACTGAACAGCGACTGAGTCGCTATAAAGTAGCGACCCACGGCCGAGCACAGCGACGACTAGCAGGCGCTCTGAAAATGCCGCTACAGACACCCATCTGTCGCTACCTGGCGTTAGTGATGAATCAGCCTCCCCGTAAAGTAATACAGTTGCTAAGTCTGGTTGAAATCTCAGTTACAAAATGTTGATCTTTAGAGATGAGCAAACCGGTTCATTAGATCCAGAGTTCGCTCCGAATTTCAGGCAAAATTTGACTTGGCACGAATATGAATTTCTTGTGATTCCTGGTGACCAAACGTTACCATGAAAAAGTAAAAATGCTCTGTGGTCACTGCCCTGCGCCCCAGCATCCAAAGCTCCCCAATGGGCTCCTGGCATCTCCCTCCTTGCTGAATGAAGGGGTTATTTATACCCAAGAGTGAGCTGACATCTCTCCGGCTTCCAAAAGCAGCGACCGAAGGCACGAGACACAGGGATTGGCAATGAATCGGCGGAGGGTATGGAGAAAAAAAAAACTATATTTTTTATTTGTATGTGTATCTGTTTTTTACATTCACTCTTTGTGAACAGGTAAAGGGTACTTATGAGGCTTCTGTCGATATCTCTCCCGTCTCTGAGATCTCGCTCCCTGCTGCAGGGACAGAATGAACCAGTATAACTATCCTGCAGCGGGGAGCGGGACGCCTGGAGCCCAGTGCAGGGTGGAGGATGTGAGTACTCTGTCTGCCTGAAGGGGAAACCTGGGCAGGCCAGAGAATATAGACCTCGCCCAGCGCTGAAACGGGGACTGAGGTTAGCTTATTTTTTATTGTTTAGAGTGTGTTTTTTTAAAAGTTCGAATCTGAAGAACCAGAATTTATTGGGGAAATTTGGAGAAGCGCCTGAATCAAACTATTAAAAAGCTTCCTCATCTCTAAAACCAAATTGGATATCCCGCATCACCTGTTCAGTAATCCTGCTCATCTCTAATGATCTGGATTTGTGATGCAGTGTTATTGTGTATAGGAAAATATTCCCCTATTGTGGCTCCAGGAACCCCCAGAGTTAACCTCAGACCGCAGCACCCCCTCTACAAGCAATCAATCAACTCAAATATATCTCATGAATTCATCTTTATTAAAGTCTCAGCTTACACATAACATACAGTTTAAAAATACCCCAAAATCAATATATGGGGCATCCCACAGACCCACAATCCCATTACCACCCTCAAACATTTACTAACAATTAATTGAGAAATATATAAATATATATATATATATATATATATATATATATATATATATATATATATATAGATTTCCTCTATTAATATTAATCATAAAACTAAATAAATACATAAAGTGCAAAAAGTGCATAGAACTGTGCTATATAATGTGCAAATTCCATTCAGTATAACCGCTGAAAATATAGACAAATAATAAAAAATAATGAAAATAGGACACCTTGAGCAAGTAGTCGAGATTCGAGCTACGAAACGCACGGGGAAATACCTCTTTCCCGCATCTGTATGGGGGACATCCCTGGGACCGGCCACAATTAGGTGATGTGTTTATCAATACTTATGGATTAATTGTTTGTCACTTTGCACTTTACTCCTCTTGCCATATTTTCAGCGTGAACTCCAGGCTTGGTAGGAAAAAGGTAAGCCTGAACTGTTCTCCTCACCCCGGGGCATCCTTGTCTGAACTCCCCCAGTATGCTCACCTCTCCAATAAGCCCACAGTGCATGCGCGGCAGGTGACAGCATCCTTTTCCGGCTGTGCACTGTAACTGAATAGCTGGCCTGACCGCACACAGCCGAAGAATGCAAGTGATGCCGCCGCCCTTCACGCAAGCACAGTGGGCTCTATGATAGGTAAGAAAAATGGGGAATCTGGGGAGTTTCACACAGTGGGGAAACCCTACACTGGTTTGGGTCTACTTTAAAATCTTTTGGGCAAAGTTTTTTTGTCTTTTTTTTTTTATTTAAAGCGGACCTTCACTCTGAATAAGAGTCTATCTTATATGTTTCCCCCACCCTGTACATACAGATTGTCAACATTAAAAATCATCCTACCTGCATCTACTGCATGTTATGAGCCTTTAAACATCCAAGATGGCGGCTTATGGAAGCCCCCATCTTATCAGGCAGCCTGCAAACAGGAAGTGCCTCCTGAATGTGCTGCTCTGCATTCTGGGATTGCTGACCGTTACCTGACCCCAGCTCTGCTCTGTCTGGGCAAAGCACATCTATAACCCGCCGCCCTGTACTTTATCCTGCTCTCCTCTCATCAATAAGTGTGAAGCTTCTGAGTCAAGATGGCGGCGCCCGTATCCTAAATTCCTGAACAGAGTTGCAGCCCAGTGGGGGAAAGAATAATAAGTTAGTGACTAAAAACGTAAAATATATTAATTTTAGATGCTGGGGAATAGTTTTTTAAGAGTTTGGGCTTTTCATTAAATCACGCTGAAGGTCCGGTTTAACATGAAAAAAAATGTATTAATACATTTGTGTAGGATCAAAATGGGGGAGGGGCAGACAATGTGGCTGTATGGGGTCCCAAAACTCCTAGTGGTGGCCCTGGTAGTAGTTTACATGTGATTGCACCCCCAGGACAGCTGGCCATTGTCATTCAGTAATTTGAGGCCGATTCATTAATAGCTCCAGGTAGCGACAGATGAGCGACAGTAGCAGCATTTTCAAAGCGCCCGCTAGTAGTCGCTGTGCTTGGCCGTTGTTCTGTAGTTGATAGCGACTCAGTCGGTTTGCCGTAATGTTGAATATTGGGTGATGAGTTGCTATTTGACAGGTTCCGCGCTGTATGGGAGCGCATGACAGCGAATGGCCATAGCGACCGGCTCCCAGCATATTCATTAACAAATCACGCTCAAAAAATTCTCGCGCAGTGAAATGCATGTTTAAACCCCAGAGCGCTGGCGGCGATGGGTTAAAAGTAGTTTTTTAACCCCCAAACAACCATATTTTTTGATAAAAAAAAAACAAGTTTTTCAAAACATTTTGTAATATGAATACATTAATATCAGACCTGTAATATCAATTCTGCACAATTTTTTTTTTTTTTTTTTAACCTTAAAAAAAATATCTAACATTGCAGAAGTGGTCACAGAATTTTTTACATTTAAAAAAAAAAAAAAATATATAAAAACATTAATAACAATTAATTATTAATATTTAAAGATTGCTCCATTGAAATGCATTGGAGAGCGCCAGGTAGCGAGAGGTCATACCTGTCGCTGTTCAAGGTCGCTCGCTGGCGCTGTGGGGTGAGGCTGGAATAATGATGAATGACTCGCTATCTGGCGCTCTGTCAGTCGCTAAGCAGGATCGGCTTGATAAATGTGTGATTGCGGAGGGGAGCCGGCGTTCTCGTGGCAGTGAGCGTCATTACCGTTCGCTCACCATTCGCTACCTGGCGCTATCCCTTTTTAAATAAGGGCCTTTGTCTGCACCCTCCCGTCCCATTGCCTGTGTTATTGCAGAGAGGAATGGGGATGCTTTCTCCCTTTCCAGCAACACATGAAAGTAGTCATATATACAGATGGACGGGCAGACGCATGACTATATTGCTATCTGCAACAATGACACTTCAATGTAAGTGGGGCTGGGAGGGGGCGGGCAGAGGAGGAGATAGGCTGTCTGGAATCCGGGACAAAGATTCGAAATGGTGCCCCCACCTGTGCTCAGGCCCCCTTTGGCACCCCGCTGAACTGCTGCACCCGGGCACATGCCTTCCCTGCCCCCACCAGCTATGCCATTGAGGGGGGAGATCATAACAAGAATGGATTGCAGGCAGGTGAACTCTCATGTAGACTACTACAGAACTGCCAGAAATGCAAAAAAAAATGCCCGCTCCCATATAATAATAAAAAATGCTTTTGTATCTATCATACAGTACCTTGAACATTTTTAAATTCCTTTCAGAGAGGAACATAACCCGGTATTTTCACTTTCCCTGGTTTAGTATCTCCTGCCTTGGAAATCCCTCTTTGGGATGCCTGGCTGTGTGTATCCCCCTAGATTAGTAATAATAAAGTCAAAATATTCAAAGAAATATTAGTACATAACACCGCGCTTAGTTATTAATTTTGAAAAAGAGTACAATGAATTTAAGTCAGCACTAATGGTGCTCAACGTGTAGTAGCCCTTATTCCCAAAGCAAATATACATAATATATAATGTATAACACAGAGCAATAAACATGAAGCTGGTCGTAGATTAATAGACAGAATCCATATCCCGAAGCACGTGCACTCCACACTGCAAGGTGACTGAATTTAATCCACCACCAACAATCTGGACTCTTACCAGCTAGACAGGGTTAAAAAGGCCTCCAAGTATCCCAAACGGCAACAAGGAAATCCGGACACGTTCCCTTTAAGGCATGTACATGCCAATGTTGGTAATGCAATACAAATCCAAATGAAGGCAGAAGTGCATATAAAGACAACAAAAGGGACCAAATCCAGTGTAATTCCGCGATTAGCAAAGATTTAATACATAATATAAAGAAATGCACTCACAAACAGGGTTGGTTAAAACAGCATTGAATAAAATCCAGATCGCACCGTCCCCGGAATTCGACAGCCGTGTGGTGTGGCGACACAGGTGTGGATCCGCTGTGACTGTGATACTGATAGCGAGTACCGTGTCAGGGGAGCGGAGTCTAAGAGGCCACCGGTATTCACCAGAGCCCGTCGCAAGGCAGGTTGGTCTTGTAGCGGTGAGTGACCCCCAGGCCGCTACCCCCCAACAGCGCCTCAGCCCCGCAGTCAGCCGACTGCGTGGAGCAAAGGAGGCAGGCAAAAGCAATGTCAAAGTTCAAGCAGAGGTCAGGGCTGGCAGCATAACATCAAGATCGAAGGAAGTAGCCAAGGTCGGGACGGGCAGCGAAGGTTCAGAGTCGGGGACAGGCAAAGGTCGGGTGAGCAATCCTTAAAACAACTGACTTTCTGCATACAGAGGAAGACCAAGATCCGACACTGATGGATAGGAAGTGCTTCTTAAATAGGAGAAGTGGATGCAGGATTGGACGACTGGGCACCAATCAGTGGTGTACCGGCCCTTCAAACCCCAGGAAACCGACGCGCGCGTCCCGTAGAGCAGTGGTCCCCAACCCTGTCCTCAAGGCCCACCAACAGGCCAGGTTTTGCAGATCTCCACAAAGATGCACAGGGGGAGTAATTAGTGCAGCTGCAGAGCAATAGAGCTGGCTATTTGGAGATCCAAAAAACATGACATGTTGGTGGGCCTTGAGGACAGGGTTGAGGACCACTGCCGTAGAGGACGGGGACACGCGCGCACCGGGCCACGCGAGGAGGCAGAGCGAGGAGAAGGGAGACGACCGGAAACAGGCGGCGCGCGGGCAGCCGCCCCACCGGAAGCCGCGGCCCTGCCGGTAGGAGCGGGAGAGGAGGGAGAATGGGGAGCGCTGCGAGACGGACACGCAGCGCTCACCCGGGCAGCGAGGGCAGCATCGGAGGTGAGGGGAGTGCTGCGAGACGGGCGCCCGGCGCTCGCTCCAGCACTCTGTCTGCAACATACTATAAAATCTTTAAATATGGCCACCCAAACATTCATGAGATGTTTCCAGGCTTATCACATCCTAAAGTCTTACATTTAAATAATTCTGGAATTGAGCATTGGGATTTCAATGACATCACCAGAGATTTCCATGAGATGGAATTTCTTTTTATCGAAAACCAGCACTTTGCAAAGGTCATGGTATCAATATTTGATTCAATGCCTAATTGAAAGTTTATTTTATTTTTGGCAAACTGTGTTTCCCTACAGTTGTGAATTCAGTGAGTTGTCATCCTGGTTGGAGTCTGGCACACGCATGTCCATTATTAACTTCCACCAGCAGAAATGTCAGCCCAGTCAAAATACCAAAAACTTGATGTAGCAGTTGTCAGGCCAGGTTGGATCTCATCATGTTTCTCATGACTTTTCATTTTACACTGCTCCTTGCTTTTAATAAGTGTATGCTTTTGTGTATACAGAGGGCTCAATTTTTTTGTACCTTGAGAGTAGTCACCAGAGTTGTTTTTTGCCCAGTGCAAAGTGAGACATCATCCGGGGGACCAGGGTCTATGGGGTGCCAGTACATGTCCCCCCAGTGCTGCCCCCAGATAGTGTGCTAATAAAAATTACCTCCGACCCCCGTGGCTGCTGCGAGCGAGGTAAAGGGGTGCCCAGTAAACTCCTCCCTGTGAGGAAGGACGTTTCACATGAGGCCCCGCTGACGCCACAGCCCCCGGAATGACGCAATATGTTTCCCTGATCCCAGAACTTTAATGCAAAATATCAGGCCCAAAACCACCCCAGTAGCTTGAGTCCAACCTGGAGACTCATTTTATGCTTGGGTCTCTCACTCCCCCCCTCCCCTCAGGTAGATGGCCAGTTTCCTCCTTCCAGTCCCTAGCCAGAATAAACTCCAGAAGCTATTTTGGGTCATGAATTTTGATGGGAAGGTCATAGGCCCTTGTTCTGGGGTTAAACGCTGGGAATTTTATAGGCCCAAGGACACTGGGATGGTATGGGTCTGGGACCGAGATCTCCATATCTCAAGTGCTTTGCTAGTTACAGCAGTGGGAAGCTTATATATGGATGCATCTGGGTCTCCAGATTCTGTCCATGCAGGGCTCTTTCCTCCTGCCTTCGCAGCTTCTCAACTAGGAGTTCTGGTTGGCCAAGGCTAAGGAGAACCAGCAGGAGGTCTTTGAAGTGGGGACTGTCTGTATGTATAGATCTCTCCTGGGCAAGTGACA
This sequence comes from Gastrophryne carolinensis, assembly GCA_027917425.1. NCBI lineage: Eukaryota > Metazoa > Chordata > Amphibia > Anura > Microhylidae > Gastrophryne > Gastrophryne carolinensis. Next base: position 422,760,164 of record CM051239.1, read on the forward strand.
ATCACTTTGGCCAAATAGCCATTCCTCCTAATGAAGGAGGTTTTACTACAAGGGGCATTTGTCCAGGATATTGCAGAGATGTGAAAGAAATACTTGTCATCATTTTCTCCACACATGGCTGCTGCAAGCAGGTGGGTGGGTGGGGTTTTGGTTATACTTACAGCTCAGCTCAGCTGCAGGCATCTCTTCCTGGCCTCTGCATGATAAAACAGCATTACATGAGGTGTGCAGAGGCTGGGGAGAGACGTGTGCGTGAGCTGAGCTGTAAGTATAATGGGCCTCCCACCAGCCTGCCTGCATACTCCAGTGCCCAGTGTGTTACCAGTGCCCTCCCCCAGGAGGGGGTTAATTTTAAATTCTGGCACCCCTGCTGATCACCTGCCCCAGCCATGGGCGAGGGATATGCAGAGGACAACCTGGGCTGTTGTGATTCTAGTTAATATAGTTAGAATTATAAATAGTGCCCCTTAGCCCACAACTACACAGTTCAGATCACTTACCTGCTCCAGACTTAAGGAGGACCAAAACCCACCCTGGATTCTATGTGACTCCATGGCAGGCATACTCACTCCCCCCGATCGGGAGGCCCCACTGTGTGAATTATGTGAATGGCTGGCGTGGACACGCTCACTGTTAGAGGGTAGCGTAAGGGGTCCATGAGACCCCTAAACTGGTTCATAAGGGTTGAGGGGCAGGCAAGTCATCTGTGGAAAGCAGGACACTTGCCATTAACCTCCCTGCAGCCTGGTCTACAACCCCAGATAGCTGTTGCCCAGGCTGGTTATGCTTGAATAAGGGGGAATAGGGGGCTTTTACATGCAATGTTTAAAAAAAAAAAAAAAAAAAAAAAAAAAAAATATATATATATATATATATATATATATATATAATTTTTATACTAAATTATTATTAGTATTAGTATTATTATTAGTATTTTTAATTATGAAAGCATGTGATAAATACAAACAAGACATTTCATGTTAAACCTCAAACTAAAGAAACAAGATGTGATTTTCCTGGGAAATTCCTGCAAAAATCACAGTTTAACATACATAGCACAAAATAGTGAAAAAAGGCCTGTCCAGAGAGGCTTGCGTCCATAAAACTGTGCCCACAACAACAAGCCTGGAACACCTAGAAAGCTTGAGGTGAGTACTTCCAGAGTATATATTGTGGGAGGTATTTCAAATGTAAGGGGGGAAACTGCAAGGTGCGCATAGTAGTTGTATTTTGTTTGAATTTCTTTTTTAAAGCAATGTTCCTGTTTCGGGTGTGTCCTGGGCAGGAAAGGGTGTCTACCGATACATATGTTGTACCATTGTAACCGGGAGGAAAGGGGCTTTTACACACTTTATGAAGGTACATTTTTATTTTTAAAAAAGCTAAAAAAAATAGCATTTTTATTTTTTTCCCCACAAAAATATTGATAAAGCACTGTAAAAATTAGAAACAAGACATGTTAAATCCCAAGCACTGCTGAAAAAAAACATTATATAATTTCCATGGGAAATTCCTGGACATTCCTTCAAAAATCACAGGTAAACACGTATAGTACAAAATAGTGAAAATGGCTTGGCAATCGAAGGTGACAACAAATCTAGGTAGTTATGGGTTAGAAGAAAGAAGGAGAATACAGCACACTCTGCAGCAACCAGAGAGGAGGTACCTGTGGCCGCAGCATCCTCCACCGCAGCCTCCCTCCCCCAAGGCTGAGGTAGGATGGGGGGTTTTCAAATTTTTTTTTTGTTTAAAGAAAAATGGAAACACATACTGTTCCAGTAGTTCCACAGTTAGTGGATTGATCTTATGTACCAGTGACAAGGTGTTTTATTATAGTTACTAATTTTATCTGGTTGTTAGCAAATGTTCGAGGTTAGATGGTTTGGAGGGTGGGGGCAATTTCTCTCCCTCCCAGGAGATATTTAAGCTAGAAATTGTTGTTCTAATCACATCCTTTCCTCTCCAGTCCTCTGGCTGCTCTATATTGGATGAAAGAGCACCACCCACTTCCTTTTTCTTTAGCGCAATGATCTAAAAACTCATTGTAAGGCTCTAAGACCAATTTACCAAGCACCAATTTACCATGCATGAGTGGTATAACAATCTTGCTGTGGACAGTGTCTAACCAAATCCGTTTTCACATTGCTTTCTTATCTACTTTATGGGTCATAAAATCACATGTCTGAAATGTCTATTAAACTATTAATCTTTAACCTCCTGTTCAATATGCAGTGTTTGTTTTTGTTTGTTCCTGTTTTAAGTGAAAGGGGAAGTAGCGCTACCTGGGATTTCCCACACACTTTGTCTGACGCTGATTTCTCTGGCAGCTATACAGAGTTATTCATGATGAGAATCCTAAGCAGGACTTCGGCATGGCTTCTTTTCTTGTTTTCTACATGTTGGCTCGGTCACTCTTTGCTACGACACAACTGTCAGGTTTTGGAGAAGGAATATTTCGCACCATTTATCGACTTAAAGTTTGATGATTTTGAGAAGCTGGACTTTTCCATTGCAGTCCTTTGTGACAGTGTGGAAGATCTTCCCAAGGCACTGAAAGAAGTCCCCCTGCGAACAGACTGGCTTTGTTTTACTAATTACAGTGGAAACAAAATCGAAGCAGGAGCCTTCTCTCAATTCTCAAACCTGAAATCCCTGTACATATCAGGGGACGCCGACCTTCTGCCTGGAGCCTTCAGTGGTCTGACTCAGTTATCGACTCTCTGGATTGAATCCCGGACATATAACTTAACTGTCTACGAAGGCACTTTTCATGGATTAAATTCACTGCAAGAACTAAAAATTTCCTCTGTGCTCTTGTCAAATTTCAACCTTTCGATATTATCTTCTTTGCCTTTCTTGGATCATCTGATACTGGAAGACAACAACATCACTTATCTATCTGAGGTGACAACATCACTGGGGATATTCCATAATTTACAAAAGCTATCGGTAATTAACAATAAAATTACTGAACTGAGAAGTGAAGATTGCATCACTACACAATATGGAGAGTCTGTACGGTTTGTTGATTTTAATATTAGTTATCTTGACTTAAGCAAAACTAGGCTAAACTCTGTACAAAATAATTCTCTTTGCAACTTCCCACACTTAGAAGTGTTAAAAGCTGAACATGTTGGTGTTGGTTTTGCGCAAATCCTTGTGTCAGGTATCAAGACAATTAAAAGCTTGTCATTATCATACATTGCATTTGGTGCATTGGAAATCTGCAAGTACACATCCTTTTTTAAAGTGAAAGAAATAAATCTTTCATTCAGCAACATCATTAGAATGTACACTTACATTGGCTCGTGTAAACACTTACAGAAGCTAAACTTATCATTCAGTGCGTTACGAGAAGTCACTGTGAGTCAGATTCACAAGTTTTACAATCTATTGGAAATGGATTTATCAAATAATCATATAGAACATTTTAAGGTCTGTGCCAATGACTCTGTGCTAGCAATGAAGCTAGTCTACCTAAATGTCTCTTATAACTATTTAATTGGCCTTCAAAATGGACAATTTATCTGCCTAAAAGATCTCAAGGTCTTATCATTGGAGAACAACAAGATTAATCACATTGCATATTTTGCATTTGATGGTTTAGATCAGTTACAGGTTTTAAATCTACAATATAATAACATTTTCATGACTGACTACTTAACATTTTCCAATTTGTTTTCATTAAAACATTTAAATCTTTATGAAAATCTGATACAAGACGTTGATGCACAAGCTTTTCAGTATCTTTCTCTTCTTCAAGACATAAGTCTGACCTGTCATGAAATGCTTGACTTGGCTCCGTTGACCTCTATGCGTTGGGCATTGAGACATATTTCAATAAAAGCAACAACTTTACTATTGTTGGAAGACTTTTTAGGTGATTTTTCTTCTCTTAGGACCTTCGAAATTGATGCACCCAGCATAGTACTAAGTTGTGCTAAATTCAGTCAAGCTAAAGAATTGCATTTAAGTGACCTTCAGTTCCTCAGATGTGCTGGGGCAGAGCCAGGCTCATTTCCAAATTTCACCAATATTGAAAAATTGTATTACACAGGAAGTCCAGAAGATTATTATGACAGCACGCTCGGCAACATGCTGAAATTCCTCCCCTCGTTACAATTTCTCTATCTTCAGGATACTGATAAAATGGTTAAATTTGGTCACCTAAATGTTCACGAGATGTTTCAAGGTCTATCACAACTTAAGGTCTTATATTTAAAGAATTCTGGAATTGACCATTGGGATTCCAAAGACATCACCAGGGATTTCCATGAGTTGGAATTTCTCTTAGTTGAAAACCAAAAGATCGAAGAGTTCCGGGTAACAATCTTTGATTCCATGCCTAATTTAAAGTATATTTACTTTTTGCGGACTGAGTTTCCCTGCAGTTGTGAATTCAACGAGTTATTGTCTTGGCTGGAGTCTGGCACAAGCGTGTCCATCATTAACTTTCGGGACCAGAAATGTCAGCTCAATCAAAATACCACAAACCTGATTTCATTTCTACGGAGCCGTTGCCAGACCAAGTGGGATCTCATAATGTTTCTTATGGCTTTTCATTTCACACTACTGTTCATGTGTATGTCCCTCTTCTATGAAAGTATCTGGTGGTATCTTCTCTACCTCATCTACACCGTGAAATGCTGGCTAAACTACAGACAACAGGCCAAGGATCAGTATGACTATGATGTTTTTGTTTCTTACAACAAACATGACCAACTTTGGGTCTTTCAGGAGCTTCTTCCCAACCTGGAGCTCAATGGTCCCCCTCGCTTCAAAGTTTGCATCCATGATCGAGATTTTGAGATTGGCAAATATATTATAGACAATATCATGGACAGTATCTATAAAAGCAGGTGGACTATTTGTATCATTACTCGCAATTTTCTGCAAAGTAACTGGTGCTCCCTGGAGATGAGGATGGCAACCTACAGGTTGCTTGAAGAGAGTAAGGATTCTCTCATTTTGATATTTCTTGATGAGATTTCACGAAATGAGCTACAGTATTACCATAGACTGACTAAGTTGATGAATCAGAAAACCTATCTTGACTGGCCAGAGGATGAGAATGGACGGCAACTCTTCTGGGCAAGACTTCGTAAAGCGTTAACTGAGTCTGGTAGAAAGCTTAGGTAAAAGATGGTCATCTTGAAGTCCAGTGCCAGGTTTCTCTAGCTTTTTGGACAGTTTCACCATCTAGTCTTTTCTCATGTCTCAGCAACAGATCCACCAATTTTTCCAAAGTCCGATTTTGCAGGGGTTTGAGTAACAGGACCAGTGATATCTGAATTTCATTGTGACCCCGCGCTCAGGAATTGACTACTCTATTGTTGTACTGGGTTCCCCCTTTAGATGTCAGTCATTTTTTTTTTAATTTGGAAATATTATTTCAAAGGTTTACCGAAGAAACTGTGGGGGTAGCCCCAAAACCGCCACACAATCACACCAAAAACCTCCGCACCGCTATGTATATACAATTAATAACCATCAATTAGGTACATCCCTTCTCCACACTTTCTGTTTAGCCCCCCTTGGGGTCCACAATCCGCCACACACGCACCAATCTTCATTGGTTCGCACATAAATGTCAATATAACCATATATGTGAATATATATGAAATAAATACAAGTGCAAAAGAGAGGCTAATGCTGTGCCTCAAAACATCCCCCACGTAACCCAACACCAATATAGTGAGTTTAACAAATCAATATGGAGTTCCCCCCATCCACCCACCCACAGGGTTTGTTATTTACATGTTATGCACTTTATTGGGGAATTGTGAGATATTATTAAGAGGGACTCTACCAAGAGGGACCATTTAGTCTTTAGCCTTACTTATTAGTAATTGCACTTGATTTTATTGCAGTTCCCTAGAGAATTTATGGCGTCAGTCATGTGTTATATGTATTTTAATGGTTTTTAATAGTGTCTTTTTTCCTTGCCCAATATAAACAATACAATTTACATTGCTTTGGAATATACATAGTGGTGCGGAAGTTTTTGTTGTGATTGTGTGGAGGTTTTGGGGCTACCCCCACGGTTTCTTTGGTATTATATTGTTCCACCATATCACCGCACGCTCATTTATAGTCTTTGGTGACATATAGGTTTTGACGGTGCGGCTACACAAATTGTGTTCACATTATGTCAAAGGTTTGGTACTGTATGATTTCAAGTGGACCAACACCCTCCTTGATCAGCCCGGGAATCTATAAGATTACCAGGCCGATCAGATCCCTACCCGCTGGGCATCCAAAATCGGGATGCCCCATGGTGTGAAACCCCCCAGGATGCCCGCTAACCTTACCTTACTCCCGGTTCCAACGGCTTCTCTCTAGCAGGACACCTGCCCGCGTCGGCCATTTGTGAATGGCTGGCGCGGGCGCGCTACCTGTTAGAGGGAAGCGCAAATGTGGCCGCCAGCGCGCTCGTAGCTGCTATGGTTTAACGCAGCTTGGACGCGCATAACACAGCGGATCAGAGCGCGCTGATTGGACGAGCGGACGCGCATGTGCCATAGGAGCGGGGTGAGGTGAGTTGATCTGGGTGTTCTGGGGGGTTTCACCCAATCGGGGTGCCCCACGGAAGTGGACCAAAACCCAGGATAGTGAAAATCCCGGGTGTTGGTCCACTTTAACATTTATATAATTAAAGGACAAGGATCATTAAAAATGTCAGGTCCGGCCACTGGGGAAGTTAGCCCTGGCAAATGGCTCTGATTAGATAAGAGCCCGGCACATGCGCTGTAGGACAGGAAAGAGGTTAGTTGTACTAGGCGATCTGGGGGTTTCCCACAGCGGGGCATCCCAAAACTGTGGATTACCCTGCGGCACGGACCAAACCTGGGATATTCAAAATCCTAGGTTTTGTTCCACTTTAAGATAACGTGGACCTTACCTCACAGCAACAGTCCAGCCATCCAATTCTGTCCATGCACCTGGCCTTGGGGGGCTAATAGAGATAATAGTCATTTATGGCTTCATTGATGTGTCTGTGTATTTTCTTTGGATTCTTAAACTGAATAGAAATGCCAAGCAGGGGGAGAACACAGCCATGACCTTGACTGAAAGGTTTTTTACTTTTAAACTAAAAAGTATTAATAAGCATGCAAGCCGCTGCATGCATATTAATGACCTACTCACCTTTCCTGGCCGCCGGCCTGGGCATTTTGCTCTCATGCTGCCATTTTGCTACACCCGTGAGTATGTATCCCACAATCCTCCTGGGTGCAGCCCTTGACCACTCATTTGACATTTTACTAAAATATCAATATGCAAACAAGAAAAAAACAAGCTAATAAGTCCCCCTGAACAGAACAATACCCAACATGCGTAGCTGCTTTTAACCCATTTAACCTTAGCTTCTTGAGATGTTGTCACCCTTTTTCACCATTTTGCCCTACGAATAATTAAAAATTATGTTTTTTATGTGTAAAAAATTTTTTTATGTGTCTCATTTATTTTAAATAAAAAATTTAAGTTTTTCAAGAAAACCATATTGCATGTGAAAGCCCCATTTCTCCTGATTACAACGTTACCACATATGTATCGATAGCCCCCCGTTCCTGCCCAGGAAAACCCCCAAACTGAAAAAAAAAACACTTTATAACATTTACAAATAAAATAGTTCCAACCACACTATAAAGGATACCCCTAGACCGACGAGCATTGTGATTAGAAGCCCGGACACAGTATCTGCGGGCAGGCTGCTGCCATATAACGCCAGACGCGGGTCACACACAGAAAGGAAGAGATACAGCACAAACGGGCGGGTGACTGCCACACAACGCCAGAAGCGGGCCACACACAGAAAGGAAGGAACGTCTCCGCATTCTACGACTATTAGAGACAGCCTTCCCATATTTGAACTGACCTATAAATAGGACGATGACAATCAGATGGACTAGGAGGGGAATAATCCCATAAATCAGTCCTTTTAAGGGCTTTTGAAGATATACTAAGCCATTAACGTGCTCATGCCACGCCCCCCCGGGGTCTTAGTGAAAAAATGGATTTGTTTGGATAAGAATTGATGCATCAATACAAATGGAATAATTGTTATCTCATACTAACGCCAGTATACAGACAGAGAGGGCATTGATAAAGCCACAGAGATATGGCGAAACATGTCTGCCCAACGCCTGGAACTGGCATTTAAATAGTCTATGAATACCATCAAGTAAAGATCTGTGAACAATTATTGAGGACTCTAATACATATGGCAATTACAGTCATACTTTGTGAATGCATAAATGTAATTTATGATGTATAGCACAAATATGGTATAATAAATCAAGAAGTTAGCACTTCTTTTAAATGGAAATATAGCATTGTGTGGTCTTGGTCAAATGCTCATTAGAAAATACCGGAAAGGCCTAAATCCGGATTCCAAAGTGTATGTCAAGAGCATGTCCATGAACCACCATCCCATAAGGGAAACCAAGTGAGATTAGGAATAAAGGGTCACGCACAACCTTTTGTGAAGTGCACACTATAAAGGGTTACATTTTTAAATGGTGTGGGGTCCCCCCTTTCCCAGCATAACCTCTCCAGGCACCAGCTATGGGGGCTTGTAGACCAGGGTGCAGAGGCCAACCGGCACAGCCTTTGCAGCCCCCAGGCTATCCTGCCCCCCCCCCCGGGCTTTGGAGAGGCATGTAATGGGGGGTCTGGGGGATAATGGCAAGTGTCGTAGGTGACTTGCCAGATCCCCAGACTTGTGAACTGGTATAGGGGTCTCATGGATCCGTTACCAGTTCACAAAGGGTGAAATGTAAAAAAAGACAAACACATGCACACTTAAAAAAAAAAAAAATCTCATGCTGTTGCTGCTGGAAGCCTTTTATACCTGCTGAGTAATGGGACATAGAGGGTTAATAAAAAAAAATGACATAGGGTCCCATTAACTGTTGCCCTCAGCTACCATACCTGTGTGATGTAAGCAGACACTGTTACATACTGTTACAATTAAAGTGGATCAAAACCCAGGATTTTGACTATCCTGGGTTTTGGTCCTTTCTCCGGCAACACCCGATCGGGGTTGCCCTGCTGTGTGAAGCCCCCTCGCAGGTCGCAGCAGCTAACTCACCTCTTCCAAGTCCGACTGCGCGTCAGCCTCCCTCTAGCAGTGCACGTGTCTGCGGCGGGCATTTGTGAATGGCCGGCGCTGGCACGCTCCCTGTTAGAGCGAGGGGGAGGATGCTGCCTCCAGAGCCGCTGCTCTTAGATGCGCCATGGGACTGGGAAGAGGTGTGTCCGTTCGGGCGTCCTGGGTGCAAGGACCAAAACCCAGGATAGTCCCGGTCCAATGGCACATCCCGCTATCCTTTTAGCAGGGCTGGTGCCCACGCCAGACATTTGTGAATGGTGGGCATGCTCCCTGTTAGAGGGAAGCGGGGGATGCGGCCGCCGGCGCACTCGGAGCTGTTCTGCTCAGACGTGCATAGCTCAGTGGCTCCGAATGCGCTGATTGGCCTAGTGGCCACGTATGCGCCATAGGACCAGGATGAGGTGAATTTCCTCGGGCAATCTGGGGGTTTTCACGTAGCGAGGCACCCCCCGATCGGGGTGCCCTGGGGGAAAGGACCAAAACCCAGGATAGTCAAAATCCTGGGTTTTGGCCCACTTTAAGACATTTTTGACTGTTGCTCCGTTTTAACTCAATATGATGTGGACTGTAAATACAGCAAAATCAGTTTCCCTATTTACTAAGGTCAGGCTGCGTGCCTCCAGACCTCTTTGTGTTTCTATATGCTCCTGCTCCACTCCACAGCCAGGGGCGGACTGGGATTCAAAAACGGCCCTGGACTTTTTTGGTCACACCGGCCCTTCTGTACTGTGGCTGGCCCCATAAAGTATGTTACATTACATGCAGGCAGCGCCACTTCTAGCCGGCCCTGTAACAGCAATGTTGCTATCACTACCGAGTGATGCTGCATTACACTGCTTATGTTGGCACCAGCCGGGGCAACTTTAAAACCGGGAGGCGAGTTAGTTTTGGCAACCTGGGGGGGCTTCAGACAGTGGGGCATCCCCAATCGGGGTGCACGGACCAAAACCCAGGATAGTCAGGAGCGTGCTTAGCTGCAGGGATAAAAGTGGATTAAAGTGGACCAACGCCCAGGATTTTGATTATCCTGGGTTTTGGTCCACTTCCTCGGGGGACCCCGCTGCGTGAAACCCCCCAAAATGCCCTATTCAACTCACCTGACCCCGCTGCTGTGGCGCATGCGCGCCCGCACGTCCAATCAGCGTGCTCAAAGTCGCAGAAGTATGCGCGTCAATGCGACGTCTTACCTCTGTGGCTCCGAGCACGCTGGTGGCCGCATCTCGCGCTTCCTTCTAACAGGGAGCGTGCCCTTGCCGGCCATTCACAAACGGCCACGTGCCCTGCTAGAGAGAAGCGCGAGATGCGGCCGCGGCCTGCGCATGCGCCGTTGGACCAGGAGTCAGGTAAGGTTTGCTCACGTCCTTGGGGGTTTCACACAGCGTGGCATCCCGATCTTGGATGCCCCGCAGGGTGGGATTGGATCGGTTGATCCTCCTGGGTGTTTAAGCAAGGGAAATAGGGAAAGGTAAGGGGTTTCCTGGACGATCTGGAAGGGGCCACACAGTAGGGCATCCCAAATCATCTATTTGGCCAGCCATGGAGGTGATTGGTCCATGAGAGCGCATACCCCCCACCATGCCAGAGCCCAGAGATGCCAGTGCCACAGCTAAAAAAAAAAAAAAAAAAATGGTACTTACCAGACAGCGATGATCAGTTTTCCAGCAGTGGCCCCTTGCCTCCTCCTGAACTCTAATGTGTCCCACGACCCCGCCGGGCCGGAGACTCACTGCTAGTCTGCTGAGCATGCGCAGAGCAGTAGCAGCTTCTCTCCCCGCCTGGTCGGGGACAGCGTGTGGGGGAACTAAGATGATGCAGCTCTGTCCCCGCCCGGCGGGGAAAGGAAGTTGCACACAGGCCACAAACTTCGCTGGCCGCGTCAGGCCGGGAAGAAAAGGAGGCGAGTGGGGGGCTCCGCGGACAGGCAGGTGGGCGAGGGGCCGCAGAGTCAAGCAGGTGGGCGAGGGGCAGCGGGGAGGTGTGACGGCCCGACGGCCAGATGGGAAGCAGCGGCCTACCGGGATTTGTCCCGGTATGCCCTATGGCCAGTCCGCCCCTGTCCACAGCAATTCCCTTTCAATAAACCTACACCACACACCTCCCTTTGCCCGGGGCGGGGGGTGACAAGGAGCAGATGAGATTACTCAAACCAGGGTAAAAGAGATTGCGAAGAGATAAATGAAAACGATGATTTACCGAGCCAACAATAATGCCCAGTGTATTCTTAAATCTCAAGTAATTAAGAACAAAATGGTTGTTGCATGGTGTTATAATAGATTTTGTATTAATACATTTTTATATTAAAGGAGCACTATCGCGAAAAATAGTTCAATAATAAAAATCCATATAAATATGCTGGATGGCGGGAGGAGGGGTCACTTATACACCCGGCATCAAGACATATCCAGACAGGCTTGTTTTTTTATTTTAATGGATGGACGAGGAAATGAAGGTTGACAGGTTTTGTCACCCCTGATTCACTAAACCTGTCACCCCTGGAGTTTCTTCAGGAAAAGTGGGAGTTTTATTCAGCTCCGATGTATAAGTGACCCTTTCTCTCATTAGTTAATGTGTTTTTATGTATTTTTAATATTACGCAATCTCACAAAAGTGCTTCTTTAAATGATGTAGTTAATTAAGAAAAAAAATGCATAAAGTTCTCTGAAACCACAAAATGTCACTACTGCCCAAAAAATAATTTAAGCAAACACTAATCATATGCAACTGTTTTTTAATAGCAATCAAGAACAATGCATACCACAATCATAACCCACTAAAAACCAAATATGGAACCACCCAACAATGTATATATATATATATATATATATATATATATATATATATATATATATTAAGAAAGCAGCTGGAAGAGTACTAAATGGTGTGTACATCCCAACAGGGCTGTATTTACCATTAGGCAAACCTAGGCCTGTGCCTAGGGTGGCTACCTGCAATGGGGGACACAGACATTAATGCTATAGTAAAAAAAAAAAGAAGAAAAAGTTGTTGGTGCTTTGATGTTTCCTTACAAATGCTCCCGAGCCACATTGTGTGTGTGTAGTAGGGAAAGGCACAATGGCTTAAAGCGGAAAAACATTTGGCCTAAGCCTCTACCAGTACTCCCGTTTTAGGGTGTAGAACTTGAAAGGGATATTGTCGCTTTTCAAATAATCCTGGAACACTTCTTATTATCTCTTGCTGTCCCTCTCTGTAAAATGACAGGCTATCAGTCTTAGCATAGGTGTGGCAATGACATCATTGCCACACACAACAATGGCAATGAAAGGAGGAGGCGGAGCTTTACAGCTAAAACAGGCGCCATTATCTGGGATTAGAGTGTTGCAGGAGCAGTGGAAATTGGCAAAAGTTCCTCTTCATGGGGGGAGCAATTCAGAGGATGCTAAGTAAAAGTGTGGATTTTTGGTCCGCTTTAAATATTATATATATATATATATATATATATATATATATATATATTACAAAAGGGCAATAGCAAGCATATATCTCTGTTGCATATAAGCAGTAGGCAATGAGAGCCCAAAATAGAAAATAAAAAAAAAACAGATCACACACAATAATGTAAACTTTGAAAAATGTCTTCAAAAGTGAAATTACCCTTTAAAGTGGACCAAAATCCAGGACTTTGACTATTCGGGGTATTGGCCTTTGCCGCCCAAGCATCGGGGGTGCCTGCTGTGTGAAACCCCCCAGGTCGCCCACTCTCACTCACCCTTCTTCGGTCCTACAGCACATGCACGGCCTCTCGTCCAGTCAGCTCACTCGGAATCCTCTCCCACCCCTTCGTCCTAGAGCTCGTCTAAGGTGAGTGGATCTGAGCCCGCTGGTGGCCACATCCCCCACTACACTGTAACAGGAAGCGCTCCCGCGACGGTCATTGACAGATGCTTGCGATGTTGAAGGTGAGTTTTCGGGTGACACGGGGGGGTTTAACACTGCGGGACATCCCGAATCTGGATGCTCAGGGTGGAGCAAGCATTCCTGTCCTGGAGTTTCATAGACTCCAGGGTGAGTTTTGGTCCACTTTAACGCTCATTACAGAAAAGCTATTTCTACAAACTTTCATCCTTTTTTTTTATGCACCTGAACAAAGACATTCTGAAATAACATTGTAGTTTATAGTTTTGATAACAAACATACTTTTCTGGAACTCCCAACAAGGGATTAACCTTTAGTCTCCTTTTCAACATACGGAAATAATGAAATACGGAAATACGGTGTAATGAAGTAAAGCTGGTTTTTCACGTATTCACTCAGCAGAGCTGAATCCATAGTCAGATATATACCATTTCTCAGGATGAGAATCCTATCAGCATGGCTTCTCTTCTTGGTCTCCACTTGTCGGCTTGGTCACTGTTTGCTATGGCGTAACTGTCAGGTCACTCAGCAGAGCTGAATCCATAGTCAGATACATACCATTTCTCAGGATGAGAATCCTATCAGCATGGCTTCTCTTCTTGGTCTCCACTTGTCGGCTCGGCCACTCTTTGCTACGGCGTAACTGTCAGGTTTTGGAAAAGAAATATTACGCACCATTTATCAATCTGAAGTTTTACAACCTCAGAGGATTTGAGGACCTAGACTTTTCTATTGCGGTCACTTGTGACAGTGTGGAAGATCTTCCCAAGGCTCTGAGAGAAGTTCCTCTGGAAACAGACTGGCTTTGTTTTACTAATTACCGCGAAGGCAATATTAAAGTTGGAGCCTTCTCGCAATTCTCAAACCTGAAATCTCTGTACATATCAGGAGATGCCGACCTTCTGCCTGGAGCCTTCAGTGGTCTGACTCGCTTATCTACTCTCTGGATTGAATCTCTGACATTTAACACAACTCTCTATGAAGGCTCTTTTCATGGATTAAATTCACTGCAAGAACTGAAAATTACTCACATACCATTGTCAACATTCAACATTTCAATATTATCCCATCTGCAACTCTTGGACCATCTGATACTGGAAGACAACAACATCACTCATCTATCTGAGATCACTACATCACTGGGGATGTTCCAAAATCTACAAAAACTATCAGTAATTCACAATAACATAGAAGAATTGAGAAATGCTGATTGCATTGCTACGCAGTACAGAGAGTCTGAACGGTTTGTAGATTTCAACATACGTTATCTTGATTTGAGTGGAAATATTTTAATCCATATACAAAATAATTCTCTTTGCAACTTCCCTCACTTGGAGCAATTTAAAGCGGAAGACACTGGTTTTGGTTTTGTAGACATGATCGATTCAGGTATCAAGACGATTAACACCTTGTCTCTATCACACAATGGATATGGCTCATTTGAAATTTGCAACTACTCGTCCTTTTATCAAGCAAAAGAGATACAACTCTCATTCACCAACATCAATAGAATGTACACTTACATTGGCTCGTGTGAACACTTACAGAAGCTGGACCTATCCTTCAGTGAGTTACGACAGGTCACGGTGAGTCAAATTCAAAAGTTTTACAATCTATTGGAAATGGATTTATCAAACAATCATATAGAGCGTTTTAAGGTGTGTGTCAATGAATCGGTGCCAGCGATGAAGCTGGTCTACCTAAATGTCTCTTATAACTATTTAACCAATCTTCAGAATGGTCATTTTGCCTGCCTAAAAGATCTCCAGATCTTATCCTTGGAAAACAACAAGATCAATCACATTGCACAATCCGCATTCAATGGTTTAGATCAGTTGCAGGTTTTGAATCTACAGTATAATAATCTTTTTGTGTCTGACAACATTATGTTTTCCAATTTGTTTTCATTAAGACATTTAAACTTATATGGAAATACGATACAAGACCTTGATCCACAAACTTTTCAGCATCTTGTTCATCTTCAAAATTTGAGCCTGACCTGTCATGAAATGCTTGACTTACACCCGTTGACTTATATGCAAAAGTCGCTGAGACACATTTCAATAAAAGCAACGACTTTACTATTAAAGGAAGACTTTTTAGGTGATTTTTCTTCCCTGCGGACCTTTGAAATCGATGCACCCAGCGTAGTACTAAGCTGTGCTAAATTCAGTCAAGCTAAAGAATTGCATTTAAGGGATCTTCAGTTCCTCGGATGTGCCAGGGCACAGTCGGGCTCATTTCCAAATTTCACCAATATTGAAAAATTGTATTACACAGGAAATCCAGAAGATTTTTCTGACAGCACGCTCGGGACCATGCTGAAATACCTCCCCTCGTTACAATATCTATATCTGCAGGATACTGTTAAAATGGTTAAACACGGTCACCTATATGTTCATGAGTTGTTTGAAGGACTATCAAGGCTTAAGGTCTTACATTTAAAGAATTCTGGAATTGACTCGTGGGATTCCAAAGACATCACCAGGGATTTCCATGATTTAGAATTTCTTTTTATTGAGATCCAGAAGATTGAGGAGATCAAGGTAACAATATTTGATTCAATGCCAAATTTAAGGTACATTTACTTTTTGCAAACCATGTTTCCCTGCAGTTGTAAATTCAATGAGTTGTTGTCATGGTTGGAGTCTGGCACACATGTGTCCATCGTTAACTTCCACCAGCAGCAATGTCTGATCAATCAGAATGCCACAAATCTTATGTCATTCTTACGTAGCAATTGCCAGACCAAGTTGGATCTCATCATGTTTCTTGTGACTTTACTTTTCACATTACTGTTCCTGTGTGTATCCCTCTTCTATGAAAGTATCTGGTGGTATCTTCTCTACATGGTCTACACCATTAAATGCTGGCTAAACCGCAAACAGGCCATGGGTCAATATGACTATGATGTTTTTGTTTCCTATAACAAACATGACCAACTCTGGGTATTTCAGGAGCTTCTTCCTAACCTGGAGCTCAATGGTCCTCCGTTCTTCAAGGTTTGCATCCACGATCGAGATTTTGAGATTGGCAGAGACATTTTAGACAACATCACGGAATGTATCTGTAAAAGCAGGTGGACAGTTTGTGTCATCTCCCACAATTTTCTGCAAAGTAACTGGTGCTCCCTTGAGATGAGGATGGCAATCTACAGGCTTCTCGATGAGAGTAAGGATTCTCTCATTTTGATATTCATTGAGAAAATCACAAGAGAAGAGCTGCAGTATCACCATAGGCTGACTAAGCTGATGAATAAGAAGACCTATCTTGATTGGCCGGAAGATGAGAAAGGACAGCAGCTCTTCTGGGCAAGACTCCGTAATGCATTAGCAAAGGGTTAAATTATCCTGCTTTCTGCTCCCCCAATGCTGGGTGTCATTTCATTCAGCCTGCTTTATATTACTTAGTAACTCCCGGTGAGCTCTCTCCCTTCTGTAGCGCCTCCTCAGCAGCAGATGATAACTCATCCATGTATGGGGTGGGGTTATAGCTATACTTTGCACAGACAGAGCAGAGATGGGGCCAGGAAAAGGACAACAATCCAACAATGCAGAGCGGCATAGTCAGAAGACACTTCCTGTCTGCAGGCAGCCTGAGACTCAATGGGCCGCCATCTAGGACGTTTAAAGGCTCAGAAAATGCAGTAGAGGTAGGATGATTTTTAATGTGAGCAATCTGTATGTACAGGGTGGGGTAAACATATAAGATAGACTCTTATTCAGGGTGAAGATCCGGATTAATGTGGGCAATCTGTATGTACAGGGTGTGGGAAACATATAAGATAGGCTTTTATTCAGGGTGAAGTTCCAATTTAAATAAGGTAAATGTTACTAAAACTCACTCTATTTTAAAAGGAAACTTGGTTATTTGGGAATTGTTCTTTTTGTTTGCTTTGTTTTTTTTTTTAAAGTGGACCAACACCCAGGGGGGATCGGCCCGGGAATCTATAAGATTCCCGGACCGATCAGATCCCTCCCCGCGGGGCATCCGAAATCGGGATGTCCCGCGGGGAGGAACCCCCCAGGAGGCCCACAATCCTTACCTTACCGGCGATCCAACGGCGCATGCGCGAGACGCGGCCGTGTCTCTCGCTTCCCTCTAGCAGGGCGCGCTCCCGCGCCGGCCGTTTTGTGAATGGCCGGCGCAGGCGCGCTCCCTGTTAGAGGGAAGCGAGAGACGCAGCCAATGACAGCGCTCTGGTATGCGCGTCCAAGCGGCTTTGGACGCGCATACCAGAGCGACTCTGAGCGCTGTCATTGGCCGGACAAGGTCACGTGGGAGCGGGGAGAGGTGAGTTTTTGCGGCGATCGGGGGGGTTTCACACAGCGGGGCACCCCCGATCGGGGTGCCCCACCTAAGTGGACCAACACCCAGGATAGTCAAAATCCTGGGTGTTGGTCCACTTTAAGGAGAGCTCTAGCTTTATATACAGTGGTTGTACCAAAATAAAGGGAGATTCTTCCGCTCTAAAATTTCCTCACATTGTTCGGTTAAAGGAAACCTCTAGATTTACTAATAGATGCTTTAAAGACGCAACAAACCTTCCCTGGCTCCCCCCGCTCACCTTGGCCTAGCACTTTATATAAATAGCTGGTCTTATTGTTCTATATTGCTTGTATTATGTTTCTTTATTAAATTATATTTAGTAAATTGATCAGTGTGCAGCCATATTCTCTGTGGGGTTGCGGTGGGCAAGCTCTAGGGTTTGAGCATCTTTGTTGGGATATTGTGTAGTGGTTGATCCCCCCCCCCCCCCCCCCGTGGGCCTGCACCATAGTACTTAGAGGCTGATTTATTAATAGCGACATGTAGCGACAGTTGAGTGACTGTAGCGGTATTTTCACAGCGCCTGCTAGTAGTCGCTGTGCTTGGCCGTTGTTCGGTTGTTGACAGCGACTCAGTCGGTGTGGCGTAATGTTAAATACAAGGTGACGAGTCGCAATTTGACAGGTTCCGCGATGTATGAGTGCGCATGATAGCGACTGGTCAGAGCGACCGGCTCCCACCATATTCATCAAAAAATCACGCTCAAAAAATCCAAGCGCTGTGAAATGCATGTTTAAACCCCAGAGCGCTGGAGGCGATGTGTTGAAAGTAGTTTTTTAACCCCCAAACCACCATATTTTTGGAAACCAAAAAAATAAGTTTTTTAAATAATTTAGTAATATGAATACATTAATATCAGACCTGTAATATCAATTCTGTACAATTTTTTTTCCCTTAAAACAATTATCTAAAATGGCAGAAGTGGTCACAGAATTTTTCACATTTAAAAAAAAAAAAAAATAAATAATAACAATTAATTAATAATATTTAAAGATTGTTCCATTGAAATGCATTGGAGAGCGCCAGGTAGCGAGAGGTCATACCTGTCGCTGTTCAAGGTCGGACGCTGACGCTGTGGGCTGAGGCTGGAATAATGATGAATGAGTCGCTATATGGCGCTATCTCAGTCGCTAAGCAGGATCGGCTTGATAAACGTGTGATTGTGGTGGGGAGCCGGCGTTCTCGTGGCGAGGCCCGTCATTACCGGCCGCTCACCAGTCGCTACCTGTCGCTATTCCTTCATAAATAAAGGCCTTAGTAGGCTGTGCATAGTCTAGTGTGGTGTACAGCGCCAGATAGGACCAGGAGCAAACCTTGCACTGTGCGGCCTTATCCCATACATTTCAATGGGCTGGGATGGTTACAATTATTTAGGCATTTTTAAATAATTGCTGCTGCATGTGCCACGGGATCCCTGGGCTCGTTGGGATTATTTTTGGATGCATATTTAGCACTTTTGTGTTGCACTGCAAATAGTGTCCCAATGCAATTCCCATTTAAAAAAAAATACCATGACTCTAAAAAAAAAAATAAAAATTGGGATTCCAACAGGTGCCGTGTGCCTGGAATTCTGTTTACTTAGCACCACTGGGAGGGAGCGCTATGTATTTTATTCATAAATAACTTCAACTTTTTTTTTAATATTTAAACATTTTTTAATGCATAGATGGCCATTGTATACTTGTGCACACATAGAAATTCGTCCTCCACATTTAACCCATCCGTGCAGTGAGTGTTCACATGCCCGGAGTGGTGGGCCGCCCTAATTACGGTGTCCAGGGAGCAGTTGCGGGGGTAGGTCCCTTGCTCAAGAGCACTTCAGTCATGTGCCAGGATCGGGATTTGAACCTGCCACCCTCCGGTTGCAAGTCTGCTTCCTTACCTCTAGGCTACAACTGCCCCCCTGCCCCAACTTGCAGCGCTCCCGGCCGGCGCTATGTGTCGCTAGCGCATAGGCATATAAAAGCTGTGCGCTGCGAACACTGACTGACCGGGAGCGCTAGGGCTGAAGCCTGCAATGCAGTGCGGGCACTGCTGAGCATCTCGGACAAGGCGCTCAAGTGCAGCCCGCACCTTTGATAATAAATTTGCCTCTTGGGTGCAACCCTCCAGTTTCAGCAATGCTTCCTGCTGGGCAGGGCCGGCTCCAGGTTTATGTGGGCCTTCGGGCTCAGTGGGCCCCTTTGTGGTGGAGAGTCGCGGGTCAGGGGTCTATAAATTTAATGGCATAGAACAGGGTGCAAGGGCCAGCCTCTGTGCCCCCTGCCCTGCAAGCTACAAACCCGCACTTGCCAGCCCCTAAGCCTCGTGAACTGGTATAGGGGTCTCATGGATTCCTCACCAGTTCACAATGGGTTTACAGTAAAAAAAAAGACAAACACGCAGAAAAAGTTTTTTAGTTTTTTTTCCTTTACTCACCTACAATCCTCAGCTGTCCCTGGGTCCCACGAAGCTCCAATGACAGCTGCCGGGTGATCGGTGGAGGGGGAGGAGTGGGGCTGTGTTCCCTTGCCCCCCCTCCACCGATCACCCGGCAACTGTTTTTGACCCTCTCACCTCCGCTCGCCCTGTGCTACTGTGCCTCTTGGGATGGGTGTGAGATGACGTCATAGATTACATCACCCGCCCACAGCAGGTGAGGATAGCGGCCGGGCGATTGTGGAAGTGCTGGAGAGGGTGTATTTTGCCCCTTCCTCACCACAGAAGAGCCCGGGGGGCGAAATACGAGGGATCGCGCCACAGGTGAGTAAAAGTTTTTTTTTTCCTACAGTTTTGTGCCAGCTGCCAGTGAGGTTGGGGGCCCTCGGCAGCTGACTGGGCTTGCCCGGTACTGACGTCGGCCCAGACGCCGGCCCTGCTGCTGCTGGGCTTCGGCATACATCTCTGCTGCCACGTGGGAGCAGGTTCCCTCACTGATTGGCAGCGAGTGATTTACCTGGTGATAAGAATTGACTGAAAATAGAGAGCCGCAGCCAAGAGATCGAGTCTGCTGGCTGGGGGGAGGAAAGTGCTATTGTTTTTTTTTTTATTCCCAGCCATGCACTGCCTATTTAAAGCGGACCAAAACCCCCCAAAACAAATCTATTTTGCTCTCTCACAACAGGCACATTAGCGTTTGGATGCTGCTTGGTGTTCCTGATATTGTGATTTTCATTTTCGCTTTCCCCAGCTATGCCATTTGTATGCCGTTGGTTTCTGAACTAGCTGTTCAAAGTGGACCAAAACCCATGGCTCAACAGCCCTGAAATCTTAGATATAGATTATATAATAGATATATAGATATAGAATAGATATAGATTATGGAATCCCTCCCCTCAGGGCATACAGAATCAGGATGCCGTCGCGGGCACAATCCCTGTTAGAGGGTCGCAGAGGATGTGGCTTCCAGCATGCTCGGATCTGCTCGCATAGACAAGCTCTAAAAACGAAGGGGCAGGAGCTGATCCGAACACACTGATTGGATGAGAGGCCATGCAGGGGCAGCAGGACTGGGGAAGGGTAAGTCAGATGGGACGGCCTAGGGGGTTTCACACAGCGGGGTATCCCCAATCGGGGTGCCCAGGGTGCAAGAACCAAATCCCAAGATAATCAACGTCCTGGGTTTTGGTCCACTTTAAGCCCACTCCTTTACCTTCTTGCAAAATAGTGTTGGAAGGATAAGAGCCCCAAATTTTCCCCCAATTTTTACCTTGAGTCTTTTTATCCAGGACAATAAGGGGAGTTGATACACAGGACGTGGTTGTTGCCCCCCCCCCCAACTTGGCTCCACCTAACAGGACCTGACCTGGTCTCTTTAAAGTGGACCTATAACTAGGATTTTAACTATCCTGGTGACAGGTCCTTGCCATGGGAGCATTCCAAATTGAAATTGAACCCCCCCCCCCCAGGTCACTGATATTCACTCACCCTTTCCCCAGTCTGCATGCGCAGGCTCTCGTCCAATCAGAGCCATTTGCCATGCATATGTAATTTAGCAAATGGTTCTGATAGGCTGGGCCAGGAGCATGCGCCACTGGGGATGTGGCCATTCTAGTTCCCCATTGAAGCAAATCAGAGTCATTTGCCAAATGACTAAGGCCCTTATTCATGAAGAGATAGCGTCAGGTAGTGCGTCAGATGAACGCCGGACACGGCACGCAATTACACATTTATCAAGCAGAATCTGTTGAGCGACTGGGATAGCGCCATGTAGCGTCTGATTCATCATTATCCCAGCCTCAGCATACAGCGCCGGTGTTCAGCCTTGCAGAGCGCCACGTATTACCTCTCACTACCTGTCGCTCTCCCATACATTTGAATGGACGATCCTTTTCCTCTCTTTTAACTAGGTTTTTCTTTTTTTTAAAAATCTCAAATAATGTTGTGACCTCTTCTGGCATTGAAAAAGCATTTTTTTTTTCACAATGGTTTTCATTTTCTATATATTTCTTCAGAAATGACATTACAGCTTTGCCATTAAAGTGTTCATGTTACAATGTGGTTACAATGTAATTCCATATGTTTTCGCTTTGTTACTAGTTGATAGATGCTGAAAAACAGACTTTAATCACACCGCCTCCTGCGCTCTGGGCTTCAAACAAGCATTTTTCAGCAACAGAGATTTGTGAGGCTGTTTTTTTGCTGAATATGGTGTGAGTTGGTCGCTATGAGCAGACGATAACATGCGCTCCCATACAGCGCTGTACTGGTCAAATAGCGACTCCTCACAATGTATTCATCATTACTGCACAGCGACTGAGAGGCTGATTTATTAATAGCGTCATGTAGCGACAGTTGAGCGACTGTAGCAGTATTTTCACAGCGCCCACTAGTAGTCGCTGTGCTTGGCCGCTGTTCGGTTGTTGAGAGCGACTCAGTCGGTTTGCAGTAATGTTGAATACAAGGTGACAAGTCGCTATTTGAAAGGTTCCGCGACTGGTGCGCGCACGGGTGCGCATGATAGCGACTGGTCAGAGCGACTGGCTCCCACCATATTCATCAAAAAATCAGGCTCAAAAAATTCTCGCGCTGTGAAATGCATGTTTAAACCCCAGAGCGCTGGCGGCGATGTGTTAAAAGTAGTTTTTTAACCCCAAAACCACCATATTTTCGGAAACCAAAAAAAAAAGTTTTTAAAATAATTTAGTAATATGAATACATTAATATCAGACCTGTAATATCAATTCTGCACACATTTTTATTTTTTTTTCCCTTAAAAAAATTATCTAACATTGCAGAAGTGGTCACAGAATTTTTCACATTTAAAAAAAAAAAATAAAAAAAAACATTAATAACAATTAATTATTAATATTTAAAGGTTGTTCCATTGAAATGCATTGGAGAGCGCCAGGTAGCGAGAGGTCATACCTGTCGCTGTTCAAGGTCGGACGCTGGCGCTGTGGGCTGAGGCTGGAATAATGATGAATGAGTGGCTATATGGCGCTATCTCAGTCGCTAAGCAGGATTGGCTTGATAAATGTGTGATCGTGGTGGGGAGCCGGCGTTCTCGTGGCGGTGTCCGTCATTACCGGTCGCTCACCAGTCGCTACCTGTCGCTATTCCTTCATAAATAAGGGCCTGAGTCACTAAGAACTAGCGACCCACGGCTGAGCACTGCGACTACTGGCGGGCGCTCTGAAAATGCCGCTACAGACGCTCATCTGCCGCTACCTGGCGTTAGTGATGAATCAGCCTGCCCGTTGTGGCAAAAGGCTCTGATTGGACGAGAGCCTACGTATGTGCCACTGGACTGCGGAGAGGTGAGTTTTACAGGGTGATCTGGGGGCTTTCACACAAGGGCACAGGAGAAAACCCAGGAAAGGCAAAATCACAGGTTTTATTCTGCTTTAAGCAAACAGAGGCAGGATAGAGCGAGAAAGAGAGAGAGAAAAAGAGAGAGCAAATGAGAAAGACGGTAATAAAAGAAGGAAAGGAAAAAAGAAAGGAGTAAAGAGATAAAGAAAGAAGAATAAAGGGGGTACTTTTTTCCAGGATGCCACGGGGCACAGAACAGAACTCGGGAAAGTCAAAATCCTGGGGGGGGGGGGGGGGGTTCTGCTCTAAGTAAACAGAGGCAGGATAGAGCGAGAAAGAGAGAGAAAGAGAGAGCAAATGAGAAAGAAGGGAATAAAAGATGGAAAGGAAAAAAGAAAGGAATAAAGAGAGAAGGAGAGAAAGTAAGAAGAATGAAGGTGGGACTTTTTCCAGGATGCCACGGGGTACAGAAAAAAACTCGGGGAAGTCAAAATCATGTTTTTTTTTTCTGTTCTAAGTAAACAGAGGCAGGATAGAGAGAGAAAGAGAGAGAGAGAGAGAGAGAGAGAGAGAAAAGAGGGGGGTGGAATGAGTGAAAGAAAGGAATAAAGAAAAAAGAAAAGAAAAAGAGAAGGAAGGAAAGATTAAAAGTAAGAAAAACAGGAAGAAAGAAAACAAGAAAGAAAGAATGAAAGAAAGAGAAAGGAAAGGAAAGAAAGGACAAGAGGGGGATGCAAGAAAGAAAAAGAAGAAGCAGGGGATGAAAGAATAAAGAAAGAAAGAATAAAAAAGGAAAGGGGGTAGGAAAAAATGAAAGAAAAATAAGGAAACAAAGAAGAGAAACAAAGAAGGGAGAAGAAGGAAGGAAGGAAGGAATGAAAGACGCCAAAAGAAAAGAAAGGAAAGAAAAGACATGTAGTAAGGCAGGAAAAGAAGAAGGAAAAAGAGAAAGAGGAACGGAAAGAAAGAAAGGAAGACAGAAAAAGGGCATTGAAGGAAAAATAAAAAAGAGAGAGGACAGAAAAAAAGAAGAAAAAACATGAAGGCCAAAGGGAAGGAAGGAAAAAAGTTAAGAAAAAAACGATAATAATATGGAAGGAAATATAGAAAGCGAGAAAAGGGCAAAAGCGAGTGGAGGAAGTGAGGACAGATAGAAAAAAAGGAACGGAACGAAGGAGAGAAAAAGAAAGAGAAGGAAGGAAGAAAAAAGAAGTAAGAGAGAGAAAGAGAAGGAAGGAAGGTTGAAAAGAAAGAGGAAAGAAAGGAGGACAAGAAGCAAGAGGAATTGGTTCAAACAAAAAGAGGGAAGAAAGGAAGGAACAAAAGAAAGAGAGAAAGAAGGGGAAAGTCAAGAAAGTAAGAAAGGTAAAAAAAGAAAAGAAAGATGGAAGGAAGGAAGGAAATAAAGAGAATGAAGGCAGGAATAGTTAAGAGGGAAGACAGTAAAAAAAAATAAGGAAGGAAAGAAAAAAACAAGTAAGAAATAGGCATGAGGACAGTTAAAAAAATGATCAATATAATTACTGCATACCCTTACTTGGCTGGTGAGCTACTTTCTGGAGGCACATGAGCTGTCCCCTTCCCGTCCTTCTCTTCCCCTTACCTGTTGGTGCTGCTGTCTGTGTCCTCAGTCGGCCATCTTGTTGTAGCCCTGCTGGTCTGTGCTTCACGTAGCTGATCTCAAGTGACTGAGCGTGCTCAATACACATTCACCTAGAAAGGGAGCTTGGAGAGGGGAGACTGACTGGAGTCCAGATGGCTGCTCACAGGGCCGTTCTAAGGGAGGCCAGACTGACACACAAAGAGGGCGAATAACAGGCAGGGGGCGCTGTTCTCAGCTTCCCATTAAGTATGTCTCTGAAGGCCTGTACCCGCCCCCTGGTCATCAGTATATGTCCGAAACGCGTACACACAGAGACCTAAACCCTACTTGTATGTTCTCTTTATCGCGTATGCTTTCATCATGGATGGATTTTAATTGAATTTAAATAAAATCGTGGAATGACAAACGTTGTCTGGCTTCATCTTGCAATATCGTTGTGGATACGAGCGGAGCCGTGCCGGGTCACTCTTACATTGCGGCTGGGATGGCGACATTGTGCAGGTAGAGCTGACCATCCCTTTCTATATACTGTACCCGCCCCCTGTTCCCTGCCGTGTTTAGTCCATTGCTGCCTGTTGAGGTGGGTGTTGATGGCTTTGCCTGTGTGAAACAACGTTATTGGCACCTTTGATGATGGCTGACGGCTGCCTTATTACTGGCAGATGCAATTCCTCTATCCCCGCCCCCAACGTAGCTCTACCCTAGGCACGTGCCTACATTTGCCTAGTGGCAAATACAGCCCTGTGTGTGACATTGGATGTTGGTGGGCGGCTGCAGCTGCATGAGCTTCGGCCTTTTCTGCACATGCGTGGGCTAAGCTTTAACAGCAAAGTCAGTAAATTGCACAGAGCTCTTGTAGGCCTCCAATATACCACGTGGTCAATTTGCAATCACGCGGGGTGCCCCAACCCCAAAAGGGGCTATAACCAGAGACTAACAAAGACACTCTATTAGTTATAATTCATATCAAATTTATTGAATTATCAATTATCAATTCATATCAAGACACATTAAAAACTGTTAAAAACATATAACACATATGTAAACTGCCATCAAATGAGGGGCGAGGGGGTTAAATTCTAATGTGCCCAGTGGGGGACCCTAATATATCACGAAACAATTAATATTACTATATTTCCTAATCAATTCATAAAGTGTCAAGTGCTTCCAAAGTGCATCAAATCCCAATATATATACAAACATAACAATGCAAAAAATTGCTGACAAAGAGGTAGGTGCAAATCACAGACAAAATACATAGAATATTAGCATTTTACTTGCTAAACAAAGTGCCATGTGCGGACCAACCACTGGGACCCCCAAAATCCCTGCAATGCGTTTTGTGACCTAAAGTCACTTCTTCAGGCAGAGTACGCAGCGGGTAGGTGCTGGCTGCCCTCCTTTTATACTCGCCCATCCCCGTTCCCCAGCCCCGCGCTTTGAAAGTCTGGGAGTCGGCGGGCGCACTCCGGCCGGAAGTGCGTCACCGCCGGCTCACCGGAAATGACGTGGCTGCGGAAGCTGGAACGCAGACCTACGCAGATTTTGTGAGTAAGACGCTGCGGCCAGTGGCTCGCCACCTCCCACCACAAGTGGGAGGTCGTGCCGCACTGTACTGACCGAGAGCGGTGAGGGACTGGGTATTGGGAGGTGAGTATCCCCCGTTGGGCAACGAGCATAAAAATATGCAATCCAAATATAAAGAGTAATACAACAACTTATATACACATATGCAGTATCTTTACATGTACATACACATCATCAATTAGTATTAAGTAAATATGGCATGCTTTTATAAATAAATAAAAACTCTGGACTGTATATATCGAGCCCAAAAAATTATTATAACAAACACCCCAAAATCAAACATAGGGGATAATACCCTAGGTGAAAACAGAAAGTTAGATAGCCACCCCATGTCTACTTTTGTATATGGGCCCCATTAAACGGGCATGCATACACTTTCAACGAGAGGAGATTTATATCACTCAAAAATAATGGCCACATTAATTCTCCATCCAATTATGATGGTGATCTTATCCAAGTGGCACTATCAGTTGATCAAACCCACAGACCAATCATAGAAGAACCGAGCAATTGTATCTCTTCTGGGCGCCGGTGTCAGCGCAGAGCGGCATATCCCACAAGACAGTGTTGCTGGTTACTAATTCAAGATCCTGATTGTTGGGGAATTTGTTGATTATATGGTGTATTACATCTGGATGTTCCGGTAAGAGCATTGTATTGGTGGTGGGTAAACGTCACCGAAGTGGATATTGCGGCACGATCACACAGTGGTGGAAGTGAATGATTGCAAATTGACCACGTGGTATATTGGAGGCCTACAAGAGCTCTGTGCAATTTACTGACTTTGTTTTTTTTAGTTTGGACTTATCAGTGAGATGGTGGTCTTCGCACGTGGAGCTTCACAATAATATTCTATTGGTGTTTCTTTCTAATAATAATTTTGTTATTGGAGCGTGGTATTATTTATCTAATTTTGTTAAGCTTTAACAGCGCTGGCATGGGGATAGTGTTAGGAGCACTGGCGGGGACACTGCGCACGGGCGGCCCCCGTACTTGGTGCACTGATGCGCCTGGAGACATATGGAATCCTGAAGCGTGTATGACCTGGACTTGTTTTGACTACACTTCCTGGATTTAACCTTTGAGCCGTTACCCTTTGGATAACCCTCTGGGCTGAATCCCCGTCTACGACCTTAACTTTCCTTTGCACTTTGCACTGCTGCCTGTGATCTCTGAACTTTGCCATGCTTCTGATTTCTGCATTGCTGCCTGTGACCCCTGACCTCGGCCTGCTTTAACGTTAAGGCTTTTATCTCCCTAGTGTAACCTACCCACGACCTGGGGCTTCCCATACACCCAGGCTATCCCCCATTGAGGGGGGAGGGCTCTAGGAAGGACCTTAGATTCCGAGAAGAGGTGGGATCTGGATAGTAGTCTTTGGTGTCCTCCTTGTTAGCAATGGAAACCTTGGTTTCACTGGTGTTCACCTCCTTAACGTTGTGACGATAGTCTTCAGAAAAAGAAAAAAATATTCTGAAATGCCCATCAAGGAATTTACCTTTAGACTCTTTACAACATACAGGAAAGGAAAAGTTTAAAGCAGTAAAGCTGTTTTTTCACATATGCATTCTAGCAAGCTGATAGAAGTCACACAGCTACACAGGATGGCAATGCTCAGAGTCCTATCAGCATGGCTTCTCTTCTTAGCTTTCACTTGTCGGCTTTCTCACTCTTTGCCAAGACACAACTATGAGGTTTTGGAGAAGAAATATTATGCACCATTTATCGATCTGAAGTTTTCTACCTACCTCCTCAATGGATTTGAGGACCTTAACTTTTCCATTGCAGTTCTTTGTAACAGGGTGGCAGATCTTCAAGTAGCTCTGAAAGAAGTTCCCCTGAAAACAGACTGGCTTTACTTTCCTAATTACAGTGGAATGAAAACTCCAGCAGGAGCATTCTCTCAACTCTCAACTCTCAAACCTTAAATCTCTATATATACAGTATCAGGAGATGTCGACCTTCTGCCTAGAACCTTCAGTGGTCTGACTCAGTTATCTACACTCTGGATTAAATCCATGACATATAACACAACTCTTCATGAAGGCACTTTTGATGGATTAAATTCACTGAAAGAGCTGAAAATTAGCCTGGTGCGATTGGCAACGTTCAACCTTTCAATATTATCCCACCTGCATCTCTTGGATCCTCTGATACTGGAAAGCAACAACATTACTCATCTATCTGAGGTGACAAATTGTCTGGGGATATTCCAAAACTTACATAAACTATCAGTAATTAACAACGGAATTTCAGAATTGAGAACTGATGATTGTATTTCTACTTAGAATGGAGAGTTTGTTAATTTGAACATAAGTTATCTTGATTTGAGCGCAAATAGTTTATTCCATATACAAAATAATTCTCTTTGCAATTTCCCTCACTTGGAGGTGTTTAGAGCTTCACAAGGTGATTTTGATTCAGCACACATTTTCAATTCAGGTATCAAGACAATCGAAGCCTTATTATATGAAGGCTTTACATTGAACTCACTTGAAATTTGCAACCTCACATCCTTTTTTCAAGCAAAAGAAATACAGGTTTCTTCTAGAGATGAGCGAACTTCTTGAAAGTTCGATTCGGGCGATTCGCCGAATTTCCCCAAGAAATTCGGGTTCGCCCGAATCGAACTTTCACGAATCGCTCATGAAAAAAAAAAATGCCGGCATGGTGGGAGCGGGCAGCCCGGCTACGCCTGTCAGCGGGCAGCCGCCGGCCCGCTGACAGCGCAGCCGGCCTGCCCGCTCCCACCATGCCGGCATTTTTTTTTTTAATTCAGGGAAAATTCGATCGAACCAAAAAAAATTCGTCCGAACCGGTTCGCTCATCCCTAGTTTCTTCCACCGAAATGATTAGATATTGGCTCATGCCAATATTTAAAGAAGCTGGATTTATCTCACAGTCTATTAGAACAGGTAACAGTAACTCAAACCAAAAATTTGCAAAATTTATTGAAATTGGATTTTTCAAACAATAATATAGAAAATGTAACGATTTGTACTAATGAATCTGTGCCCACAATGAAGTTAGTCTACCTAAATGTCTCTTATAACTATTTAACTGGTCTTCAAAAAAGGCAGTTCATCTGCCTAAAAGATTTTATCGCTGGAGAACAACAAGATCAATTACATTGACCAAACTGCATTTGATGGTTTGTATCAGTTACGGGCTTTGAATCTACAAGATAATTACATTTTTAAAATTGACATCATTACCTTTTCCTGTTTGTTTTCACTGGAACATTTAAACTTATATGAAAATGTGCTAAAATCCGTAGATGAAGATGCTTTTTGGAATCTTCAGGATATAAGTCTGACATTCCCTAATATACAAAAGTGGTGCCCATCAACTTATTTGCAAGGGTCAGTGAGACATATTTCATTAAAGAGCCCATCCATTATATGGGTGGAAGACCTTATAGATAATTTCTCTACTCTCGAGAGTTTTGAACTTGATGCATATTATGTGTTCGTAAACTGTTCTCTATACAGTGGAATGAAAGAATTGCATTTAAAAATTTTTGTCACCTTCCGGGGTACCGATGCAGTGGTGAATTCATTTCCAACCTTTACCAATCTGGAAAAACTATATTATGCTGGAAATTCATTCGGTGGTTTCTATACCTCAATCGGGAGCATGGTGAAGGACCTCCCATCGTTAAAATTTCTCTATCTGCAGGATACTGCTGCAATGGTTCTATTCGGTAACCTAAATGTTGACGAGATGTTTCAAGGTCTAACACATCTTAGGGTCTTACATTTAAAGAATTCTGGAATTGAACATTAGAATCCTAAAGACATCCCTATAGATTTCCCTGAGCTGGAATCTCTTATCATCGAAAATCAGAGAATTGAAGAGTTCAGTGTAACAGCATTTGATTCAATGCCTAATTTAAAGTACATTTATTTTTGGAAAACTGTGTTTACTTGCAGCTGTGAATTCTATGAGATGTTATCATGGTTGGAATCTAGCAAAAGCGTGTCCTTCATTAATTTCTTCCAACAATGTCTGATCAATCAAGAGCTCAAAAACCCGATTTCATTCTTACAAAGTTGTAAGACCAGGTTGGATCTCATAATGTTTCTTGTGACTTTTCACTTCACACTGCTGTTTATGTTTATATCTATCTTCTATGAAAGTATCTGGTGGTATCTCCGCTACATAGTTTACACTGTAAAATGCTGGGGAAACCGCAAACAACATGGCATGGGTCAGTATGAATATGATGTTTTTGTTTCCTACAACAAACACGATCGACTATGGGTCTATCATGAGCTTCTTCCCAAACTGCACCCGGACTTCAGGGTATGCATCCATTTTCTGCAAAGTTGACTGGTGCTCCCTGGAGATGAGAATGGCAACCTACAGGCTTCTTGAAGAGTGTAAGGATTCTCTAATTTTTATATTTCTTGACAATATCTCTAGAGAAGAGCTGCAGCACTACCATAGGCTGACTAGACCAATGAATAAGAAAACCTATCTTGATTGGCCAGAAGATGAGAAAGGACAGCAGCTCTTCTGGGCAAGACTCCGTAAAGCATTAGCTTAGTTGGTAGACATCTTAGGTAAAAGATGGTCACATGATCTACAGAGAATCATTGAGTCCAACTTTTAGACCAGGTCAATCCCTAGTCTTACCCCACCCCAGCAACCTTTCTGTAACCAAACCCGTTCTGACATAGCATAATATTTTTCTATATGTCTATAGTCCGACTCCTCATTTAAGAACTCATTTTTGACATTTTCAAAGTATTTACCTTTAGTCTACTGATCAACATGAAGTAAAGCTGGTTTTTCAGGTATTTGTTCTGCTGAGCTGATTCTATGGTAAGATGTACGGGGTCTCTCAGGATGAGGCATTTCAGCGGGGCGTCTCTTCTTGGTTTACACTTGTTGGCTTTTTCACTTTTAGCTTCGACATAACTGTGGGCTTTTTGGAAAAGCAATGTTATATATGTAAGTTTTACAAATGTAGAGGATTTGAGGACCTAGACTTTTTCATAGCAGTCACTTGTGACAGCAAACCTCAAAGCAGGAACAAACCCGAAATTATGACTCATGGGTTTTTTCAGATGTGCCGCTGTGTGAAACACCTAGATCGCCCACATTAAGTCACCTCTTTCTGGTCCATTGGCGCATGTGTGGGCGCTGTCACTACTTCATTTCAACAATCAGAGCAGTTTGCCGAATGTTATGGCAACCGACTCTGATTGGAGTAGAGCCTGTGCATGCTCCAGTAGACTGGGAAGAGGTGAGTTATTATGGGTGATATCTGTAATTTGTTACTGAATCAAGGCCTACGTATACATTCAATGAGAATTTGCTTCTTGCAGTTGACACTGGTATTGCAATTGCAATATAGATGTGGGCTGTATTTTTTAAAGTTGTAACCATTTAATACTAAATAATATTAAAAAACAATACAGTGGGTACAGCCTCAGTATAAACTACTATGCATGCTCCTGGGTCCATGCCACTCCACTAAATCTATTTTTCTTTACATTTAATTAATATTACTATATTATACATTTTGAGATGACACAACCTATCTCTGTCGTCAATTCAGTAAGAGTTGACAAAAATTCTCATCGTTGTAAAAAAAATTTGACTTAGATAAAAGCCTGAGGATTTCACTGTTGCTGAATCACCAGCTAGGAAGCCAGTTAAAGCCAATGTCACTTTTTACTCCAAAAATAAATTTACAAATATACTTTTTATTCCTTTACACACTGTAATGCCATTGACTTTTAATTGTCCTAGCTGGTGATTTAGCAACAGTGGCATTCTCAGATTTTTATCTCATAAAGTGAACTTTTTACTACCATGAGAATTTCTCTTCAACTCTTACTGAAATAAGGGCCCTTGTCTTAATAAATATATATATATATATATATATATATATATATATATATATATATGTACTTTTTGACTACAAATCCCAGATTCCTTCCACTGTAACAGGTCAACAACGCAAAGCCATTACCTCACCAGCTGAGAAAACTGTTAATAACCCTTTAGCTACTGGAGCACAAGACTGTGTTTCCCCAATCCAATGTCAGGAAGTTTTTGATCTGTACATCAGAACACCACTCTGATGTACATTGCTAAGTTAAACACATTGTTTTCTTTTATAACATGGAGTTGAACATAGTCTCTCAGTCACAGAATAGTTCAGGTTCTTGCAATTTTTAGATTTTTTGTAAGGACCTATGAGCCCATGATGATTAATACTTTTCCCCCAAATGGCTTAATGACTGGCTCAGGAGAAGGAGGTGGCTGAGGGGATAATTAGACTAGATAGTGTTAGGATAGTCATTGTATGAACCGGTGATGTACTGCCTGGCTTCTGTACAATGTCGTATTTGTTATACCACCTGCTGTAATGTGTGTGTCTGTTGTCCACATTTATACACTATTAATTGGGTATATTATGCATGGGGGGCAGAGGGAGCTTTGTTTTCAATTGTCTCGGTATCTTTTTATGTAGTTCTTAATCGGTGCATTTTGTTAATACAATTGATTAATTACATTTATCATTGTTGCAGTGCTCCCATTTTTATGTGCAAGTTATTGATTTTTACCCTCACCTATGTTTTACAGTTCTTACTTTATGCTAGAAAAGCATCTTATCCCCTTTTGAAGCTGTCAGCTGTTGATGTCGTGACAAGCTTCTGTGGGAGGCTATTCCACAGATTTATAGTTCTTATGTTAAAAAAACGATTGTCTCCTCCAGAGACTGAATTCTTTTTTTTCCAGATGGAGGGAGTCTTTAGAGAGGATTTTAGTGGAAATAATATTATATATTTATACAAGTTAATCATGTCCCCCTAAGATGTCTCCTTTCAAGTCTGAACAGATTTAATTCCCGTAATCTTTCTTTATAACTAAGATCCTTCATTTCCTCTAATTAGTTTGCTGGTTCTCCTCTGCACCCTTTCCAAAATCGGGGCGTCCTTTCTATGAACTGGTACCCAGAACTGGACGGCGTATTCCAGGTGAGGGCACACCAGTGCCTTGTAAGGAGGCAATATTACATCTCTGTCTCGTGATTCCAGGCCTCTTTTAATGCATGATAATATATCGGAGGCCTTAGAAGCAGCTCCTTGACATTACATGCTGTTATTTAGCCTGTGGTCTACCAGTACCCCCAGATCCTTCTCAACTAGTAACTCTCCCAGTTTTACTCCCCCAAGGACATATGTGGCCTTCAGGTTACTAGACCCCAAGTGCATTGTTTTACACTTATACACATTAAACTTCATTTGCCAAGTGGATGCCCAGACACTCAAAGTGTCCAAGTCAGGCTGAGGCTTGTGACCATCTTCAATAGACTGCACTGTGCTACATATCTTTGTGTCATCCACAAAAATATGCAGTGCTCTTAATGCTATCTTCCATATTATTTCTATATCACAAGTCTGCTGTATTGAACATACATTTCAAGATTTCTGCTTTAACAATTGTTTATTGCAAGATTCTGTACTGAAATAAAGCTTCTGGAACTTAACTACATGCCTCCATCATCAGCCGAGTAAGCTATGTGCCAAGCCTTACGAGTAAGAGCATATCCATCACAAACAGACAAACAGACAAGGTGAAGCTGTCTTCAGGATCTGGTGATTTAGAATAGTAAATAGACTGTTTATTCATCTGCTAAGATTGCCCAGCAGCCTTCATGCGCATCTTAGCTGTAGAGCTATACAGAGCACCAGCGTATGTGTGTTACTGCAGCCATAATAGAAGCAAGCCTAGTTCCTCCAGTCAAAATCCAGACTGTGTGTGTTATTGCAGTGTGAGAAGCCACAGCACATCTAATTGTCTCACAGCAGCTCATGTAAAGCGACCTACATTTGTTCTGTGTCCCTCCATGATAGATTATTGAATTATATTCTCCTGATAAGTGAGACTTTGCTCAGATCATCAGCATTTTTCTATAAGCAAGTGAAGCTGATTCATTTCTGCCTAATTAACTCTCTATCTGTGCCTGTGAATTACCAGCCAGCACCTGCACTGTATCCATTTTTATGATTCTTAATTTAACGTCTCTCTCCCCTAAGCTCTACAGACTTGTTACATTCAAAGGTGCTTTCCCAGGCAGCCTACCAACTCACGAGGTTTTACTGTTTCTGAAAAAACATCTCTGCAGCCCAGAGACTTTATGCTGTCATCACAGAATACAGACCTACATCCCAATTATAGAATAACAAGCTGTGTGATACCTACTTGAAGGAGAATCTTGAGAAAATGATACAAGAACTCTTTTCCAAAATCACCCAGCAACGGGAGACTATATTAACTCATCAAGTTACTCTTACGCAGACTGCTAATGATGAATGATTACTAGAGGCCACAATGTCATCCCCCTCCCCCCATTAGATTCTACACACAATATTTTATTTTCAGCTTTAAACCAGACCTTCAGCATGATTTAATGAAAAGGCCAAACCCTTAAAAAAACTATTCCACAGCATCTACAATTAATATATTTTATGTTTCTAGTCACTTATTATCCTTTCCCCCACCGGGCTGCAACTCTGTTCAGGACTCTAGGATACGGGCGCTGCCATCTTGCCTCAGAAGCATTACACATACTGAGGAGAGCGAGATAAAGTGCAGGGGGTGGAGTTATAGCTGTGCTTTGCACAGACCGAGCAGAGCTGTGGTCAGGAAAAGGACCGAAATCCCGAGATACAGAGCGACACAGTCAGCAGACACTTCCTGTTTGCAGGCTGCCTGATGCTCCATAAGCCACCATCTTGGATGTTTAAAGGCTCATAACATGCAGTGGATGCAGGTAGGATGATTTTTAATGTGAGCAATCTGTATGTACAGGGTGTGGGAAACATATATGATAGACTCTTATTCAGATTTAACTCTGAAAGATCCTGTTTAATAAGTGAAATTAAAGCCAATGTTTAAGCAAGAATTGCCCAACTCCAGGAAACTGCTTGTCACATCTCACTAGTCATTCTAAAAGTTCAAAACAATAATCCAAATCCTGGTCATCCAAGTATTCAACCATTAGTCAGTGACTCATACTGGCTCACTCAGATGTGGCAGCTGCTAAAGTCCAAGCAATATTTGCACAAAGAAAAGCTGATATGGAGGCAGAGATGGTGGCAGAGGCAGCCATAAAGGAGCCAGAGGCAGCTTGACAGGGAGCAGAGGCAGCTCGACAGAAGCAGAGGCAGAGGCAGCTCGCCAGAGAGGTGTGTAGAGATGTGACTGATGAAATAGTAACCAGGAAGCATAATAAAAGAAGGAGCTTCCTGTCCCAAGGTGCTGATAGGCCACAGATGAGGGCTGCTGCTGGATTTGCCCTCATCCAGGTAGCTGTGTGGGCTACAGGGTGTAGGCAGCACCGGAGAGTTGGAGAGCACTACAACAAGCAGTGTGGACTACATGGTGCAGGAGACACCAGCAGCAGGGCCGGCTAGATGCTGCTTCTAAACTGAGTGGGGGGGACATAAGGCCTGAAGCATGCTTATATTTACTGTAAGTAAACCAGTGTAGCCAGATGAGATTGGAACTCTGAGAAAACTTTTTGCTGTAAAGAGCTGTGTTTCCCTATCTCCTGAAGAAAGGTTGCTTAAGTTGGACTTTGTGGATGTCAAAATAAACCATTTTGAGTTAATTAAGCCCCTGTATGCCTGTTTCTGTGCCCAAGAAGATCCCAGAAAGCTTACAATTGGTGGAGAATGCAGACATGATGCTAGGAGCAAGCACAGTGTATTAAATGTAATAAACTCCAGTCAGTTAAAGTGAACTCTGAAAGAAATGTGTTGTGTGAAAGACGGTTTGGATCCCCATGACCAGCGTGGTTTAAAGTGAAAGCAGTCCAAAAATGTTGGCCAAGCCTGGCCAAAGCGTGCAGCTAGGACCCTTAGAACGAAGGTGCCAAGTGCAGATACATGGTGGGAGCACTGCTCTGATAATGAGGAACAAGAGGAGCAGATGTGGCCCGATGCACCAAGTGTGGATACATGGTGGGGATGCCACTGTGAATATGTACATGGAGAGCTAAAGGAGCCAGATGATTTTGTGTTTAAATAAGCAGAAGTGTCTAACCTGAAAGCCATGGGTCTTCCTGTTCTACACAGCTCATCCTGTAAGGAACCCAGAGAGTTGGATTGCAGAGGGTTAAACCTTGACCTGCATACCAAATGTTTGGTCAGCAGAGACCAGGAGTTTTATGCTCGACTGATGGAGATGTGGTTAGATGTTCCTGATAAATGTTGCTTCAACCAGCAGTGCCAAAGCCAGCCAGATGCTAAGCGACAAAAATCTCCCTATGCAATGGGTCCCAGTGCAGTTGTAGCCCCATCCTGTGGTGATGAAGGGGTTATAGAGATGGTCAGTGAACTGTGGGAGGCTGACTGCAAACCTGATCAGGTGAGCCTGGCTGAGTGCAACGCAAGCAGCATGGTGTGTGATGTAGAGACTATGAACTCCAGGTACAGTGCTGAAATTTCTGAAAGTAAAGCCAGCACAAGGTGTGGTGATACAACTCTGTGTGTATCAAAATGTAAGGAGGAAATGCATTATGAATGTAACATTGAGCCTATATTACCTGATACAATGAGTTGTTGTGTTGAGAAATCACTGTAATTGTGTATTTCTGACAATGCTGGTGATGTTGAAAGTGGCGAAACTTTAATTGGCAAAACCCAAATGACCGATGGTGGGACAGATTCACTTGCTGCAGGTGATTCTTCACCAGTGATGGGAGTTGCTGAACTAAACTAAATGGTGCAAATGATAAGAATGATAAGAAAACTCCATTCCATAGAAGGTAGTTGTCCAGAGAGAGGTATAGCTGACCCATGCCAGGCAATGAAGCAACTAGTAGAAGATGGGTCATACCGTACTATCCTGGCATCTGTTAGCCCGGAGGGTGCACACATGTTTGTTGCCCTATTACAGAGGTTTAATGTAGACCTAAATGCAAATGTTGATGGAAATGTCTTTAATGCCACTGAATCTGTACAGCAGACTCCAATAGTGGCTCAAGATGAGCATGATCATGGAAAAGTGAAACATGTTGCTATAGAGGCTCAAAGAAATCCACTTGGAAAAGTTGCAAGTTTAAAAGAGACAGGTTGTCCCTCTGAGCCTGAGCTACCCAATGCAGATGGTGGTCTGGAAAGTATTGCAGGGGTTTAAATTGAAAAACCCACTTTGTTTCCCTTTATCAGTCAGGCAGCTGTGGTAGATTATATAAAAGTATCCATGCTAAGTGTGTGTTATGTTTGGGGCCCAGGTGATTTGGGGCTCAGCTAAACACAGGCGTTACAGAGCAGTGTCCAAGGGATTCCTAGGTGATCATTGGCCCTAATGGTAAACTCTGTGACCCTGAGAGTGAATCAGGGCAAGAGATGTGCAGATGGACTGGGGAATATAGGTAATTTGCTATAGGCAACAGTGTTAAGCCTGGGGAGATAACACAGGTTGAGGTTACTGGGCTGCCAGCCAGATGAGGCCTTCTTATAGAGACAGGCGCAACTTGAGAAGCCCCCTGATCCCAGGGAGGTTAATGATCTAGGATTCACTACAAAGGGAAATGTAAAAATGCCGGAAGAATTCACTAGAGCCAAAACCTTAACTTTTGTTAAGACGGGCAGACTGGGAGTCTGAGAAAGTATCCAATGGGCACATTATGGTTAATAAGACAACTATAAAGTTGGTTGCACTTAAAGGGGTCCCTTCTGAAGTCATGAGGGGTAATTCTGAGGCTCAAAATGTAGTTGCATTTGGTTATAGGCCTTGATTCACTAAAGGTAGAAAAAAAAATACCGCTTGGAAAATTAACTTTCGAGTGACTCGTCACTGCGGATGAATTTAATTTGTGTAGTCGTATCGTAGCGAAAATGTGTGCAAATTATTTACGTTACTACCCGAAAACGACTTTACAATTGTAAAAAACTTGACTTGTTGCTCGAGTTTTTCTCTAAGCATATGAGTGTTTGCATGATTTTTATACCTAGCATTCTGCTGCTTAATCTGCAGTCCCCTGTGCTGACATCCTTTTATTTTCCCCACCCCACTCCACCAATCCCCAACTTTAGTGAGCATCATACCCCCCCAACAAACCATTACAACACAGGTGGAACGAGTTGCAACTGAGGCGCGGGGGAACCTCCGCATAAGGGGTCTGCAAACATGAAATCAGCTATATGGATTGCAGGCCGGTGGGCCACCCGCCTTGGGTTCCCAGGGTTACATGAGGACAGCCAGGAAAAGGGGAGGACCAGTGACTAACCAGGAAGGGGGGGGGGGGGGGGGAAGGGGGGCGGGACAAAACAAAGAATAGACATAGGGATTAGGGAGGTGGGCGGGACAGCGACACCATGGGAGCCCAGAGCCACAGCTCCCATGTAACATGTCTGCTCAGTAGGTAACTCTAACAACGATTAACAACTAACCCACCTCCCCGGGTAGGGTCAGTCCCCCCCGACCAAACAGCCACCAGGTGCTCAGCGGAGGTGGCTCCCCGTCACTCCACATGGGTGTCAAACTAAATTGCGGAGAAAGAGCGGACCATCCTTCCCAGTCTGGAGCCCAGTCTGTCAGGCTCCTTGGGAGAGAGTCCAGCCACATATTGGCTTCTTTGACCGAAATAAAGAATTTAGTAGATTCGCCATCCTGTATGCGCAGTCGCGCCGGGAACAGCATGGAGTATTTTATTTTCTTCTTCCCGATCTCTCTCTTACTCCGTTAAAGGAGCGCCGCAACTTTTAAACTTCCGACATGAAATCCACAAAAAGGATAAGCGAGCATTATCAAAGGACACTGCCCCTTTTTTTTTGGCGGCAGCCAAGATAACGTCTCTGTCCTTGTAGTGAAGAACTTTGAATATATATGGTCTTGGTGGGGCCCCGGGTGGCAAGGGCCTCAGGGGGATCCCATGTGCTCTCTTCACCATAAATAATTTGGTCAGGTTCGCTGGTGCCAAGGTCTCCCTGCTGAGATTCTCAATGAACTGCACGGGAGAGGATCCCTCAGATTTTTTGGGTAAACCGAGAATTCTTACATTGTTCCTCTGATTCCTGTTTTCAGAGTCCTCAGCCCTCCCCATTAGCACGGCCACCTGCTTCTTTAGGGTCACCAGTTCCCCCGCCTTTGCGGACAGCCAGTCCTCCGTTTCTCCTTTCCGTCCCCCCAGCGCGGTCACGGATTTTATCGAGGTTGTGACGAAAGTAATTGAACTGTTCCTGTAGGGTGTCAGAGCGTTTTGACAGGAGGTGATGGCCGGCATGATGACTGCAGTGTCTGGGTTAGCAGGCTCCTGCAGAGCCCCACTTGGGGTCTCCATCGTTTGCGTGCTACAGCTAACCACTGTGGATTTACACTATTTAATGTCTCCCATTTGTGGGAGCACCTTGGTGGGATCCGCACGGATATAGCACTAGGCTTGGATTTGCCCCGGTTTTGTAAGGCACCTCGCCTCTCGGCTCGCTCCCAACAGCTGAGAGTGGCCTCCACCGCCACACCAACACCACCAGCTCAATCACCCGCCCCAGGAGGGGGGAACACACAGGGGTCCTGGGGCCCTGGGGGGGGGCTGTGCTGTTTCTGCTGGGATCTGCTGGTCATTGTAGTCCACCCTGTAATGTATGAAAAATTCAGTGATGGTTTTTTTTTACCACATCTGTCTGGTTTAGCTGGCCCCTGTCACTGTGTTGGGGAACTTGTGCTTCAATGTTTAATACAGTTTGATTTTTTTTTAAATCTTTTTTCCCTGCCAAGGATTTTTTTTTTGGGGGGGGGGCAGCCCTGCTTTAAGTGCACACACAACGTCTCTCTCTAAGTTAGGGTTCATGCTGCCACAGTGTTTAATACAGTTTAAAAAAAAACTATCTTTTTTACCTGCCAAGGATTTTTTTGTGGTGGGCCACTCTGTTTTAGCAGTGCAGGCCCTGTTCTCTCTAAGTTGGGGTACTAAGTGGTAGTAGTAGTAGCAGCAGTAATGTATGTGGTAGTAGTAGCAGCATCAGCAAGCCAGAGATGTCCATTTCCTCAAGTGGGGTGTGTTATTTTGGACAATGCATTCATTGTGGACTTGTTGGCTCTCGCTCATCTCAGGAGAAGGAAGACTCTGATGCAATGACTCTGAGCCAGGTTTCAGGGGATTCTTCCTCCACTACAGCTACACTTCACAGTAAAAGAAGCCTTTCTGCTTCATCATTTGTCTCTTCACTGCCTCCTCCTAGTGGGGTGCCAGCTTTTCTTAGCAGCCTGCTTGCTATGGATCATGATGATGAGAATTTGTTTGACAGTTAGCCTTCGGAGTGTGTTGTGGAGGAGGTGGAGGTGCAAGAGGTGTCTGAGAAGCATAGCTGTGGCAGTGGGGGTGGTGGTAGACATGGACATATTGGCAGTTATTAAGGTAGTTGTGGTGTGGGGGGAAATTATACTATGATGAAACATCAGAACAGGGAAGTGGCGGGGATCAGGAGGAGCAGTATGATGATGTAGTTTTGGACAGGACATAGGAACTGGCTGTCAGGTCCCGTGGGACGCTCACCTTCCAATAAGTCTGCAACCCCCAATCTCCGCTGCTTTCTTCGCCTATAGACAAGCCCCCGTTTGCCGGGACGCAGGACACGCCTCACCGGACACGGTTGCCCCCAGGACTTGTTAGCACAAAGGATGCAGACTTATGCAGGGGAAGGCAAACGAACCTGGAACGAGACTGGGTAGGGTCAAACGGGCAAAGGTCATACACGGTAAGATCAATCCAAGGAAGCACGGTACAGGAGGGTTGAGATAGAAGAATAGTCAGGACAAGCCAAAGGTCACACCGGGGGATCAGAGATACGCAGTACAGAGGAGCAGGCAGGAATCGTGGTCAAAAAACAGGCAAGGTCGGTCCAGGCAGCAATCAGGGATGGTCATACACGGCAAGATTCGTAAGGAAAACAGACACCAAATCACACCCAGCAGCACGCTATCACGGGCAAGGATAAACTGCAGTAGGAACACCTTTATAGGAATGATGGAGCAGGGAGAGGGACATGATTGGTGCAACCAGGAACCCTGAGGCTGATTGCCCCATTCAAACTAGTGACCTTGGGCTCATTGGCCCAGAACTAATTACCTCCGGCGGGCGCGCTGTGCATAGCGCCGCCGGAGGGCATAAGTATAGGAGACCCGCGCGCGCGAGCGCGATGCTGCGTGCCGGGAGCCAGACGCCGCTGAAGAGGAAGCCGCCCGAGCAGCCGCTCGCGACGGAAACAGCCGAGCGGCTGTTCGCGACGGAAATAGCCGAGCGGCGGCCGGGAACAGCAGACGACGAGCCGCCGCCTGCCGGAGACGCCACCCAGCCCGCGCGCCGGCCGACCGAGTACAGCCGGCGTGGGACCGGAGGACAGGTGAGTGCGTGGTGGTCCCCGTGACACTGGCAGCGACAAAGAGCCGAGCCAAGGTAGGGTCAGATCATCTGCAAAACCACACAGGGCAAGGTTTGGTGCTATGGTCTGCTCAGGAGTAGGTGACGGCGACACTGATGCTGCTTTTGCAGGCTCCAGATAAAAAAGCCTTCCAGAGGAGGCGCAAAATCAAGTGGTGGTGATGGACATTCTAGATCTTCTTATTTACCATACACTGCCGTGTGAGAATTTTTTTGTATCTTCCCTGAAGAACAAAACCTAGCACAGTGCCAGAACTACAAGCAGAATGTTACCTGTAGTCAATCTAGGATTAGGAACTACGGCTCTACATAGGCACCTGAAGTTGCATCACAAAGCTGTGTGGGACAATCGAGACGCCCTTCTTTAATTTCCAGGAAGCCAATACTGTTGCTACCCCTCTAAAAATTGGATCATTTTTGAGTGCTTGTCAGCTACTGCCAGTGCCAGGCCTACACAACAGCCAGAGGTGTCCTGTCATTTGGCATAGCCTTTAAAATCTGTGCCTCTGATAATGCTGCCACCACCAGCACCCCTGCTGCCATCCACTAACACTAGCCCTGCACAACCACCACAGGTTTCCTGTCCCTAGTCTTTAAGTATTGCTAATGCCAATACTACTACCAACAGCACCTCCGCTGACACTTTCTGATACTATTAAGCCTATACAACTGCAGGTTTATTTTAAAAAGCCAACAATTAAAGGCTAAGTTTAACTTTTTTCATTACTCACAATAAGATGTGCTGGACATCCTCAATATCTCATGCCATGTCTTGGGAGCAGCAGTGGCTCCTTCCCTGTACTCCTGTGATTTCATCTGCTTAGGGTGAAACCTGAAAACTGCATATTCATTCTCCTTATAACTCGTATGTATTCACCTTTAGTCCCTATTTAACATACAGGAAAAGGAAAGTGTAATGCAGTTAAGCTGGTTTTTCACATACTCATTCTAGTGAGCTGATACCAGTCAGAGTCACGCACAATTACACAGCTACACAGGATGGCAATGCTCAGAGTCATTTCAGCATGGCTTCTCTTTTTGGCTTCCAATTGTTGGCTTGCCAACTCTTTGCTAAGACACAACTGTCAAGTTTTGGAGAAAAAATATTATGCACCATTTATTGATCTGAATATTTACGAAATGTGGGGTTTTAACGAACGTAACTTTTCCATTGCAGTTCTCTGTGAAAGGGTGGAAGATCTTCAAAGGGCTCTGAAAGAAGTTCCTCCAGAAACAGACTGGCTTTGCGTTATTATTTACAGTGGAGTCAAAATTGAAGCAGGAGCCTTCTCTCAATTCTCAAACCTTA
Organism: Gastrophryne carolinensis; assembly: GCA_027917425.1. NCBI lineage: Eukaryota > Metazoa > Chordata > Amphibia > Anura > Microhylidae > Gastrophryne > Gastrophryne carolinensis. Next base: position 422,803,119 of record CM051239.1, read on the forward strand.
AATCTCTGTACATAACAGGAGATGTCGACCTTCTGCCTGGAGTCTTCAATGGTCTTAATCAGTTATCTACTCTCTGGATCGAATCCCAGACAAATAACATGACTGTCCATGAAGGCACTTTTGATGGATTAAATTCACTGAAAGAGCTGCAAATTACACAAGTGCCATTGTCAACATTTAACCTTTCAATATTATCCCACCTTTATCTCTTGGATCATCTGACACTGCAAATGAACTCCATTATTCGTCTATCTGAGGTGACAACTTCACTGGGGATATTTCAAAATTTACAAAAACTATCAGTAATTAACAATGACATTGAAGAACTGAGAAATGATGATTGTGTTACTACACGGTTTGGAGAGTCTGGACAGTTTGTAGATTTTAACATAAGTTATCTTGATTTGAGCGGAAATGTTTTAAATCTTATACAAAATAATTCTCTTTGCAATTTTCCTCACCTGGAGGTGTTTGAAGTAAACAATTTTTGGGATGCTGCAGACATGTTCGAGTCAGGTATCAAGACAATCAAAACCTTCTTATTGGCAGGCAATTCAGAAATCATACTTGATATCTGCAACTTCACATCCTTTTTTCAGATAAAAGAATTGCACCTTCAGAGCCAGTTAACTAGTTTTAGTGCTTATATCGGCTCATGCCAACAGTTACAGAAACTGGACTTATCATGCAATTTTTTAGAACAGGTAACAGTAACTCAAATCTTAAGATTGCAGTATTTATTAAAATTAGATTTAGCATACAATCAAATAAAAAATGTTATGATTTGTACTAATGAATCTGTGCCAGCAATGAAGTTAGTCTACCTAAATGTCTCTTATAACTATTTAACTGGTCTTCAAAAAAGGCAGTTCATCTGCCTAAAAGATCTCCAGATGTTATCACTGGAGAACAACAAGATCATTTACATTGACCAATCTGCATTTGATGGTTTGGATCAGTTACGGGTTTTGAATCTACAATATAATAACATTTTTACAATTGACAACATTATCTTTTCCAATTTGTTTTCACTGGAACATTTAAACTTAAATGAAAATATGCTACAAGACTTTGATGATTATGCTTTTCAGAATCTTACAGATCTGCAGGATATAAGTCTAACAAGCAATGACATTTTTACCTTATCCCCACTGACATTTATGCAAGAATCATTGAGACATATTTCAATAAAGACAAACTCCGTACTATGGGTGGGATACATTCTAAGTAATTTCTCTTCTCTTAAAAGCTTTGAAATTGATGCATACCGTACAGACTTACTCTGTGCTCAATACATTCAATTGAAAGAAATGCATTTAAAAAATTTTGAGTTCTTCTCATGTGAAAGAGACAAAGAGGGAAATTCATTTCCAATATTTACCAATCTGGAAAAAATCTATTACACTGGAAGTTCCTCAGATTCTTTCTATAGCACATTTAGCGGAATGCTGAATTATCTCCCATCATTAAAATTTTTCTATCTGCAGGATACTGATAAAATGGTTAGATTCAATCACCTAAATGTTAGCGAGATGTTTCAAGGTCTATCACATCTTAGGGTCTTACATTTAAAGAATTCTGGAATTGAGAATTGGGATTCCAAAGACATCACTATGGATTTCCCTGAGCTGGAATTTCTTTTCATTGAAAATCAGAGAATTGAACAGCTCAGTGTAACAGTATTTGATTCAATGCCTAATTTAAAGTACATATTTTTTTGGCAAACTGTGTTTCCCTGCAGTTGTGAATTCAGTGAGTTGTTATCATGGCTGGAGTCTGGAACAAGCGTGTCCATCATTAACTTCCACCAGCAGGAATGTCAGCTCAAGCAAAATCACACAAATCTGATTTCATTCTTACAAAGCAGCTGTAAGACCAATTTGGATCTCATAATGTTTCTTGTGACCTTTAATTTCACACTAATGTTTTTGTGTATATCCTTCTTCTATGAAAGTATCTGGTGGTATATCCTCTACATAGTTTACACCCTAAAATACTGGCTAAACCACAGACAACAGGACACGGGTCAGTATCCCTTTGATGTTTTTGTTTCCTATAACAAACATGACCAACTTTGGGTCTTTCAAGAGCTTCTTCCCAACCTTGAGCTCAATGGCCCTCCTTTCTTCAAGGTTTGCATCCACGATCGAGATTTTGAGATTGGCAGAGACATTTTAGACAACATCACGGAATGTATCTGTAAAAGCAGGTTTACAGTTTGTGTCATCTCTCACAATTTTTTGCAAAGTAACTGGTGCTCCCTTGAGATGAGGATGGCAATCTACAGGCTTCTCGATGAGAGTAAGGATTCTCTCATTTTAATATTCATTGAGAAAATCACAAAAGAAGAGCTGCAGTATCACCATAGGCTGACTAAGCTGATGAATAAGAAGACCTATCTTGATTGGCCAGAAGATGAGAAAGGACAGCAGCTCTTCTGGGCAAGACTCCGTAAAGTACTAGCTTAGCTGGTAGACATTTTAGGTAAAACTTTTAGACTGGGTCAATTCCTGGTCTTACCAGGCATCTGGCATAACATTATATGTCTATATATGTCTATATTATTCATATAAAAACTTTTTTTTTTAAAAAACTATTTACCTTTAGTCCACTGATCTACATAAATAAAAGCTGATTTTTTCACGTTCTTGTTCTGCTGAGCTGATTCTATAGTCAGTACATTTGTAGTTTCTCAGGATGAATCATTGCAGCAGGGCTACTCTTTACACTTGTTGGCTTTATCGCTCTTAGCTTCGACGCATCTGTGGGGGTTTTGGAAAAGGAATATTATATATATGTAAGTTTTACAACTTTAGTTAGACCTAGACCTTTTCATAGCACTCACTCGTGACAGCAAACCTCAAAGCGGAATAAAATCCAGGATTTTGACTATCCCAGGTTTTGTTCCATGCTCTCTCCCCTCCCTCGGGGGATGCTCCTCTGTGTGAAACCCTTTAAGATTAGCCATAATAAGTCCAGTCCACTGGCGTATGTGTGGGCTCTCGTCCGATCAGAGCCATTTGCTGTGACTACATCATTTGGTGAATGGCTGGGGCAGGGTGTTTGCACAGCCCATATATGTAAAGGATGCAGCCGCTTATGCTCCCCATTGAAAACGATCAGTTTTACCCAAATGACAAATTCACGGTAAACGTCTCTGTCTGGACTAGAGCCCGCACGTGAACCGTTGGACCGAGTACAGGTGAGTTATTATGGGTGATTTTTTTTCAACTCTTACTGAATCGAGGCCTATGTATACATTCAGTGAGGATTTGCTTATTGCAGTTTATACATTGCCATGCTTGTATCGCAATTCCAATATGGATGTGGGCTGTAATCTTGCAACCATTTTATTAAAACTAATATATATATATATATATATATATATATATATATATATTATACATTCTGAAATGACACATTCTCTTCTTAGCCTCGATTTAGTAAGAGTCGAAGACAAATTCTAGTGTTAAAAAAATTCTCTTTATAAGAAAAAAGCCTGAGAATTTCACTGTTGCTGAATCATCGGCGAGGAAGACAGTGAAAGTCAATGATACTTGAAAACAAATGAAGGTGGCCTGCATCAACGCTTGCATAAATCTTTTCATTTAATCCAAGCTGCATTAAAAACAATCAGAGGGAACTGTCATGTTAATATTCCATATAGTGAATAGCATCATTTGTCTCTTCACTGCCTCCTCCTAGTGGGGTGCCAGCTTTTCTTAGCAGCCTGCTTGCTATGGATCATGATGATGAGAATTTGTTTGACAGTTAGCCTTCGGAGTGTGTTGTGGAGGTGGTGGAGGTGCAAGCGGTGTCTGAGAAGCATAGCTGTGGCAGTGGGGGAGGTGGTAGACATGGACATATTGGCAGTTATTAAGGTAGTTGTGGTGTGGGGGGAAATGTGGCGGGGATCAGGAGGAGCAGTATGATGATGTAGTTTTGGACAGGACCTAGGAACTGGCAGCGACAAAGAGCCGAGCCAAGGTAGGGTCAGATCATCTGCAAAACCACACAGGGCAAAGTTTGGTGCTATGGTCTGCTCAGGAGTAGGTGACGGCAACACTGATGCTGCTTTTGCAGGCTCCAGATAAAAAAGCCTACCAGAGGAGGCGCAAAATCAAGTGGTGGTGGTGGACATTCTAGATCTTCTTATTTACCATACACTGCCGTGTGAGAATTTTTTTGTATCTTCCCTGAAGAACAAAACCTAGCACAGTGCCAGAGCTACAAGCAGAATGTTAGCTGTAGTCAATCTAGGATTAGGAACTATGGCTCTACATAGGCACCTGAAGTTGCATCACAAAGCTGTGTGGGACAATCGAGACGCCCTTCTTTAATTTCCAGGAAGCCAATACTGTTGCTATCCCTCTAAAAATTGGATCATTTTTGAGTGCTTGTCAGCTACTGCCAGTGCCAGGCCTACACAACAGCCAGAGGTGTCCTGTCATTTGGCATAGCCTTTAAAATCTGTGCCCCTGATAATGCTGCCACCACCAGCACCCCTGCTGCCATCCACTAACACTAGCCCTACACAACCACCACAGGTTTCCTGTCCCTCTGCCTAGTCTTTAAGTACTGCTAATGCCACTACTACTACCAACAGCACCTCCGCTGCCGCTCTCTGATACTATTAAGCCTATACAACTGCAGATTTATTGCAAAAAGCCAACAATTAAAGGCTAAGTTTAACTTTTTTCATTCCTCACAATAGGATGTGCTGGACATCCTCAATATTCCATGCCATGTCTTGGGAGCAGCAGTGGCTCCTTCCCTGTACTGAAACCTGAAAACTGCATATTCATTCTCCTTATAACTCGTATGTATTCACCTTTAGTCCCTATTTAACATACAGGAAACGGAAAGTGTAATGCAGTTAAGCTGGTTTTTCACATACTCATTCTAGTGAGCTGATACCAGTCAGAGTCACGCACAATTACACAGCTACACAGGATGGCAATGCTCAGAGTCATTTCAGCATGGCTTCTCTTTTTGGCCTCCAATTGTTGGCTTGCCAACTCTTTGCTAAGACACAACTGTCAAGTTTTGGAGAAAAAATATTATGCACCATTTATTGATCTGAATATTTACGAAATGTGGGGTTTTAACGAACGTAACTTTTCCATTGCAGTTCTCTGTGAAAGGGTGGAAGATCTTCAAAGGGCTCTGAAAGAAGTTCCTCCAGAAACAGACTGGCTTTGCGTTATTATTTACAGTGGAGTCAAAGAAGCAGGAGCCTTCTCTCAATTCTCAAACCTTAAATCTCTGTACATAACAGGAGATGTCGACCTTCTGCCTGGAGTCTTCAATGGTCTTAATCAGTTATCTACTCTCTGGATCGAATCCCAGACAAATAACATGACTGTCCATGAAGGCACTTTTGATGGATTAAATTCACTGAAAGAGTTGAAAATTAGCCAAGTGCCATTGTCAACATTTAACCTTTCAATATTATCCCACCTTCATCTCTTGGATCATCTGATACTGGATAACAACAACATTACTCGTCTATCTGAGGTGACAGCTTCACTGGGTATATTTCAAAACTTACAAAAACTATCAGTAAATAGCAATGACATTAAAGAATTGAGAAATGATGATTGTGTGACTACATGGTATGGAGAGTCCATACAGTTTGTAGATTTTAACATAAGTTATCTTGATTTGAGAGGAAATCCTTTAGATCTTATACAAAATAATTCTCTTTGCAACTTCCCTCACCTGGAGGTGTTTGAAGCGTACAATATTTTGAATCCCGCAGTCCTGATCGAATCAGGTATCAAGACAATCAAAACCTTATTATTGTTTTACGGTACAAAAAAAAACCTTGATATTTGCAACATCACATCGTTTTTTCATACAAAAGAATTGAAGATTTTCAACCTGTTACATAGTTTAAATGCTTATGTTGGTTCATGCCAACAATTACAGAAGCTGGACTTAACAGGCAATTCTTTACAACAGGTAACGGTAAGTGACATCCTAAGATTGCATTATTTATTAAAATTAGATTTATCACTCAATCAAATAGAACATTTTACGATTTGTACTAATGAATCTGTGCCAGCGATGAAGTTAATCTACCTAAATGTCTCTTATAACTATTTAACTGGTCTTCAAAAAGAGCAGTTCATCTGCCTAAAAGATCTCCAGATTTTATCACTGGAGAACAACAGAATCAATTACATTGACCAAACTGCATTTAATGGTTTGGATCAGTTACGGGTTTTGAATCTACAAAATAATAACATTTTTGCAATTGACAACATTATCTTTTCCCATTTGTTTTCACTGGAACATTTAAACTTATATGAAAATATTCTACTAGACTTGGATAATTATGCTTTTAGTAATCTAACACATCTTCAGGATATAAGTCTAACAAAGAATCAAGTAACTTTTATATACACACTGATATTTGCACAAGGATCATTGAGACATATTTCAATGAAGACAGACTCCCTACTATGGGTGGGAGACTTTCTAGGTAATTTCACTTCTCTTGAAAGCTTTGAAGTTGATTCATACTTCATAGACATTCGATGTACTCAATACATTCAATTGAAAGAATTGCATTTAAGAAATTTTGAGTATTTCCAATGCGATGAAGACAACGAGGAGAATTCAATTCCAATATTTACCAATCTGGAAAAAATCTATTACACTGGAAGTTCAGACGATAATTTCTATAGCAAATTCAGCGGAATTCTGAAAAACCTCACATCATTAAAATTTCTCTATCTGCAGGATACTGATAAAATGGTTAGATTCAATCACCTAAATGTTAGTGAGATGTTTCAAGGTCTATCACATCTTAGGGTCTTACATTTAAAGAATTCTGGAATTGAGAATTGGGATTCCAAAGACATCACCATGGATTTCCCTGAGCTGGAATTTCTTTTCATTGAAAATCAGAGAATTGAACAGTTCAGTGTAACAGTATTTGATTCAATGCCTAATTTAAAGTACATTTATTTTTGGCAAACTGTGTTTCCCTGCAGTTGTGAATTCAGTGAGTTGTTGACATGGCTGGAGTCTGGAACAAAAGTGTCCATCATTAACTTCCACCAGCAGAAATGTCAGCTCAAGAAAAATAGCACAAACCTGATTTCATTCTTGCAAAGAAGTTGTAACACCAATTTGGATCTCACAATGTTTCTTGTGACTTTTAATTTCACACTAATGTTTATGTGTATATCCTTCTTCTATGAAAGTATCTGCTGGTATATCCTCTACATAGTTTACACCCTAAAGTACTGGCTAAACCACAGACAACAGGACATAGGTCAGTATCCCTTTGATGTTTTTGTTTCCTATAACAAACATGACCAACTCTGGGTCTTTCAAGAGCTTCTTCCCAACCTTGAGCTCAATGGTCCTCCGTTCTTCAAGGTTTGCATCCACGATCGAGATTTTGAGATTGGCAGAGACATTTTAGACAACATCTCGGAAAGTATCTGCAAAAGCAGGTGGACAGTTTGTGTCATCTCTCACAATTTTCTGCAAAGTAACTGGTGCTCCCTGGAGATGAGGATGGCAATCTACAGGCTTCTCGATGAGAGTAAGGATTCTCTTATTTTGATATTCATTGAGAAAATCACAAGAGAAGAGCTGCAGTATCACCATAGGCTGACTAAGCTGATGAATAAGAAGACCTATCTTGATTGGCCAGAAGATGAGAAAGGACAGCAGCTCTTCTGGGCCAGACTCCGTAAAGCATTAGCTTAGCTGGTAGACATTTTAGGTAAAACTTTTAGACTGGGTAAATTCCTGGTCTTACCAGGCATCTGGCATAGCATTATATGTCTATATATGTCTATAATATTCATATAAAAACTTTTTTTTTTTTAATTTTCAAACTATTTACCTTGAGTCCACTGATCTACATAAATAAAAGCTGATGTTTTACGTTCTTGTTCTGCTGAGCTGATTCTATAGTCAGTACATTTGGAGTTTCTCAGGATGAATCATTGCAGCAGGGCTACTCTTTACACTTGTTGGCTTTATCGCTCTTAGCTTCGAAGCATCTGTGGGGGTTTTGGAAAAGGAATATTATATATATGTAAGTTTTATAACTTTAGTTAGACCTAGACCTTTTCATAGCACTCACTCGTGACAGCAAACCTCAAAGCGGAACAAAATCCAGGATTTTGACTATCCCGGGTTTTGTTCCATGCTCCTCTGTGTGAAACCCTTTAAGATTAGCCATAATAAGTCCAGTCCACTGGCGTATGTGTGGGCTCTCGTCCAATCAGAGCCATTTGCTGTGACTACATCATTTGGTGAATGGCTGGGGCAGGGTGTTTGCACAGCCCAAATATGTAAAGGATGCAGCCGCTTATGCTCCTCATTGAAAACGATCAGTTTTACCCAAATGACAAATTCACGGTAAACGTCTCTGTCTGGACTAGAGCCCGCACGTGAACCTTTGGAGCGAGTACAGGTGAGTTATTATGGGTGATTTTTTTTCAACTCTTACTGAATCGAGGCCTATGTATACATTCAGTGAGGATTTGCTTATTGCAGTTTATACCTTGCCATGCTTGTATCGCAATTCCAATATGGATGTGGGCTGTAATCTTGCAACCATTTTATTAAAACTAATATATATATATATATATATATATATATATATATATATATTATACATTCTGAAATGACACATTCTCTCCTTAGCCTCGATTTAGTAAGAGTCAAAGACAAATTCTAATGGTAAAAAAATTCTCTTTATAATAAAAAACCCTGAGAATTTCACTGTTGCTGAATCATCGGCGAGGAAGACAGTGAAAGTCAAAGATACTTGAAAACAAATGAAGGGGGCCTGCATCAACGCTTGCATAAATCTTTTCATTTAATCCAAGCTGCATTAAAAACATTCAGAGGGAACTGTCATGTTAATATTCCATATAGTGAATAGTATAGCAACGCTTTTCTGGGACTGTCCTGTCCCCGTAATCAAGCACGAATAAGGGGACAGGACAGTCCTGGAATCGGGTCGCGAAAATATTCACTGTATGGACTATTAAAGTGGACCGAAACCCATGGCTGACGGCTCTGGAATCTATAAGATTACAGTGCTGCCTGATTCCCTCCCCTCGGGGCATCCAGATTTGGGATACCCCGCTGTGTGAAACACCCCAGGTCACCCAGTCCACTCACCTTCTCCCCCGATTCAATGGCACATGCACGAGCAACAGGTGTTCCCTGCTATACCTTTAGCAGGGTGCCCTCCCACTCCAGGCATTCGTGAATGGCCATCGTGGGCATGCTGCCTGTTAGAGGGTAGCGGGGATGTGGCCACCGTCATGCTTGGGTCCACTAGCCTAGACTTAGCTGGAGCTGAGTCTTAGGCCCTTATTTAAGAAGGGATAGCATCAGGTAGTGGCTGGTTAATGAGAGGTAGCGACAGGTAGCGACTGGTAAACGCCGGACACGGCACGCAAAATTGAGCTGGAACAAGTCAGAGGGAGAGACAGGCACACTGACCCCCAGGTATCTCAAGCTCCTCCCCTCCCAGGTGAAGGGAAAGAGCTTCTGCAACTCGCGCACCTCCCCGTCCGGTAACGATATGTTCATAGCGCTCGACTTTCCAAAATTAATCTTTAGGTTCGATAGGCGTCCGAAAATCTCGAATTCCTTTAGAAGATTTGGAACCGAGATCCTCGGAGAGCTCAGAAAAAAAAGCATGTCATCCGCATATGCGGCGACTTTTCTTTCTCTGTCCCCTACAGCCACCCCCCTAATGTCTGGGTTAAGGTTAACTTTTCTAAGGAAAGGCTCCAGGGAGAGAGCAAATATCAATGGGGACAGGGGGCATCCCTGCCTAGTGCCATTGCGTATGTGGAACCCTTGGGAGGTACAAGCGTTAATTCGCACTTTAGCAATGGGATTAGAGTATAGCGATAGAATTCTACTCCTCATTGATGTTCCCAGACCTATATGTTCCAGAACCCCCCCCCAACCACCTCCAGTCAACTCGATCAAACGCTTTTTCAGCGTCGGTGGAAAGCATGAGCGCTCTGATCTGCCTCGTCCTAGCCCACCACTGTACGTTAAGAGCTTTGGTGACATTATCCCTGGCTTCCCGGGTCGGGACAAAACCCACTTGATCCTGTGTGACAAGACTCGGCAGGAAGGAGGCAATCCTGTTGGCCAGGGCCCTAGCAAAGATTTTTACATCTACATTTAAAAGGGATATAGGGCAATAGCTTTTGCAGTCTGTTGGATCTTTCCCCTCCTTTGGAATCACCACTATACGGGCCTCCAAGGAAGTGCTGGGTAGAGTGCCTGAGGATGAGGTGGATTCAAACGCCCTTGCCATCATGGGGAGCAGCAGATCTGAGAAGGATTTGTAGTATTGTGTGGGGAAACCATCAGGGCCCGGGGCCCGGCCCGGTTTAGTAGATTTTAGAGCCTTTCGCAGCTCTCCCACCGAGATTGGGGCCTCCAATTGGGCCGCCTCATCCTCAGGCAACGAGGGCATTCCTGAGTCAGAAAGATAAGAGGCCATGAGGAGGTGCCGGTCCCCCCCCCAACTGCTGCCCCTGTAGGTTGTAAAGGTCCGAGTAAAAGTTACAAAAGGCACCCGCGATAGCTTCACTATTCTGGAGCAAGAGCCCATCCTTCCCCCTAATAGCCTCTATCCTATTGCGGGCGATTTTGGGTCTAAGCGCCCGTGCGAGCATCCTCCCGGATCTATTGCCTTGCTCATAATACAGCCCCAAACGTCTAACCATCCACCTACTATTCTCCCTATCCAGTAGGTCTTTAAGTGCCTTTCGCTTCTGCTCCAGATCTTGTAGACATTTATCTAACAACGATTGTTTATGTGCGGATTCAAGCTGGGCTATCTGTTTAATCAAATCTTCTCTTTTCTGCAAACGTGCCCTCTTGAGCCTCGACCCCTCCTGAATCAATAGCCCTCTCATCGTGCACTTCTGTGCTTCCCACACCACCACCGGATCCATCCCCTCTGTAACATTCTCCTGGACATACCTATCCAAGCCCTCCTGCAGCCTCATAACCACCCCGGGGTCCCTCAACATACTCTCATTAAGTCTCCAGTTCCACTCCTTCCGCTCAACACAAGGGAGAGATAATGAGAGCACCACCGGTGCATGATCGGAAAAGGTAATATTTCCGATCTGCGCACTGACCACCCTCCCCAGGTCTCTCTGCGAGAGAAAGATATAGTCAATCCTGGTGTATTTTGCGTGGATAGGAGAGTAATATGTATAATCTCGCCCTGATGGATTCATCAGACGCTAGGAGTCAATTAGTTCCAGCTCCTGCAATGATCTCTTAATCCGCTTCAATGCTCCGTAAGAGATGGCAGTCTTAGCATCAGAGGTATCCACCAGGGGGTTCAAAGCACAATTCAAGTCCCCTCCTAATATTAGCATACCTTCCCTGAAGGCGTCAAGTTTAGCCAGTACCCTTGAACAAAACTTTTGTTGATCTTTATTCGGGGCATACACGTTTGCCAAGGTGACGATTTGACCGTGTAGGAGTGTCCCCTTTACGAACACAAATCTACCTTCTAGATCCCTTTCTACTGCAAGGACCCGAAATGTGATATCTCTATCCACTAGTATAGCCACCCCTTTCGCTTTGTTAGTAGGAGAGTTAGCCGCGAAGCAGGTCGAGTAGACCCTGTTGCCCAGATATGGGGCCTTGTTTCTCTGAAAGTGGGTCTCCTGGACCATGGCAAAGTGCGCATTAAAGAGCTTTAATTCTCGGAAGAGGGCATGCCTTTTAACAGGAGTATTCAAACCCTTAGCATTCACCGAGACGACATTAAGGCACAGGGGACCCATCTTCTCCAGAAACCCTGTGAGCGCCCCCTGGCCAAATGCCCCCCAGTACAAAGTTCGCCCCCTGGCAGGAGCGTCTGCAAGCTTTTACCTTTCCCCCCACAGCCAAGGGGAAAGAAGGGAAAGAGGGGAGACGAAAGAGCACAAGAGACGGGTAGAACACTGGGAGAGACACAGAAGGAAGTACTGACAAGGAGTAAACACAAAAAAAAGAGCAAACCAGTCACACAAACCCAACGAAGAAACCAAGCACCTAAAGAGGGCAGGAGGAAGCGAGGAGAGACTCCCCGAATCCTCACACAGGATATAGGAACTACTGGGGTAACCGTCCCAAGGGGAGACAGGGTCCCCCCTCGGCAGGCACCCCCCGTGACCTCAGAGAGTGATCACCAGGGTCAAGGTGAGAGAGATTAAAGAGCAGGCTCTCTCTGGTTCCCACCTGGGCTATCTACCCTTTTGTGGGGGATCGCGGAAGGCCAAGGGAAATCCCCCCAGAAAACGGATAAAAGAGCCCGGAGGCCTCACAACCCCAGCTCAACCCTCAAAACCCCAACGAGGCCCCCTCCTATATTTCCAGGGCTGCAGGAAGCAAGGGGGCAAGCCAGTCCCCATAAGGGATCAAATATAAATGGAGAACCTCCCCCGGTCCCCCCCCACCAACCCCCGTTCAAGTGGTCGATCCCCTGGTCAGGGCCTCAGGTGAGGGAGCATCCATCCACCCCAGGCGCTATCCCCCTCGGCTCCCGCCACACAGCCGCGGCAGCGCTCCGGGCATAATCCCAATCCCCAAGCCGCAATAAAGCTTGAAGTGTCAGGCTGTGCCTGCCAGCACTCCGTTCCCCGAGCGCCACCCCTTGGTCTAATATCCCGGCGGGAGGGAGAAGCAGCACCCCTTCTACCCCTTATGCAGCCCTCTCACCCGCCATCACCGCGCTGCGCCCCCACGAGCGTCACCTCCCCTCATTTCTCGCCTCACCGCTCCATATGGGAGATCGAAATGACACACCCTCCCCTAACTCGTGAACATACTCGCAGCACCAATACAGGGCGAGGCTTTAAAGAAAGTAAGCGAGCGGGCAAGGACACCCCGAGCTGGCCTTCCCCAGGGCATCAGTGGGTTAACAGGGACCCAGCACGAGACCACCCTCATCCCCCCTCGGTCGACACCGACCCACTTCGGACCGAAACCTCCCCAGGGGAGCCCCCAGGACCAGCGCGAGTCTAACACTTGAGGAACATACAATAAACAGCAACCAAGATCATTGAGCAAAACTACCAACAGTATAGTGGGTTAAGCAAAAAATCGGGACTCCTGGCTTTTGAGGGCCAAGGAGACCAGATGAGCCCCCCGCCCCCCCAAGTGTGAAGCTAGAGGTTTCACCTCCCCCACCTGGGAGACCCACACATGCAAAGCCCCCCGCTACGTATCTGCAACGGGGAAAGGGCCCAGAACCTGTAAATCAGCTAGCATTTCAAATGTACAGTCCCACACAGCAAATTAGCAACCCAGAATTCCCAACTCCGGTGAGAATCAGCAAACAGCAAACTTATGGAAAACATATCTATAGGTAAGACAGGTGGGGGGCCTACAATGCTAAACATAATAGCGGCCTACAAACTATGGGAGGTGGATCAGACAGCTAAATCCTAAACAGCGGTAGAAGGGGAAAGCAGCTTAGCTCTGAGGCTGTGAAGAACACGCAGACCTGTCTCTCAGCTCCTGGATCTGGAACGACTGCCCTCTCCTCCCAGCACCCGCGGGGAGCGATCTCGGGGCGTCCGCCGATAAGAGCTGGTGCGATCGTCTCGGGCGCCTCTACGCAGTAACTGCGGGATGGAAAAGTCCTGAAGCCAGTCCGGGACAGATATCTCAGGAAGTCGCAGCTGGGAGCAAAAGTCCGGTAAGTCCTCCGGGAACCTGAGTGTGGCCGATTTGCCATTGCTTGAGGCAGAAAGGGCGAAGGGAAAGCGCCATCTATATGGGATGCCCCTCTCTCTGAGAAGCGCTGTGAGGGGGCGCAGCGCCCTCCGATTCTGCAGGGTGATGTTTGATAGATCCTGGAACAGCTGGATTTCATTGTTGTTGAATAGTATACTGTCCCGGCCTCTTGCTTTCGCGAGGATTTCCTCTTTCAGGGGGAAACTCATCAAGCAGCAGACAATATCTCGAGGGGTAGAATCGCCAGCACTGCGGGGTCTAAGAGCCCTGTGGGCCCTGACAAACTCAATCTGTGAGCCTGGTGGTCTCTCCAAGAGAGAATTGAAAATGGAAGTCAGGGCCTCTTGCGTCTGATCGGGGGCCACCTCCTCTGGAACCCCCCGAACTCGGATATTACACCTCCTGTTCTGATTTTCGAGGTCCTCCAGGTGTCTATGGAAGTCCAGTAAGTGCTTGTTATGAGCTCGGACCACATCGCGCACCTTGGGACAGGTGTTTCAAGTCTCCCCGCAGGTCCGCAATAGCTGCAGTAATTGAAGCCTTGATTTCCCCTGCGAAACTCGCTAGTTCACTGCGAGTGGGGAGCTGGCTGAGTCGAGCCGATAGAGCGCTGTCCTCACCCTCAGAGGCGGTCGCATCTTCCCTCTCCGGCGAGCTGCACATGGAGCGAGCGTCCGCCATATTGGAAGGCCGGGGGTCCTCCCTCAATTGGCTCTGGAACAGCTCAGGGAGCCTCTTACTCGCAGATTTTGGGGTCTGGGAGGTCCTGGGGTTATTAGTGGAGGCCCCGGGTTTGTTTAGTCGCCCCATAGTAGAAGTAAATCGCGAATAAGAAGGCTTCTTAGGGGGCCTCGTCAGGAGCTCTCAGGTCAAGCTTCCATCTTGTTCCCCGGCCAAGCCACGCCCCTTTAAATTGTTTTTAAATGTAGCTTGGATTACATGCAAGATAGATTGCATAAATCTAGAAAAATACTTGCAAGAGTTGATGCTGGCACCCTTCTTTTGCTTGCAAGTATGTTTCACCTTGGACAGGTGAGCCTAGCTCCTCAGCATTATTTGCCAGGTGGACGGGGTGGTGAACATTGTCGCTAATTAAAGTCAATGGCAATTTTTTACTCCTAAGCAAGGTAGTTAACTTTTTCTCCTTTTTACACTGTAATAAAAGTGCCATTAACTTTCATTGTCTTCTTAGCTGTTGACATTCTGATGCTTTTTTTCTTGTAAAGTGAATTTTTTACTACCATGAGAATGTTTGTTCAATGCTTACTGAATGGAGGCCCTTGTCTAAATATAGTTTGAGTACTTTTTGCATCTAAAATATTGTAGAATCTGCTTTCTTAGATTTTTCAATCTCTTTAATGTTCAGTAGGTTTTTTTATTAAAGTTTTTAGAGAGAACAACACATGGAAGATCATTGTACAACTCAAACAAAATAACCATAAAGCAGATAAGCACAATTACTTCTTAAACCGGACCTTCACCCTAAATGAGAGCATATCTTATATATTTCTCTACAGATTGCTCACATTAAGAATCATCCTACCTGTATCTACTGCCTTTACCCTATAAATGCCAAGCAGGTAGTATCTATGTGTTTGCTTCTCCGACCGTTAAGTGCCAAGCACATAGAATCTAAGGCCCTTATTTAACAAGGGATAGCGCCAGGTAGCGAATGGTGAGCGAACGGTAATGACGCTCACCGCCACGAGAACGCCGGCTCCCCTCCGCAATCACACATTTATCAAGCCGATCCTGCTTAGCGACTGACAGAGCGAGCGCCAGATAGCGAATCATTCATCATTATTCCAGCCTCACCCCACAGCGCCAGCGAGCGACCTTGAACAGCGACAGGTATGACCTCTCGCTACCTGGCGCTCTCCAATGCATTTCAATGGAGCAATCTATAAATATTCTCAATTAATTGCTATTAATGTTTTTTTTTTTTTTTTTTTAATAGCAAAAATTCTGTGACCACTTCTGCAATGTTAGATATTTTTTTTAAGGTAAAAAAAAATAAATAAAAAAAAATTGTGCAGAATTGATATTACAGGTCTGATATTAATGTATTCATATTACAAGATGTTTGTAAAAACATTTTTTTTTTTCCAAAAATATGGTTGTTTGGGGGTTAAAAAACTACTTTTAACCCATCGCCGCCAGCGCTCTGGGGTTTAAACATGCATTTCACAGCGCGAGAATTTTTGGAGCGTGATTTGTTAATGAATATGCTGGGAGCCGTTCGCTATGGCCATTCGCTGTCATGCGCTCCCATACAGCGCGGAACCTGTCAAACAGCGACTCCTAACCCCGTATTCAACATTACCGCACACCGACTGAGTCGCTGTCAACAGCCTAACAACGGCCAAGCACAGCGAATACTAGCGTGCGCTGTGAAAATAACGCTACTGGCGCTCATCTGTCGCTACCTGGCGCTATTAATGAATCGGCCTCCCCATGTTTGAATTTTCCCCTGTTACTGTCAAAATACAAAAAAAAAATACTCACCTCCAGCCTGGATCGAAAGCTGAGGGTCCCCTCTACCCCATCCGATCCCCAACCCGAGGTCTCCTGGCTTCAGGAGGGTTCCCCCCCGCTCTTGCTGCCGCTGACACTTGCAGCTGTGGAAAAACAGAAAATTACTTTCACTCATCTCCTCGCCCGATCCTTCCGGAACACAGTCCCCCTCACCACTGCTGATGGCACTGTCTGCCGCATCTAGCCACTTATTGTGGGAGGAGCTGGATGATATCATCCAGCTATTCGTATTTTCTCACCCCGCTCTGGCTCTGACAGGTGACGGTAGTACCGGTGCAGAGTGGGTGAGAGGCAAAAAGGCTCTGATCTTCTGCCCACCAGCTGTCACTGGCAGCTGTCATTGGCACGGGACAGCAGAGTGGGACACAGGGTCGGAGGTGAGTAGAGAAAAAAAAAATAAATGTCATTTATTTGTCTGTGTGTGTTTACTTTTACATTTAACCCTTGTGAGACCACTACACCAGTTCACAAGGCTTGGGGGCTGGCAAGTCACCTGCGGCTAGCGGGTGACTTGCTATTAACCCCCAGCTCCCCTATTACTTGCCTCCCCAAAGCCCAGAGGGGGCAGAAGGCTGCGCGGGCTTGTAGCCTGCAGGGTGGGGGGCCCCGAGGCTAGCCCCTGTGCCTTGTTCTACAAGCCCTGCATAGCTGTTCCCCGGGCTGGTTAATCTGGGTAGGGGGGACCCCATGTAATTTTTTGTGGATTTTTAACCCTTAAAATTCGCAAAAAAAAAATGCTCCCCCTGGGAAGGGGGACCCTATGCCAGTTTTGGGGGGGTTTGACCCTTTATAGTGTGGATAGTAGTTTTTTATTTTATTTGTAAATGTTATAAAGTGCTCTTTTCTTTGGAAATTCCTTCAAAAATCATGGTTGTTTAGCGCAAAATAGTGAAAACATTTTTGGGGGGGTCTCCTGGGAAAGAATGGGTGGGTTACCGATACATAAATATCATCGCCTAGAAAGCTTGAGGTGTGTACTTTATATAGTTTGTTGGGGGTATTTCAAATGTAAAGGGTTTTTTTTCTTGAAAAACTGCAAGGTGCGCATATCGCATAGAATAGTTGTGTTATATCTGAAAATCTCCTAAAGCTCTGTTTCAGTTTGGGGGAGTCTCCTGGGCAATAAAGGGTGTCTACCAATACATATGTGGTATCGCTGTAACCGGGAGAAATGGGGATTTCACACGCAATAAGATTTTATTAACAAACTTACATTTTTTATTACAAAAAAACACTACAAATTGTAACAAATAGATTTTTTTGCACATATTTCACACGAAAATATTGAGAATATATTTCAAAATGACAAACAAGACATTTCATGTTAAAGGCCAAACTGAAAAAAAAAAACAATATATACTTTTCCTTGGAAATCCCTTCAAAAATCACGGTTGTTTAGCGCAAAATAGTGAAAAACTGTATGGCAAGAGATGGTGGCAAAAACTCTAAGAGGCTGATTTATTAATAGCGCCAGGTAGCGACAGATGAGCGACTGTAGCGGTATTTTCACAGCGCCCGCTAGTAGTCGCTGTGCTTGGCCGTTGTTCGGTTGTTGATAGCGACTCAGTCGGTGTGCAGTAATGTTGAATACGGGGTGATGATTCGCTATTTGACAGGTTCCGCGCTGTATGGGAGCGCATGATAGCGAATGGCCAGAGCGAACGGCTCCCACCATATTCATTAACAAATCACGCTCAAAAAATTCTCGCGCTGTGAAATGCATGTTTAATCCCCAGAGCGCTGGCGGCGATGGGTTAAAAGCCGTTTTTTAACCCCCAAACAACCATATTTTTGGAAACAAAAAAAAACAAGTTTTTAAAAACATATTGTAAAATGAATACATTAATATCAGACCTGTAATATCAATTCAACATTGCAGAAGTGGTCACAGAATTTTTGACATTTAAAAAAAAGAAAAAAAACATTAATAACAATTAATTATGAATATTTAAAGAATGCTCCATTGAAATGCATTGGAGAGCGCCAGGTAGCGAGAGGTCATACCTGTCGCTGTTCAAGGTCGCTTGATGGCGCTGTGGGCTGAGGCTGGAATAATGATGAATGAGTGGCTATCTGGCGCTATCTCAGTCGCTAAGCAGGATTGGCTTGATAAATGTGTGATTGTGGTGGGGAGCCGGCGTTCTCGTGGCGGTGAGCGTCATTACCGTTCGCTCACCAGTCGCTACCTGGCGCTATCCCTTGTTAAATAAGGGCCTAAGTAGCCTGGCACTTAAAGGGTTAAACATCTAAGATGGTGGCAGATGGAGTCTCAGGCTGCCTGCAGACAGGAAGTGTCTTCTGACTATGTTGCTCTGCATTCTGGGATTGCTGTCTTTTTCCTGACCCCAGCTCTGCTCTGTCTGAGCAAAGCACAGCTATAACCCCACCCCCTGCACTTATCCCCCTCTCCTCTCCTCAGCAAAGGTGAGGTCCGGATTTAACAAACATTTTCCATTTTGAAACCATATTTTACTTGCCCATATTTTATTACATATGGAAATCAATACAGTGTAAAGCTAAATGTATAGACAATTCCAAATGTCAAATTAATTCTAATACCCAGGAACATACAACACCTCACGCCTATGTCAGTCGATATTAAAACAAAATGGAAGCCATTTATATGTCAACCTGAACCATAACTGTATGCAGGGCGGGCTCCAGGTTTATGCGGGCCCTTGGGCGATAGAGTGGGCCCCTTGTGGTGTGGCATGACACTCCATACATAGTTATAAAGTTGCATGTGTGGTGATTACTGCTAAAGAATAGAAAGAAAAAAATTATAAAAGGAATGACAGAAAATAAGAGATATAAAGAACAAAAGAATAGAAGGGATGACAAAAAAAAAACAGAAAGCAAGAAAGAAAATGAAAAAAGAAAGAATAGATGGAAAGAAATAAATATAAAAAGATAAATGGAAAGATAGAAAGAGATAAAGAGAGAAAGAAAGGATGAGAGAGAAAGATAGAATGAATGACAGAAACAAAGAAATAATATAAGGAGTTTCAGAAAGAATGCAGAGAATGAAACACAAAAGGAAAGGGAGACAAAATGAGATGTAAGGAAGGAAGGAAAAAAATAGAGCAATTGACAAAAAAAGGTGAAAGAATGACAGAAAATTAAATTGTTGAACATGTTATAACTGGCATAGACGGGGTCTTGAACCTGCCGGCCTTCATCGCTCCAGGTCTGCTGCTCCGGCCATTGTGCTGTTTGCTGTGTGACTGCTGGATAAAAAGACAATGAAAGTCAATGGCAGCTTTTACTACAGTGTAGAAAGGAGGAAACACTTCTCTACTTTTCTTAGGAGTAAAAAAGTGCCATTGACTATCATTGTTTTCCCAGCTGATGATTCAGTAACAGGGACATTCTCAGGAGTTTTTCTCATGAATTTAATTTTTTACTATCATGAGAATTTTTTTCAACTCTTATTGAATCGAGGCCTAGCCGTGCTCTCCAACCTCCCAGCACACTTCTATGTCCTTGTGGGCCATTGGGCCTTCCTTATATTTTATCTGTGCTGGGGCTCGCAGCCCTACATAGTTTGTGTTTCCGTCTGTATTGGGACTTACTTCCCTTCATAGTTTCTGTCTTTGTCTTCACTTTCTGTGCTGGGTCTTGTAGTTCACCAACAGTTTTGTCCTTGTCTCTATTGGGGCCTGCGGCCTTCCCAGTGTCTGGTTGTGCGTGTCTTGGACCTACAGCCTTTTGTTGTAGGTTGGTCTGCACTGGGGCCCAGCTCCATCGTAGCCTGCACTGGGACCCAGCTCCATCATAGCCTGCACTGGGACCCAGCTCCACTATAGCCTGCACTGGGACCCAGCTCCATCATAGCCTGCACTGGGACCCAGCTCCACCATAGCCTGCACTGTGACCCAGCTCCACCATAGCCTGCACTGGGACCCTGCTCCACCATAGCCTGCACTGTGACCCAGCTCCATCATAGCCTGCACTGGGACCCAGCTCCATCGTAGCCTGCACTGGGACCCAGCTCCATTATAGCCTGCACTGGGACCCAGCTCCATCGTAGCCTGCACTGGGACCCAGCTCCACCATAGCCTGCACTGGGACCCAGCTCCATCGTAGCCTGCACTGGGACCCAGCTCCATCGTAGCCTGCACTGGGACCCAGCTCCATCATAGCCTGCACTGGGACCCAGCTCCATCGTAGCCTGCACTGGGACCCAGCTCCATCATAGCCTGCACTGGGACCCAGCTCCATCATAGCCTGCACTGGGACCCAGCTCCATCGTAGCCTGCACTGGGACCCAGCTCCATCGTAGCCTGCACTGGGACCCAGCTCCATCGTAGCCTGCACTGGGACCCAGCTCCATCATAGCCTGCACTGGGACCCAGCTCCACTATAGCCTGCACTGGGACCCAGCTCCATCATAGCCTGCACTGGGACCCAGCTCCACTATAGCCTGCACTGGGACCCAGCTCCATCATAGCCTGCACTGGGACCCAGCTCTGCCATAGCCTGTACTGGGACCCAGCTCCACCATAGCCTGCACTGGGGCCCAGCTCCATCATAGCCTGCACTGGGACCCAGCTCCATCATAACCTGCACTGTGATCCAGCTCCACCATAGCCTGCACTGGGACCCAGATCTGCCATAGCCTGTACTGGGACCCAGCTCCACTATAGCCTGCACTGGGACCCAGCTCCACTATAGCCTGCACTGGGACCCAGCTCCATCATAGCCTGCACTGGGATCAAGCTCCACCATAGCCTGCACGGGGACCCAGCTCTGCCATAGCCTGTACTGGGACCCAGCTCCACCATAGCCTGCACTGGGACCCAGCTCCATCATAGCCTGCACTGGGATCCAGCTCCACCATAGCCTGCACTGGGACCCAGCTCTGCCATAGCCTGTACTGGGACCCAGCTCCATCATAGCCTGCACTGGGATCCAGCTCCACCATAGCCTGCACTGGGACCCAGCTCTGCCATAGCCTGCACTGGGACCCAGCTCCACCATAGCCTGCACTGGGACCCAGCTCTGCCATAGCCTGCACTGGGTCCCAGCTCCATCATAGCCTGCACTGGGACCAAGCTCCATCATAGCCTGCACTATGACCCAGCTCCATCATAGCCTGTACTGGGACCCAGCTCCACCATAGCCTGCACTGGGTCCCAGCTCCATCATAGCCTGCACTGGGACCAAGCTCCATCATAGCCTGCACTATGACCCAGCTCCGTCATAGCCTGCACTGGGACCCAGCTCCATCATAGCCTGCACTGTGACCCAGTTCCACCATAGCCTGCACTGGGACCCAGCTACATCATAGCCTGTACTGTGACCCAGCTCCGCCATAGCCTGCACTGTGACCCTGCTCTGCCATAGCCTGCACTGGGTCCCAGCTCCATCATAGCCTGCACTGGGACCCAGCTCCATCATAGCCTGTACTGTGACCCAGCTCCAACATAGCCTGCACTGTGACCCTGCTCTGCCATAGCCTGCACTGGGTCCCAGCTCCATCATAGCCTGCACTGTGACCCTGCTCTGCCATAGCCTGCACTGGGTCCCAGCTCCATCATAGCCTGCACTGTGACCCAGCTCCATCATAGCCTGCACTGGGACCCAGCTCCACCATAGCCTGCACTGTGACCCAGCTCTGCCATAGCCTGCACTTGGGCCCAGCTCTGCCATAGCCTGCACTGGGACCCAGCTCCATCATAGCCTGCACTGTGACCCAGCTCCATCATAGCCTGAACTTGGGCCCAGCTCTGCCATAGCCTGTACTGGGACCCAGCTCCATCATAGCCTGTACTGGGACCCAGCTCCACCATAGCCTGCACTGGGACCCAGCTCTGCCATAGCCTGCACTGGGTCCCAGCTCCATCATAGCCTGCACTGGGACCAAGCTCCATCATAGCCTGCACTATGACCCAGCTCCATCATAGCCTGTACTGGGACCCAGCTCCACCATAGCCTGCACTGGGTCCCAGCTCCATCATAGCCTGCACTGGGACCAAGCTCCATCATAGCCTGCACTATGACCCAGCTCCGTCATAGCCTGCACTGGGACCCAGCTACATCATAGCCTGTACTGTGACCCAGCTCCGCCATAGCCTGCACTGTGACCCTGCTCTGCCATAGCCTGCACTGGGTCCCAGCTCCATCATAGCCTGCACTGGGACCCAGCTCCATCATAGCCTGTACTGTGACCTAGCTCCGCCATAGCCTGCACTGTGACCCTGCTCTGCCATAGCCTGCACTGGGTCCCAGCTCCATCATAGCCTGCACTGTGACCCTGCTCTGCCATAGCCTGCACTGGGTCCCAGCTCCATCATAGCCTGCACTGTGACCCAGCTCCATCATAGCCTGTACTGGGACCCAGCTCCATCATAGCCTGCACTGGGACCCAGCTCCATCATAGCCTGCACTGCGACCCAGCTCTGCCATAGCCTGCACTTGGGCCCAGCTCTGCCATAGCCTGCACTGGGACCCAGCTCAATCATAGCCTGTACTGGGACCCAGCTCCATCATAGCCTGCACTGTGACCCAGCTCCATCATAGCCTGCACTGTGACCCAGCTCCATCATAGCCTGAACTTGGGCCCAGCTTTGCCATAGCCTGCACTGGGATCCAGCTTCACCATAGCCTGCACTGGGACCCAGCTCCACCATAGCCTGCACTGAGACCCAGCTCTGCCATAGCCTGTACTGGGACCCAGCTCCATCATAGCCTGTACTGGGACCCAGCTCCACCATAGCCTGCACTGGGGCCCAGCTCTGCCATAGCCTGTACTGGGACCCAGCTCCATCATAGCCTGCACTGGGACCCAGCTCCACCATAGCCTGCACTGGGGCCCAGCTCCATCATAGCCTGCACTGGGTCCCAGCTCCATCATAGCCTGCACTGGGACCCAGCTACATCATAGCCTGCACTGGGACCCAGCTCCATCATAGCCTGCACTGGGGCCCAGCTCTGCCATAGCCTGTACTGGGACCCAGCTCCATCATAGCCTGTACTGGGACCCAGCTCCACCATAGCCTGCACTGGGGCCCAGCTCTGCCATAGCCTGTACTGGGACCCAGCTCCATCATAGCCTGCACTGGGACCCAGCTCCACCATAGCCTGCACTGGGGCCCAGCTCCATCATAGCCTGCACTGGGTCCCAGCTCCATCATAGCCTGCACTGGGACCCAGCTACATCATAGCCTGCACTGGGACCCAGCTCCATCATAGCCTGCACTGGGACCCAGCTCCATCATAGCCTGCACTGTGACCCAGCTCCACCATAGCCTGCACTGGGACCCAGCTCCATCATAGCCTACACTGTGACCCAGCTCTGCCATAGCCTGCACTGTGACCCAGTTCCACCATAGCCTGCGCTGGGACCCAGCTCCATCATAGCCTGCACTGTGACCCGGCTCCATCATGGCCTGCACTGTGACCCAGCTCCACTATAGCCTGCACTGTGACCCCGCTCCATCATAGCCTGCACTGTGACCCAGCTCCACCATAGCCTGCACTGTGACCCCGCTTCATCATAGCCTGCACTGGGACCCAGCTCCACTATAGCCTGCACTGGGACCCAGCTCCATCATAGCCTGCACTGGGACCCAGCTCCATCATAGCCTGCACTGGGACCCAACTCCACTATAGCCTGCACTGGGACCCAGCTCTGCCATAGCCTGCACTGGGACCCAGCTCCATCATAGCCTGCACTGTGACCCAGCTCCACCATAGCCTGCACTGTGACCCAGCTCCATCATAGCCTGCACTGTGACCCAGCTCCATCATAGCCTGAACTTGGGCCCAGCTCCGCCATAGCCTGCACTGGGATCCAGCTCCACCATAGCCTGCACTGGGACCCAGCTCCACCATAGCCTGCACTGGGACCCAGCTCCACCATAGCCTGCACTGTGACCCAGCTCTGCCATAGCCTGCACTGTGACCCAGCTCCACCATAGCCTGCACTGTGACCCAGCTCCATCATAGCCTGCACTGGGACCCAGCTCCATCGTAGCCTGCACTGTGACCCAGCTCCATCATAACCTGCACTGGGATCCAGCTCCACCATAGCCTGTACTGGGACCCAGCTCCACTATAGCCTGCACTGGGACCCAGCTCCACTATAGCCTGCACTGGGACCCAGCTCCATCATAGCCTGCACTGGGATCCAGCTCCACCATAGCCTGCACGGGGACCCAGCTCTGCCATAGCCTGTACTGAGACCCAGCTCCATCATAGCCTGCACTGGGATCCAGCTCCACCATAGCCTGCACTGGGACCCAGCTCTGCCATAGCCTGTACTGGGACCCAGCTCCACCATAGCCTGCACTGGGACCCAGCTCCACCATAGCCTGCACTGGGACCCAGCTCTGCCATAGCCTGTACTGGGACCCAGCTCCACCATAGCCTGCACTGGGACCCAGCTCCACCATAGCCTGCACTGGGACCCAGCTCTGCCATAGCCTGTACTGGGACCCAGCTCCACCATAGCCTGCACTGGGTCCAAGCTCCATCATAGCCTGCACTGGGACCCAGCTCCATCATAGCCTGTACTGTGACCCAGCTCCGCCATAGCCTGCACTGTGACCCTGCTCTGCCATAGCCTGCACTGGGTCCCAGCTCCATCATAGCCTGCACTGTGACCCTGCTCTGCCATAGCCTGCACTGGGTCCCAGCTCCATCATAGCCTGCACTGTGACCCAGCTCCATCATAGCCTGTACTGGGACCCAGCTCCATCATAGCCTGCACTGGGACCCAGCTCCACCATAGCCTGCACTGTGACCCAGCTCTGCCATAGCCTGCACTGTGGCCCAGCTCTGCCATAGCCTGCACTGGGACCCAGCTCAATCATAGCCTGTACTGGGACCCAGCTCCATCATAGCCTGCACTGTGACCCAGCTCCATCATAGCCTGCACTGTGACCCAGCTCCACCATAGCCTGCACTGAGACCCAGCTCCACCATAGCCTGCACTGGGACCCAGCTCCACCATAGCCTGCACTGAGACCCAGCTCTGCCATAGCCTGTACTGGGACCCAGCTCCATCATAGCCTGTACTGGGACCCAGCTCCACCATAGCCTGCACTAGGGCCCAGCTCTGCCATAGCCTGTACTGGGACCCAGCTCCATCATAGCCTGCACTGGGACCCAGCTCCACCATAGCCTGCACTGGGTCCCAGCTCCATCATAGCCTGCACTGGGTCCCAGCTCCATCATAGCCTGCACTGGGACCCAGCTACATCATAGCCTGCACTGGGACCCAGCTCCATCATAGCCTGCACTGGGACCCAGCTCCATCATAGCCTGCACTGTGACCCAGCTCCACCATAGCCTGCACTGGGACCCAGCTCCATCATAGCCTACACTGTGACCCAGCTCTGCCATAGCCTGCACTGTGACCCAGTTCCACCATAGCCTGCACTGGGACCCAGCTCCATCATAGCCTGCACTGTGACCCCGCTCCATCATAGCCTGCACTGTGACCCAGCTCCACCATAGCCTGCACTGTGACCCAGCTCCATCATAGCCTGCACTGTGACCCAGCTCCACCATAGCCTGCACTGTGACCCCGCTTCATCATAGCCTGCACTGGGACCCAGCTCCACTATAGCCTGCACTGGGACCCAGCTCCATCATAGCCTGCACTGGGACCCAACTCCACTATAGCCTGCACTGGGACCCAGCTCTGCCATAGCCTGCACTGGGACCCAGCTCCATCATAGCCTGCACTGTGACCCAGCTCCACCATAGCCTGCACTGTGACCCAGCTCTGCCATAGCCTGCACTGTGACCCAGCTCCATCATAGCCTGAACTTGGGCCCAGCTCTGCCATAGCCTGCACTGGGATCCAGCTCCACCATAGCCTGCACTGGGACCCAGCTCTGCCATAGCCTGCACTGGGACCCAGCTCTGCCATAGCCTGTACTGGGACCCAGCTCTGCCATAGCCTGTACTGGGACCCAGCTCCATCATAGCCTGTACTGGGACCCAGCTCCATCATAGCCTGAACTTGGGCCCAGCTCTGCCATAGCCTGTACTGGGACCCAGCTCCCCCATAGCTTGCACTGGGGCCCAGCTCTATCATAGCCTGCACTGGGTCCCAGCTCAATCATAGCCTGCACTGGGACCCAGCTCCATCATAGCCTGCACTGGGACCCAGCTCCATCATAGCCTGTACTGAGACCCAGCTCCATCATAGCCTGCACTGGGACCCAGCTCCATCATAGCCTGAACTTGGGCCCAGCTCTGCCATAGCCTGCACTGGGACCCAGCTCCACCATAGCCTGCACTGGGACCCAGCTCCACCATAGCCTGCACTGGGACCCAGCTCCACCATAGCCTGCACTGAGACCCAGCTCTGCCATAGCCTGTACTGGGACCCAGCTCCATCATAGCCTGCACTGTGACCCAGCTCCATCATAGCCTGCACTGGGGCCCAGCTCCATCATAGCCAGCACTGGGTCCCAGCTCCATCATAGCCTGCACTGGGACCCAGCTACATCATAGCCTGCACTGGGTCCCAGCTCCATCATAGCATGCACTGGGACCCAGCTACATCATAGCCTGCACTGGGTAACAGCTCCATCATAGCCTGCACTGTGACCCAGCTCCACTATAGCCTGCACTGTGACCCAGCTCCATCATAGCCTGCACTGGGACCCAACTCCATCATAGCCTGCACTGTGACCCAGCTCCACCATAGCCTGCACTGTGACCCAGCTCCATCATAGCCTGCACTGGGACCCAGCTCCATCGTAGCCTGCACTGTGACCCAGCTCCATCATAGCCTGCACTGGGACCCAGCTCCATCATAGCCTGCACTGTGACCCAGCTCCATCATAGCCTGCACTGGGACCCAGCTCTATCATAGCCTGCACTGTGACCCAGCTCCATCATAGCCTGCACTGTGACCCATCTCTGCCATAGCCTGCACTGTGACCCATCTCTGCCATAGCCTGCACTGTGACCCAGCTCTGCCATAGCCTGCACTGGGACCCAACACCATCATAGCCTGCACTGTGGCCCAGCTCCACCATAGCCTGCACTGTGACCCAGCTCCATCATAGCCTGCACTGTGACCCAGCTCCATCATAGCCTGCACTGTGACCCAGCTCCATCATAGCCTGCACTGGGACCCAGCTCCATCATAGCCTGCACTGGGACCCAGCTCCATCGTAGCCTGCACTGTGACCCAGCTCCATCATAGCCTGCACGGGGACCCAGCTCCATCATAGCCGGCACTGTGACCCAGCTCTGCCATAGCCTGCACTGTGACCCAGCTCCACCATAGCCTGCATTGTGACCCAGCTCCATCATAGCCTGCACTGTGATCCACCTCCATCATAGCCTGCACTGGGACCCAGCTCTGCCATAGCCTGCACTGTGACCCAGCTCTGCCATAGCCTGCACTGTGACCCCGCTCCGCCATAGCCTGCACTGGGACCCAGCTCCATCATAGCCTGCACTGTGACCCGGCTCCGCCATAGCCTGCACTGTGACCCAGCTCTGCCACAGCCTTCACTGGGGCCCACTTTATTTGTTTGTGTCTTTTGTATGTCTGCCCTGTGTTTCCCCTTCCCAAGTCTGCGACCACCAAGGGGACCTGTGCAACTCACCTTTAGGAGCTCTGCTGAAGAGCTGGGTGGATTATGGGCTCTTTGAGTAGTGGATCAGCCATGCCCCGGGTGGTCAGCAGCTTGCCTCTTTGGTGGCACATGTGGCCTTCATCCTTCTCTTCCCAGTCAGCTACCCAGCTTCCTTCATCCCCAGACAGCAAACCAGGAATTTCCCACACACACCTTGAATTCCCATATTAGGACTGACAAAAATAATAGAAGGTAACAAGAAAGAGAAACAAAAAATGGCAGAAAGAAAGAAAATATAGAAGGAAAGAAAAAAAGAAAAATTGAAAAGAAAAGAATAGAAGGAAAATAAAAGAATAGAAGGAAAGAAAACCCGGCAGGTGCAGGAGCTGTGTAAGGACAGGAACTGGCCTCTTTCAGACTTTGGGGCCAGGGAGAAACAAATAAGAATGAACAGAATAAGTGAAGAGAAAGAAGAAGGAAAAGTGAAGACTTCTCGCATAAAGGCTACTATTTATATGCCTGTATACCTAAATGCATTCCTAAGTCTGTACGGGTTATCAATTTATTTAAAGCATCTGAACATTAAATCGCTATCTAGCATCTAATCTGTAGTGGCAGAACAACAGAAAAGTGTTTTCTTGTATCACAATATTGATCAGTTATCCAGGGTGATGGTGATGTTTGACATTTCATAATTAAGTAGTTTTCTTTCCAACATTTTATATATGTTTATACATTTATTTTATACTACAAAAGGATCCCCTAGAGCCCAGTGTGATAAATCTTTGTACGCCCAACTGGCTTCATGACTGGCAATGCTCAGGAGAAGGAGGTGGCTAAGGGGACAAATAGGCTGGATAGTGTTAGGATAGTCATTGTATGAACCGGTGATCTACTGTCTGGCTTCTGTCAAGGTCCTATCTCTTACTTGTTATGCTACCTGCTGTAATGTGTGTGTCTGCCCTTTTTGATTATATGACTCTTACCTGTCTGTGGAGTTCTCTGCTGAATCTTCGGATTTTCCTTCACAGCTTTACATCCACCACTGCTACTCAGTCTAAAGTTTTTGCTTTCTGTATTGGGCACTAGGTCTTGTGCTTTCAACATTAAACTTGCCGAGGGGACAAACATCATAGAGCTCTTTTAATCACAGCAGTGCGATTCACAAAAAGCTACAATTTACATTTGAATAGCAGGCTCGTGACTGCTTTACAGTGTGTCACAGCTTTAGTACAATAGAAAAAATGACGATACATCAGCTGCTCCTTGGCTATAACAATGTAACAAGATGTAACTCTCAGCAGCGAGCTGGCAGGCTTTTCAGAATAATGTGTCTTGGTTGCTATTAGAGATGAGCGAACTTTTGAAAAATTCGATTCGACTGATTCGCCGAATTTTCCGACAAAAATCGTTTCGACCCGAATAAATTCGCGACGAATCGCTATTAAAAACGGCTATTTCTGAGCCTCCTACAGCCTCAATAGGGTTGTAAACCATTCAGCCTTGCTGTAACACGCACAGGATGCGTGCTGGGTTTGTTAAATAATACTTTGAAGAAATATCACATGCAGATCAGAGGCATCGCTAATAGAATCGCAGAGCGGCACAATTGCAGAGAGTTGAAGTGGCATCACTATGAGGGGCAGAAGGAGCCCAAATATACACTGGAGTTGGCCTCAGGAGCCCAAAAATTGGATGAATCACACCCTGGAGTTGGCAGAAGTTGGCAGCAGCAGCAGGAGCCCAAATATACACTGGAGTTGGCTTCAGGAGCCCAAAAATTGGATGAATCACACCCTGGAGTTGGCAGAAGTTGGCAGCAGCAGGAGCAGGAGCCCAAATATACACTGGAGTTGGCCTCAGGAGCCCAAAAATTGGATGAATCACACCCTGGAGTTGGCAGAAGTTGGCAGCAGCAGCAGCAGGAGCCCAAATATACACTGGAGTTGGCCTCAGGAGCCCAAAAATTGGATGAATCACACCCTGGAGTTGGCAGGAGTTGACAGTAGTAGCAGCAGGAGCCCAAATATTCACTGGAGTTGGCTTCAGGAGCCCAAAAATTGGATGAATCACACCCTGGAGTTGGCAGAAGTTGGCAGCAGCAGCAGCAGGAGCCCAAATATACACTGGAGTTGGCCTCAGGAGCCCAAAAATTGGATGAATCACACCCTGGAGTTGGCAGAAGTTGGCAGTAGTAGCAGCAGGAGCCCAAATATACACTGGAGTTGGCTTCAGGAGCCCAAAAATTGGATGAATCACACCCTGGAGTTGGCAGAAGTTGGCAGTAGCAGCAGCAGGAGCCCAAATATACACTGGAGTTGGCTTCAGGAGCCCAAAAATTGGATGAATCACACCCTGGAGTTGGCAGGAGTTGACAGTAGCAGCAGCAGGAGCCCAAATATACACTGGAGTTGGCCTCAGGAGCCCAAAAATTGGATGAATCACACCCTGGAGTTGGCAGGAGTTGACAGTAGCAGCAGCAGGAGCCCAAATATACACTGGAGTTGGCTTCAGGAGCCCAAAAATTGGATGAATCACACCCTGGAGTTGGCAGAAGTTGGCAGCAGCAGCAGCAGCAGGAGCCCAAATATACACTGGAGTTGGCTTCAGGAGCCCAAAAATTGGATGAATCACACCCTGGAGTTGGCAGGAGTTGACAGTAGCAGCAGCAGGAGCCCAAATATACACTGGAGTTGGCCTCAGGAGCCCAAAAATTGGATGAATCACACCCTGGAGTTGGCAGGAGTTGACAGTAGCAGCAGCAGGAGCCCAAATATACACTGGAGTTGGCTTCAGGAGCCCAAAAATTGGATGAATCACACCCTGGAGTTGGCAGAAGTTGGCAGTAGCAGCAGCAGGAGCCCAAATATACACTGGAGTTGGCTTCAGGAGCCCAAAAATTGGATGAATCACACCCTGGAGTTGGCAGAAGTTGGCAGCAGCAGCAGCAGGAGCCCAAATATACACTGGAGTTGGCCTCAGGAGCCCAAAAATTGGATGAATCACACCCTGGAGTTGGCAGGAGTTGACAGTAGTAGCAGCAGGAGCCCAAATATACACTGGAGTTGGCTTCAGGAGCCCAAAAATTGGATGAATCACACCCTGGAGTTGGCAGAAGTTGGCAGCAGCAGCAGCAGGAGCCCAAATATACACTGGAGTTGGCCTCAGGAGCCCAAAAATTGGATGAATCACACCCTGGAGTTGGCAGAAGTTGGCAGTAGTAGCAGCAGGAGCCCAAATATACACTGGAGTTGGCTTCAGGAGCCCAAAAATTGGATGAATCACACCCTGGAGTTGGCAGAAGTTGGCAGCAGCAGCAGCAGCAGGAGCCCAAATATACACTGGAGTTGGCTTCAGGAGCCCAAAAATTGGATGAATCACACCCTGGAGTTGGCAGAAGTTGGCAGTAGCAGCAGCAGGAGCCCAAATATACACTGGAGTTGGCTTCAGGAGCCCAAAAATTGGATGAATCACACCCTGGAGTTGGCAGAAGTTGGCAGCAGCAGCAGCAGGAGCCCAAATATACACTGGAGTTGGCTTCAGGAGCCCAAAAATTGGATGAATCACACCCTGGAGTTGGCAGAAGTTGGCAGCAGCAGCAGCAGCAGGAGCCCAAATATACACTGGAGTTGGCTTCAGGAGCCCAAAAATTGGATGAATCACACCCTGGAGTTGGCAGGAGTTGACAGTAGCAGCAGCAGGAGCCCAAATATACACTGGAGTTGGCCTCAGGAGCCCAAAAATTGGATGAATCACACCCTGGAGTTGGCAGGAGTTGACAGTAGTAGCAGCAGGAGCCCAAATATACACTGGAGTTGGCTTCAGGAGCCCAAAAATTGGATGAATCACACCCTGGAGTTGGCAGAAGTTGGCAGCAGCAGCAGCAGCAGGAGCCCAAATATACACTGGAGTTGGCTTCAGGAGCCCAAAAATTGGATGAATCACACCCTGGAGTTGGCAGGAGTTGACAGTAGCAGCAGCAGGAGCCCAAATATACACTGGAGTTGGCCTCAGGAGCCCAAAAATTGGATGAATCACACCCTGGAGTTGGCAGAAGTTGGCAGCAGCAGCAGCAGCAGGAGCCCAAATATACACTGGAGTTGGCTTCAGGAGCCCAAAAATTGGATGAATCACACCCTGGAGTTGGCAGAAGTTGGCAGTAGCAGCAGCAGGAGCCCAAATATACACTGGAGTTGGCTTCAGGAGCCCAAAAATTGGATGAATCACACCCTGGAGTTGGCAGAAGTTGGCAGCAGCAGCAGCAGCAGGAGCCCAAATATACACTGGAGTTGGCTTCAGGAGCCCAAAAATTGGATGAATCACACCCTGGAGTTGGCAGAAGTTGGCAGCAGCAGCAGCAGCAGGAGCCCAAATATACACTGGAGTTGGCTTCAGGAGCCCAAAAATTGGATGAATCACACCCTGGAGTTGGCAGGAGTTGACAGTAGCAGCAGCAGGAGCCCAAATATACACTGGAGTTGGCCTCAGGAGCCCAAAAATTGGATGAATCACACCCTGGAGTTGGCAGGAGTTGACAGTAGCAGCAGCAGGAGCCCAAATATACACTGGAGTTGGCTTCAGGAGCCCAAAAATTGGATGAATCACACCCTGGAGTTGGCAGAAGTTGGCAGTAGCAGCAGCAGGAGCCCAAATATACACTGGAGTTGGCTTCAGGAGCCCAAAAATTGGATGAATCACACCCTGGAGTTGGCAGGAGTTGACAGTAGCAGCAGCAGGAGCCCAAATATACACTGGAGTTGGCTTCAGGAGCCCAAAAATTGGATGAATCACACCCTGGAGTTGGCAGAAGTTGGCAGTAGTAGCAGCAGGAGCCCAAATATACACTGGAGTTGGCTTCAGGAGCCCAAAAATTGGATGAATCACACCCTGGAGTTGGCAGAAGTTGGCAGTAGCAGCAGCAGGAGCCCAAATATACACTGGAGTTGGCTTCAGGAGCCCAAAAATTGGATGAATCACACCCTGGAGTTGGCAGAAGTTGGCAGTAGTAGCAGCAGGAGCCCAAATATACACTGGAGTTGGCTTCAGGAGCCCAAAAATTGGATGAATCACACCCTGGAGTTGGCAGAAGTTGGCAGTAGCAGCAGCAGGAGCCCAAATATACACTGGAGTTGGCTTCAGGAGCCCAAAAATTGGATGAATCACACCCTGGAGTTGGCAGAAGTTGGCAGCAGCAGGAGCAGGAGCCCAAATATACACTGGAGTTGGCCTCAGGAGCCCAAAAATTGGATGAATCACACCCTGGAGTTGGCAGAAGTTGGCAGCAGCAGCAGCAGCAGCAGGAGCCCAAATATACACTGGAGTTGGCCTCAGGAGCCCAAAAATTGGATGAATCACACCCTGGAGTTGGCAGGAGTTGACAGTAGTAGCAGCAGGAGCCCAAATATACACTGGAGTTGGCTTCAGGAGCCCAAAAATTGGATGAATCACACCCTGGAGTTGGCAGAAGTTGGCAGCAGCAGCAGCAGGAGCCCAAATATACACTGGAGTTGGCCTCAGGAGCCCAAAAATTGGATGAATCACACCCTGGAGTTGGCAGAAGTTGGCAGTAGTAGCAGCAGGAGCCCAAATATACACTGGAGTTGGCTTCAGGAGCCCAAAAATTGGATGAATCACACCCTGGAGTTGGCAGAAGTTGGCAGCAGCAGCAGCAGCAGGAGCCCAAATATACACTGGAGTTGGCTTCAGGAGCCCAAAAATTGGATGAATCACACCCTGGAGTTGGCAGAAGTTGGCAGCAGCAGCAGCAGCAGGAGCCCAAATATACACTGTAGTTGGCTTCAGGAGCCCAAAAATTGGATGAATCACACCCTGGAGTTGGCAGGAGTTGACAGTAGCAGCAGCAGGAGCCCAAATATACACTGGAGTTGGCCTCAGGAGCCCAAAAATTGGATGAATCACACCCTGGAGTTGGCAGGAGTTGACAGTAGTAGCAGCAGGAGCCCAAATATACACTGGAGTTGGCTTCAGGAGCCCAAAAATTGGATGAATCACACCCTGGAGTTGGCAGAAGTTGGCAGCAGCAGCAGCAGGAGCCCAAATATACACTGGAGTTGGCCTCAGGAGCCCAAAAATTGGATGAATCACACCCTGGAGTTGGCAGAAGTTGGCAGTAGTAGCAGCAGGAGCCCAAATATACACTGGAGTTGGCTTCAGGAGCCCAAAAATTGGATGAATCACACCCTGGAGTTGGCAGAAGTTGGCAGCAGCAGCAGCAGCAGGAGCCCAAATATACACTGGAGTTGGCTTCAGGAGCCCAAAAATTGGATGAATCACACCCTGGAGTTGGCAGAAGTTGGCAGCAGCAGCAGCAGCAGGAGCCCAAATATACACTGGAGTTGGCTTCAGGAGCCCAAAAATTGGATGAATCACACCCTGGAGTTGGCAGGAGTTGACAGTAGCAGCAGCAGGAGCCCAAATATACACTGGAGTTGGCCTCAGGAGCCCAAAAATTGGATGAATCACACCCTGGAGTTGGCAGAAGTTGGCAGTAGCAGCAGCAGGAGCCCAAAAAATGGCCTAAAGACATAAATATGTTTTGCACCATTTGTAAAGTGTAAAACGTGGCACCATGCTGAATCTAGTCGCATGCATCAGGCATTGGTGGGTGGAAATCCTGGCTGATCCATCCCTGATTCATTTTGACAAAGGTGAGTCTCTCCACATTTTTAGTTGACAGACGAGTTCTCCTCGCCGTAACTATGGCCCCCGCCGCACTAAACACCCGCTCAGATGGCACGCTACTTGCCGGGCAGGACAGCTTTTCCAGGGCAAACTCTGCTAGTTGCGGCCACAAATCAAGTTTGGCTGCCCAGAAGTCCAGCGGATCCTCAAGGTGTGTTGGCATGGTCATGTCAAAGTATGACATGACCTGCTGGTTCAGGTCCTGCTCCAGGTCTTCCTGCTGCTCATGAGTAGCCTCACTATGCGGGTGTAGAAAGCTACTCATTAGCGACTGAAGACTGAGGCTGCTGCTGCTGATGGAGCTTCTGCTGCTGCTGCTGCCAACCCCCCCAGCGGCCATGGCAGTGGAAGGTGAGCGCAGAGGTCCCCTCGAGTCAGACCTGCGAGAGTATGGACCATGGCGCAGATAGGCATCGGCCAACTGCCTACGTAGAATGTCTTTGTAGTAGTTGAGTTTGTCCTCCCTCTCGGTGGGTTTAAAAAATGCCCCCATTTTGTGCCGGAAGCGAGGGTCCAATAAGGTGGACAGCCAGAAGTCATCCCGCCGACAGATGGAAACAATTCTGGGGTCACTACGCAAGCATGTGAGCATGCTTCGTGCCATTTGCGCAAGTGACTCGGATGGACTACCTGTCTCCATCTCCACTGCATACTGCCACGGTGTGCCCGGGTCCTCTGTCTCTCCTTCCTCAAAAACCTCTAGCTCCTCTGGCTGCTCCTGCTCCTCCTCTCCTGTCCGCTGACTAGATAAACCAGCCATTTCGCCAAGCCTAAACTGTGTTTCGCTGGGCAACTCCTCCTCCTCCTCTTCCTCCTCCTCCTCCTCCAGTTCAGCTCCAACGGGGTTCATGTGGCCGTAAGATGTAAACGCCATGTCTCCAGTGCCCTGACCAGCCATGGTTTCCAACATGTGCTGTAGTACATGAAGCAGTGGAATCACGTCGTTCATCCCGTAATCCTGCCGACTGACAAATAAAGTGGCTTCCTCAAAGGGCCTGAGCAAACGGCAGGTGTCACGTATGAGCTGCCACTGGTTGACATTGAAGTTACACAGGGGAGTCCCCCTATCTGCTTGGATCATCAGGAAATCCGTGATGGCTTTTCTCTGTTCATATAATCGGTCCAACATGTGAAGGGTGGAATTCCAACGGGTGGAAACATCGCAAATCAGACTATGTTGGGGGATACCATTCTGACGCTGTAGCTCAAGAAGGGTGTGTTTGGCGGTGTAGGAGTGGCTGAAGTGCATGCAAAGTTTCCGTGAAGTTGTTAGGATGTCCTGCAGATGGGGGGAACACTTCAGAAACCGCTTGACAACCAGATTGAAGACGTGAGCCATGCAGGGGGCATGGGTCAGGCTTCCTTGGCGCAGCGCAGACAAAATGTTCTTCCCATTGTCGGTAACCATGATTCCCATTTTAAGTTTTCTCGGAGTAAGCCATGTTTGGATTTCCTGATGAATACATTTAAGCAGTTCCTCCCCTGTGTGACTCCGTTCGCCAAGACAAACCATGTGAAGCACTGCGTGACACCTCCGTGCCCTGCACACATGGTAGACTGGAGGGGCACTGAGACTTGAGCCTACAGTGGAGGGTGAGGAGATGGCGGAGGATGAGGAGGCCGAGTCGCACGGTGTCACAGGCCCAATGGGCAGAGAGCGCGGAGGCCGAAGCGGCGTGACCTGTCCAAGTTGCTGCTGCAAAGGGACCACATTCACCCAGTGGGCCGTAAACGACATGTACTGCCCCTGACCGTAGTTACAGCTCCAGATGTCGGCGCTGCCATGTATTTTGCTACACACCGACAGGCTCAAGGACTGGCCCACCTTCTGTTCAACAAAAGTGTGCAGCGCTGGTACTGCCTTCTTGGCAAAGAAATGACGGCTTGGGACTCTCCACCTCGGCTCGGCACAAGCCATCAGTTCTCTGAAAGGTGCAGATTCCACCACCTGAAAAGGGAGCGACTGCAGCACCAGCAACTTGGACAGGAGCACATTCAGCTTCTGCGCCGTAGGATGAGTGGGCGCATACTGCTGTCTCTTGGACATGGCTTCGCTGATGGATTGCTGGCGGGATGCATGACTTGGAGGAGGAGGAGGAGGAGCAGGAGCGACAGAGGATGGGTGTGACGCACAGCTGCCTTCGGCTGAGGTGCTGGAGCCTTGGCTGGCAGAAATTGGGAGCTCACTTGGTGAGGAAGCAGACTGGACCACCCCTTGGGAGCCTCGGTTCTCCCAGGTCGTTTTATGGTGACGCATCATATGTTGACGCAGGGCCGTGGTGCCAACATTTGGACCCTGGCCACGCTTCACCTTTTGCCTACATATCTTGCATGTGGCCATGTTACCCTCCTGCGGATGCCTCAGGAAAAACTGCCACACTGCCGAGTAGCTACTTTTCCCACCCCCTGGCCTCACTGATTCACTGCTGCTGTTGCCAACTCCAGGAACCCCTGCTCCACTACCTCCCGATAAGGTAGACTGCCGCACAGCAGGTGCTCTACCCCGGCCCCGGCCCCGGCCGGCTCCAGCCTTTGGAATTGTGCCCCCATGCTGACTGCTACCACCTTGCTGCCTCAGCTGCTGACTCCGGGGCAACCTGCGCCCCTCTTCTCCTGATGATGACGATGAAGCCCCTTCATCACCCGGCTCCCAAGTGCGATCGGCTTCATCGTCATCATCATCATCATCACCGGGTTGTGGCTGTACGTCACTGATGTTCGTGGATTCGTCAACAGTGTCTGGCGCAGGAGCTGGAACGCTCGCAGCACCCACGACACTGTCCACATCACTATTTGTCTGCCTAGCTAAAGAAGCCACCTCCATTTCTTGGCTGGGCAGTAGCTGCTGACTGTCCTCCTGTATCTGATCGTCCTCCTCACTAAAGAGTGGAGCTGAACCCAAAGCATAGGATACGTCGCTGGGGGAGGGAACGGCGTAGGACAGAGGCAATGGGAGGACAGGGACTGCTCTCGGGGCATGCCAACTCAGGGTTGTGTCAGAGGAACCTACCGACCCTAGACTGGGGGTCTCAGATGTAAGTTGTGATGATGTTGTTGATGAGCGCGTCAGCCAATCTACCACGGCAGATGCGTTACTGGTGGAGACCCGACCGCTAGCAGATACTGGCAGATTAGGTCTCTCAGCGTGACTCCTGCTGCTACTGGCCCCCAGTCTGATGCGAGCTCTGCCTGCGGAATCTTGGCCTCTGCCACTCCTCTTTTCACTTCCAGGCACTTGTCTGCCCGACATAGTCTAACTGGCGTGGTAGTAGGTGATATTTTAAGAACCCCCAGGCAGCAGTGGGTCTATATAAAACAGAATATAATGCACACCAAAAGTGAGCAGTAACACTCAGCCTCCAACAGGCCTGCTTAGTGTAAATAAGAGAGCTGCTTAGTGTAAATAAAGAGGGGTATGCTATGTTACAGAATGGGATGCCTCAACAGAAGTGCACCTGGCAGGCAGCAGTAAGCCTATGCCCAGCAAAAGTGTCTTATAATATAAATATAATAAGAGCAAATGCTTATATGGTCTTAAACAGAGGCTGCTTTAGTCACAGAATGGGATGCCCTGGGCAGGAATGGACCTGGCAGGGTCCAGTAGGGCTTTGGCCAGCAAAAGTGTCTTTATCAGGCCTGATTTCTATGAGAATAAGTGCAAATGTTTATTATGCTATTAAATAGAGGCTGCTTTAGTCACAGAATGGGATGCCAGTGCCACAAAAACCAGAGAGCATGCACAGCAAAAGTGTCTTTATCAGGCCTGATTTCTATGAGAATAAGTGCAAATGGTTATTATGCTATTAAATAGAGGCTGCTTTAGTCACAGAATGGGATGCCAGTGCCACAAAAACCAGAGAGCATGCACAGCAAAAGTGTCTTTATCAGGCCTGATTTCTATGAGAATAAGTGCAAATGTTTATTATGCTATTAAATAGAGGCTGCTTTAGTCACAGAATGGGATGCCAGTGCCACAAAAACCAGAGAGCATGCACAGCAAAAGTGTCTTTATCAGGCCTGATTTCTATGAGAATAAGTGCAAATGTTTATTATGCTATTAAATAGAGGCTGCTTTAGTCACATAATGGGATGCCAGTGCCACAAAAACCAGAGAGCATGCACAGCAAAAGTGTCTTTATCAGGCCTGATTTCTATGAGAATAAGTGCAAATGGTTATTATGCTATTAAATAGAGGCTGCTTTAGTCACAGAATGGGATGCCAGTGCCACAAAAACCAGAGAGCATGCACAGCAAAAGTGTCTTTATCAGGCCTGATTTCTATGAGAATAAGTGCAAATGTTTATTATGCTATTAAATAGAGGCTGCTTTAGTCACAGAATGGGATGCCAGTGCCACAAAAACCAGAGAGCATGCACAGCAAAAGTGTCTTTATCAGGCCTGATTTCTATGAGAATAAGTGCAAATGGTTATTATGCTATTAAATAGAGGCTGCTTTAGTCACAGAATGGGATGCCAGTGCCACAAAAACCAGAGAGCATGCACAGCAAAAGTGTCTTTATCAGGCCTGATTTCTATGAGAATAAGTGCAAATGTTTATTATGCTATTAAATAGAGGCTGCTTTAGTCACAGAATGGGATGCCAGTGCCACAAAAACCAGAGAGCATGCACAGCAAAAGTGTCTTTATCAGGCCTGATTTCTATGAGAATAAGTGCAAATGGTTATTATGCTATTAAATAGAGGCTGCTTTAGTCACAGAATGGGATGCCAGTGCCACAAAAACCAGAGAGCATGCACAGCAAAAGTGTCTTTATCAGGCCTGATTTCTATGAGAATAAGTGCAAATGGTTATTATGCTATTAAATAGAGGCTGCTTTAGTCACAGAATGGGATGCCAGTGCCACAAAAACCAGAGAGCATGCACAGCAAAAGTGTCTTTATCAGGCCTGATTTCTATGAGAATAAGTGCAAATGGTTATTATGCTATTAAATAGAGGCTGCTTTAGTCACAGAATGGGATGCCAGTGCCACAAAAACCAGAGAGCATGCACAGCAAAAGTGTCTTTATCAGGCCTGATTTCTATGAGAATAAGTGCAAATGGTTATTATGCTATTAAATAGAGGCTGCTTTAGTCACAGAATGGGATGCCAGTGCCACAAAAACCAGAGAGCATGCACAGCAAAAGTGTCTTTATCAGGCCTGATTTCTATGAGAATAAGTGCAAATGTTTATTATGCTATTAAATAGAGGCTGCTTTAGTCACAGAATGGGATGCCAGTGCCACAAAAACCAGAGAGCATGCACAGCAAAAGTGTCTTTATCAGGCCTGATTTCTATGAGAATAAGTGCAAATGGTTATTATGCTATTAAATAGAGGCTGCTTTAGTCACAGAATGGGATGCCAGTGCCACAAAAACCAGAGAGCATGCACAGCAAAAGTGTCTTTATCAGGCCTGATTTCTATGAGAATAAGTGCAAATGTTTATTATGCTATTAAATAGAGGCTGCTTTAGTCACAGAATGGGATGCCAGTGCCACAAAAACCAGAGAGCATGCACAGCAAAAGTGTCTTTATCAGGCCTGATTTCTATGAGAATAAGTGCAAATGTTTATTATGCTATTAAATAGAGGCTGCTTTAGTCACAGAATGGGATGCCAGTGCCACAAAAACCAGAGAGCATGCACAGCAAAAGTGTCTTTATCAGGCCTGATTTCTATGAGAATAAGTGCAAATGGTTATTATGCTATTAAATAGAGGCTGCTTTAGTCACAGAATGGGATGCCAGTGCCACAAAAACCAGAGAGCATGCACAGCAAAAGTGTCTTTATCAGGCCTGATTTCTATGAGAATAAGTGCAAATGTTTATTATGCTATTAAATAGAGGCTGCTTTAGTCACAGAATGGGATGCCAGTGCCACAAAAACCAGAGAGCATGCACAGCAAAAGTGTCTTTATCAGGCCTGATTTCTATGAGAATAAGTGCAAATGTTTATTATGCTATTAAATAGAGGCTGCTTTAGTCACAGAATGGGATGCCAGTGCCACAAAAACCAGAGAGCATGCACAGCAAAAGTGTCTTTATCAGGCCTGATTTCTATGAGAATAAGTGCAAATGTTTATTATGCTATTAAATAGAGGCTGCTTTAGTCACAGAATGGGATGCCAGTGCCACAAAAACCAGAGAGCATGCACAGCAAAAGTGTCTTTATCAGGCCTGATTTCTATGAGAATAAGTGCAAATGTTTATTATGCTATTAAATAGAGGCTGCTTTAGTCACAGAATGGGATGCCAGTGCCACAAAAACCAGAGAGCATGCACAGCAAAAGTGTCTTTATCAGGCCTGATTTCTATGAGAATAAGTGCAAATGTTTATTATGCTATTAAATAGAGGCTGCTTTAGTCACAGAATGGGATGCCAGTGCCACAAAAACCAGAGAGCATGCACAGCAAAAGTGTCTTTATCAGGCCTGATTTCTATGAGAATAAGTGCAAATGGTTATTATGCTATTAAATAGAGGCTGCTTTAGTCACAGAATGGGATGCCAGTGCCACAAAAACCAGAGAGCATGCACAGCAAAAGTGTCTTTATCAGGCCTGATTTCTATGAGAATAAGTGCAAATGTTTATTATGCTATTAAATAGAGGCTGCTTTAGTCACAGAATGGGATGCCAGTGCCACAAAAACCAGAGAGCATGCACAGCAAAAGTGTCTTTATCAGGCCTGATTTCTATGAGAATAAGTGCAAATGTTTATTATGCTATTAAATAGAGGCTGCTTTAGTCACAGAATGGGAT
Source organism: Gastrophryne carolinensis (assembly GCA_027917425.1). Lineage (NCBI taxonomy): Eukaryota > Metazoa > Chordata > Amphibia > Anura > Microhylidae > Gastrophryne > Gastrophryne carolinensis. Next base: position 422,844,415 of record CM051239.1, read on the forward strand.
GCCAGTGCCACAAAAACCAGAGAGCATGCACAGCAAAAGTGTCTTTATCAGGCCTGATTTCTATGAGAATAAGTGCAAATGGTTATTATGCTATTAAATAGAGGCTGCTTTAGTCACAGAATGGGATGCCAGTGCCACAAAAACCAGAGAGCATGCACAGCAAAAGTGTCTTTATCAGGCCTGATTTCTATGAGAATAAGTGCAAATGGTTATTATGCTATTAAATAGAGGCTGCTTTAGTCACAGAATGGGATGCCAGTGCCACAAAAACCAGAGAGCATGCACAGCAAAAGTGTCTTTATCAGGCCTGATTTCTATGAGAATAAGTGCAAATGTTTATTATGCTATTAAATAGAGGCTGCTTTAGTCACAGAATGGGATGCCAGTGCCACAAAAACCAGAGAGCATGCACAGCAAAAGTGTCTTTATCAGGCCTGATTTCTATGAGAATAAGTGCAAATGTTTATTATGCTATTAAATAGAGGCTGCTTTAGTCACAGAATGGGATGCCAGTGCCACAAAAACCAGAGAGCATGCACAGCAAAAGTGTCTTTATCAGGCCTGATTTCTATGAGAATAAGTGCAAATGTTTATTATGCTATTAAATAGAGGCTGCTTTAGTCACAGAATGGGATGCCAGTGCCACAAAAACCAGAGAGCATGCACAGCAAAAGTGTCTTTATCAGGCCTGATTTCTATGAGAATAAGTGCAAATGTTTATTATGCTATTAAATAGAGGCTGCTTTAGTCACAGAATGGGATGCCAGTGCCACAAAAACCAGAGAGCATGCACAGCAAAAGTGTCTTTATCAGGCCTGATTTCTATGAGAATAAGTGCAAATGTTTATTATGCTATTAAATAGAGGCTGCTTTAGTCACAGAATGGGATGCCAGTGCCACAAAAACCAGAGAGCATGCACAGCAAAAGTGTCTTTATCAGGCCTGATTTCTATGAGAATAAGTGCAAATGGTTATTATGCTATTAAATAGAGGCTGCTTTAGTCACAGAATGGGATGCCAGTGCCACAAAAACCAGAGAGCATGCACAGCAAAAGTGTCTTTATCAGGCCTGATTTCTATGAGAATAAGTGCAAATGTTTATTATGCTATTAAATAGAGGCTGCTTTAGTCACAGAATGGGATGCCAGTGCCACAAAAACCAGAGAGCATGCACAGCAAAAGTGTCTTTATCAGGCCTGATTTCTATGAGAATAAGTGCAAATGTTTATTATGCTATTAAATAGAGGCTGCTTTAGTCACAGAATGGGATGCCAGTGCCACAAAAACCAGAGAGCATGCACAGCAAAAGTGTCTTTATCAGGCCTGATTTCTATGAGAATAAGTGCAAATGTTTATTATGCTATTAAATAGAGGCTGCTTTAGTCACAGAATGGGATGCCAGTGCCACAAAAACCAGAGAGCATGCACAGCAAAAGTGTCTTTATCAGGCCTGATTTCTATGAGAATAAGTGCAAATGTTTATTATGCTATTAAATAGAGGCTGCTTTAGTCACAGAATGGGATGCCAGTGCCACAAAAACCAGAGAGCATGCACAGCAAAAGTGTCTTTATCAGGCCTGATTTCTATGAGAATAAGTGCAAATGTTTATTATGCTATTAAATAGAGGCTGCTTTAGTCACAGAATGGGATGCCTCACAGCAGACTTAAGATCAGTTCAGTATATATGCACAGTTAGTTACTATAAGCAGCCTGAAAACGCTAACAAAGGCTGGATGAAAAAAAAAAAATCTCCCTGTCAGCCAGCTCCGTTTTTCCTACCTTTCCCTGGCTTTCTGTCTGTCTCCTGTCTGTCTCCTGCCTGTCTCCTGCCTGTCTCCAGCCTGTCCCTGTCTGTCCCTGTCTGTCCCTGTCTCCAGCCTGTCTCCAGCCTGTCTAACTGCCTCAGCTACACAGCGTTCTGTCTGTCTGTCACGAATGCAATAGAGAAATGAGGAAAAGCAAGATGGCCGCCGTTAAATACCGCTGTGTGACGTCACCGGGCTTGCTGGCTGCTGATAGGCTGCATGTGACTGCCCCAGCTTGCACTGGCGCGGGATACATGTCCAGACATGTCCCGCCCGCCATCTTAGAATGCCTGTAATGTAAATGAATGGATGTTAAAGGAAAACTTCGAGTGATCGAATCGCGGGGAAATTCGGATTCGATCCGAATCGAATTTTTCCTGAAATTCGGATCGAATCCGGGTTCGTCCGGATCGATTCGCTCATCCCTAGTTGCTATAGTCACGGCAGGAGGGAGAGCTAAAGCAACCTGAAACTCCCATCCCAGTATATTGTAAGATCTGTCACTTCTGTGTCACATATAGACAATGGAAACAAATAGGTAGGGTGACGCATACTCCATAGGTTCAGAGAAAAGAAAAGTACTAAAACTCTTTTTTTTCCTCCTGGAACTTGTGGAGTATGTGGCTCAGTAGTATTCAACTTCTGGAACGTACCAAGCAATAATACTTAGGGAAGGTGTGCAACAACACAATGTACCTTTAACTGCCAGAAATGTCTAACATGTCCGTTAACCAAGGATCAACTCAAAATAATTCAACCAGAAAGGACAGACAGCCAATGCCACTTTGTCGATTTTGTACAATTTGGTTAATGTGTGAACAAAGGACCAGGTGGCCACCTTACACACCTGTTCCACCAAAGCCTGTGGAACTGGTGTTGAAAAGCCCAGGTCATCTGAACTGTAATCTTCATGGATGAAAGTTTGCTTTTCGTTTTGTAAGCCTTGACAATAGTCTTCCTGATCCATTTACTAATGCAGTAAAATCATTCAAAATCAATTCAGAAACCCAGCTTATGGAGGATATGGCGATTCAAAATACCACTTTTTGAGAGAGTGCCGAAAGCGGAATCAAATCCAAAGTCTCAAAAGGCTGATGTTGAAGATCTAATAAAACCAAATTAAGATTCCAAGGCTCTGTAGGTCTAAAGAAGGGTAGAGAGATATGAGTAGCCCCTTGAAGAATGGTTCTAATAGAATAATCACCCGCCAATGGCTGTTAAAACAAAATAGTAAAGGCAGAAACCTGTCCATTCGAGGTACTGGTTGACAGTCTTTATCCAAGCCGGACCCACTGCAACAGGATCTCTTACTCTGCCTAGAAAATCTTTGTGGAGGCGAATAAATAACAAATCAACGTCTGGAACGCTCCAATGGTGGGGGCCAACCAATTCATCGGCCTCACACTAAGCCACATGCTGCCTACAACCGGGCACATAGGAGGACAAGGGCTGTAGTGGAGCAAGCATTTGGCTTACTTAAGACCCAGTTCCGGTGTCTCGATCAAACAGGGGGTGCCCTCCAGTACCAGCCACATAAAGTTATTAAAATTATTGTGGCATGCATGGTATTATATAAGTTTGCCCTCCTGCAGAAGGTACCCCATTATCTGGATATCTCCCCCTCTCCAGCTATTTTGGATATTCCAGAAGATGTTTATCAGAGTCAGTCTGTCCAGGATCACCTTGTCTCGTCTCATTTTAGTTTATTTGTGTCTATTTTTGTTGTTCCCAGTGTCATTTTTGTGGTGTTTCTATGTTTATATGTCTATGCGTGAATTTGGATTTATGCTTTGTTTTGCTTATTGTTCTCACAAAACTCTGACATAGTACTTTTTTGTAACAATGTGGGCCAATATTCTTAGGCTACTGAGATTTATAATCAAATCAAAATATTTTCACATCCAACATGTGTTTCATCATTGGTAGGGTGTGTGGCCTGCAAACTATGCTTGCTTGTTGGAGTGCCACCAGCTGTGCCAGGTTCTTATTTAGTACCTGCTGTGATGATTGCATGGGTTAATCAGACCTCTTGATCGTTCATCTGATCAAACCGGCCAATCGTACTCCAGTGTTAGACGTTTTTTTTAGGTTGGCAACACGCCAATATAAAAACCGGCCCCAGAGCACAAACAGTGTTAGGCACTATCTAAGCCACACACAACACAATTAGAGCGAACAAATCGATTGACCCACAACCACTTCCAGGCAGGGGGCGATCGAGCATCCTAGGCAAGTAATGTAGACAGGCTCTTCAGAACTAGCATGAGCTTTTTTTAGATCCTTAATTCTAGGATTAACTATAAAACACGGTACAAATAAATAGATAGCAATACAAATAAAAAGGGGAAAATACTTAAAGTGGAACAACACCCAGGGGGGATCGGTCCGGGAATCTTATAGAAATATAATATCCGAAATCGGGATGTCCCGCGGGGAGGAACCCCCCAGGAGGCCCACAATCCTTACCTTACCGGCGATCCAACGGCGCATGCGCGAGACGCGGCCGCGTCTCTCGCTTCCCTCTTGCAGGGCGCGCTCCCGCGCCGCCCGTTTTGTGAATGCCCGGCGCAGGCGCGCTCCCTGTTAGAGGAAAGCGAGAGACGCAGCCAATGACAGCGCTCTGGCATGCGCGACCAAGCGGCTTTGGACGCGCATACCAGAGCGGCTCTGAGTGCTGTCATTGGCCGGACGAGGTCACGTGGGAGCGGGGAGAGGTGAGTTTTTGCGGCGATCGGGGGGGTTTCACACAGCGGGGCACCCCCGATCGGGGTGCCCCACCTAAGTGGACCAACACCCAGGATAGTCAAAATCCTGGGTGTTGGTCCACTTTAAGAGTCTGTCTGCGCTGTGGTTCAATCAAATCAATTGTCTCACAGTCCTCACACATCTCCCAAAGACCAAACGGTTTCTGGTCTCCTCCTTGGTTTTTACAATGGAGCGTGTCTCACTCTTGATGGTAAGATTCAAGTGTCCCTGGCCATACTGAAGCTCACCTATTCACTCTAACCAGGGCTCAGCTTCTGACCCCTCCTATTGGGCAGAGCAATTGGAATCACAATAAAACACACTGTTTTATTGGTGGATCTGGGGGTTATATGGCAGGCAGGTAGGAAGGGGGAACATAAGGAGTATATATATATATATAATGTTATGTTGGTTATGTTGGTTATGCTGGAGCTGTGGATCCAGCTGTGGTAGAAGAGGGAGTGGAAGAGGCAGCTGCTGCAAAGTGAATGAGGAAGACAGCTGCTGCAGATGGAGTGGGGGAGGCAACTGCTGGTGCTTGTGTAGAGGAAGTGGGGGGACAGCTGCTGGTGCAGAAGGACTGTGGGAGTGGGCTGCTGCTGGTTCAGTGGCAGCTGATGAGGCAGTTGTGTCTGAGGGTGGTGGGGAGGCAACTGGTGCAGCAGAGGGTGATGATGCTGTTGTTGGTGTAGAGGCTGATGCAGTGGATTATCCTCCTCAAGAACCTGTATGGCAGCCAGTAGCGGGGGTGTCTGTAGGGCCAGACAAATAATTTAGCTTGTTGCTGTTAGATATACACACAGTAAAACAAAAATTGAGCTGGATGGGGTTCCAGGGGTCACCACTTTGGCCACATTACACTTGCTAGATCCAATTCTTCATTTGGTGCAGTCCTTGAGCATGCAGTCCTTGATGAAGTTGCACCAGTACTTACTTGTTGGTGTGCTTGGTTGGGCATGTGTATTTGCTGTTTATTTCCTGCAATGTGAATAGTACTTAAGATTATTCAAGCCACATATGTTGTGTGCTTAAGCAATGGCTAATTCATCTGCTTCCATGTTTTACAAATCATGAAGGTGTGGCATAGACACATGCATAAATAGATCATTAATTAGCCGTGAGGTGACATTTGTAATTTTTCATATGTTGGCTTTTCGTGGTCCACCAACAACACATGATGGCATCATGAACTAGGCAACTGAAATGAGTCATACATCTTTTGAAACTAAACAACCCAAAATATAGAACAACTTACCTACTACAGCAGCAGCAGCAAGCATGTCTAAGCTGATGGACCCCTGCAAGCCCTGGAGTGTAGCTGGGTTCAACAGGCAATACATCATTTCTTCTGCTGCATTAAATTGCAGTTTGTGTGGTATTGCACCTCCGTTTTGCAACCTTAAACAAATACACCAAAAATGTAGTCATGCAAAGGTCACGGCCAACATAAACATCAACAACAGCAAAAAGGATCCTTACCTTTGTTGTTTTCGCTTGTTAATGTTGTTTTTGCCTTACAGCATATTTCATGTCCGCAAACTTCCTTCGCATCCTTTTACTCTGGTCCGGCACTATTTACCAGCCTGGTGATGGCCTCCCACAGGTGGAACTGATTTTGGTGTAGCTCTTGAATTGTGCCCATAAAGCTGATCAAAAAAGTCAGACACACTAGTTTGCTGAAGCATACATTGGGCATCATTAAACCTTTCACTCAGGGTGCCCCGCCACAGGTGCTGCCCAACATAGGATTGGTCATCATCTCCCTGTGTGCTTGGTGGAATAGGGGACATTTGCGCTATGGGTGTTGAGGAAGATCCTGGGTAGGTAGATTGGTCCTTGGCTGGGGACAAGACAGGGCTGGCCGGGGGGAGGGAGCTGGGTGTCTGGCCTGGGGTCAGCCATGATGAGGCTGGAGTGGATGCTGCTGAGGAGGGGGGATATCCACATTGGAGCTGTCCTGCTGCTGCCCTAGACCCCTGATGCATCTCATACATTAAGAGAGGAGGTTGTTGGGGGCTGATATGTCTTTCCCTAGTAATATGCCTGCCACTGCTCTGCTTAGCCTTACCACTTTTGCTGGAAGTGCTCTTGCTTGCCCTAGCTCTATGGGGGGGGGGCTGCTCTGGCTTGCCCAATCACTTTGCCTGCTAGTGCTCTGACTTTGGCTGAGGTGGTGCTGGCATTGCCTGACTGTGTGCTCGAATAGGCTTGAAGGAGGACCGTGGTGCTATCATCCAGCAGGGCATGGCTTGGATCAGCTGTCCTGCTTTTGTGTGTGCATTTTTTCCAGCCATTCTGACCTATCTCACAATTGAAACTACAGTAGCGGAGTGTTGCCTTCTCCACATGTCAGTGTTTGTCTTTAATTGTTTTTAACAATTTATACTTCCCTAATACATAATTGCATATGCGTACGCACCGAAGTTCTGACGTATGCCAACTTCTGTGATCCACTGGGGTGTGTCAGATTATGCAGACACACATATCAATAATGGCTGTTCACCCGTGGCCAGCAGGAGACCATCATGTGCATAAGTACACAAAATGCATTTGCACGCGATTAGACATAGGTTTAGTTAATCAGGGTCGCAAGTGTATAGCCAGTCAAGCCGATCGGGGATAGCAATTCGTGGGCACAAGTGTCTAGGAAGGCAGGGTGGAAAGAATATACAATTATAAGACACGGAGCAAAAGGGACACAAATGATTGTGATCACAAAAAACAGTATTTAAAGAAATTCTTAAGGAGGTATCCCACTGTGCATGCACATCCACAAATCAGAGTCTTGTCACACGTGCCCGCCACCTCCACACCTACCGGTATGCGCTTACCAGATTGAAGAAATTGGAAAGCCTTAGAGTAATTTCAGCCACTGAAGAATTCCATACAATTCAATGCTTCAATCTGTAGTATATATATTCCTCCCAAACGTTTGCAGGATCCAATCATAAATTTAAAAAAGCACAAAGAAATCTAGTGCAACCCCATCAAGATTTCTTTAAAAACCAATTTAATAAGTAAAATGCACTCACATTTCATTAAAATAACATACGCCTGTATACAGATGTAGGTTAAGAGGGAGTCCTTTATCCCCTTATTCCATACGATCGTCAATGTGGGCGCCAAATTTGAAGCAAATAGAGAACTGCCTTGAAGTCCTATAGCTGCCGTCTCCTAACGCGCTTCGTTGCGTGCGCAACTTTATCAAAGGATCAAAAAGAACACCACCATTTGTAGAATAACAAAGGCGAATACTAGTGTGCACACGGGCACGATGCAGGGACAGTTTGGGGCAAGGTGAATCGATTGGTGCATAGCTGGTGTGGCAGCCAGATATCAAGGGCAGCCTAGGTGGTAATAACACCAGTACGACTTTAACTTCCTGTCCGATATATGCCAAGAGGATGTTGGCACTTGATAAAGTAGCAATGCTGGAGTGGGAGTACCAAATCACCTACATTTTCACACAGACCATCCAGCATTGGTCGGACCTGAAATGGAGGAAGAAGCCCCAGATGAAGAGGTTTTTCAGAAAACTCTTTCCAAGTAAGTGACAAATTTTACCTAAACATTCACTACAACAATCACATTAGGCAGGTCTGTGTTTTAAACAATAAACAGAAAAATCAGCTCTACCTGTAATTGTCCAAGCCAGAGTTAAAGACTGGAGAGTGCGTTGGCCATGGCTGCGAGCGCTCACCTTGTGTTTTGAGTAATCCAATATGAAGAAGCCAGCCAGCAATAAAAAAAATCCAAACTTTATTCCATCCAGTTAGAAGCCATCCAAAAAGTGGGCAGTTAATAAGGCAACATGAGGATAAAACCTAGTGTCAACGCGTTTCAGACCCCTGGTACTTACTCATGACAAAAAGGTTTACCCTCCAAACATCATTTAAAGACAACTAACTGAATTTCGATCCCATCAAAATCAATTGGTCACACATGAATACTTCTAAAAAATCAATTAAAGTTGCAAACATGTAACCCATTCCTCCCAACGCTCTGTTAACCGCATCAATAGGAAATGAAAATGAAAGTAAAATTTCACTGCACGCAGACAAAGAGGAAGGGCGGAGGTACTCATACTCACCTGCCTAAAGGTAAGGGGCGGAAATGACGCAATTAAACTGGCATGATAACACCAGTAGATATTGAGGAGAGTTGAGGGTGAAAGTAACCTCACCATTACTGCCCGGATGGAAAGGGCAGAAGTGAAATAAAAGATAGTCACATCCGTATGGGCAGAGAGTGGGCTATTCCTATTCATATTTACCAGATATGCAAAAAAAAGTGAACAATTGACATGAAGAGCGAAATACAGTAAATAAAGAGGAAATCAATACATACAATATAAAAATAGAGAAATCCTGAGTGGCAGCATAAAATTCATATAATTCAAGTGGACCTCTCAACTATATAAATCCTCATACAACTGTGCTGCATAACACACTCAAAAACTATGGAGATCATTACATACCCAATCCTATATTATTACAATACAGCAAGATCATATTTACTATTACTATACAGATCAATCATAAACATATGAATCTGATAATATAGATCCTAATGCCCTTATTCATCAAGCGATAGCGCCAGGTAGTGTCTGACGAGCGCCAGGTAGCGGCAGCTAACGGCGACTACCGACTCAAGTACGCCCGGCGGCGGTCACAATGACGCATTTATCAAGCAAAATGAGGCTAGCGCCGGCGAGAGCGACGGCTAGCGCGGCATTCATCATGAAGCCGCCTGGACCGAACAGCGCCGCTGCAAATTCCCTCACAGCGCCAGGTATGAGCTGTCGCTCCCTGGCGATGTCCAATGCATTTCAATGGAGCAATCTATAATAATTCATGATTAATTGGTAATATTTTTTTTTTTTATTTTTTTAATGTCAAAAAATCGGAGAACACTTCTGCAATGTTAGGATTTATTTTTAAGTAAAAAAAAAAAAAAAAAAAATATGTGCAGAATTGATCTAACAGGTCTGAGATTAATGTATTCATATAACAAAATGATTCTAAAAACATGTATAATGTTACATTCAAAAAATATGGTTGTTTAGGGGTTAAAAACTAGTTAATACAGATCGCCGCCAGCGCTCTGGGGTTTAAACAAGGAATGGACAGCGACAGCACATTCGGAGCGTGATTTTTTGATGAATATGAAGCTAGCCGTTCGCTCTGGCCATTCGTTGTCAGGCGCTCACATACAACGCTGGACCTGTGAAACAGCGACCCCCCAGCCCGTATTCAACATTACCGCACACCGACTGAGTCGCTGTCATCAAGCTAATGCCGGCCAAGCACAGCGAATACTGGCTGGCGCTGAAAAAATCACGCTACAGTCGCTCATCTGTCGCTACCTGGCGCTATTGATGAATCGGCCTCCCCGTTAACTTGAAGGGGAGTAATGATCTCCCCATAAACAGATGGGAAGATTGAAGCCACCACGTGAGTTCGAATTTTAGATCGCTTTGCAATTGACAATTTTCTAGAGAATCCTGAGACTTGTCCCATTTGGACAGAATGAACGACTGCAGAGGTCTCATCCTGCATTGGGCATATGGTACTGCTTCTGTTACTGAAACCAGATCCCAAAACATAATCTGTGGAAGAGAGATCCGATCAGTCTGATCCACTTTTCCATCAGGAGAAATACTTTCGATTGATATTTCTATCCCCAAGAATGTTATCCGAGGCGATGGGACTAGGACCGTTTTTTTGTTTATTTGTGGTTTATCAACTATAAGAAGTGCTGCAAGATCGATTTGGTCAACTTCACTCTGTATTTGGTTTCCGATCTGGAGTCTCCCTGGATCAGCAGGTCATCCAAATAAGGAGTTATTTGAACTCCTTTGCGCCTCAGAATTGCCATCAATGTGTACAGAACTTTGGTAAACACTAGAGATGAGCGAACTTCTTGAAAGTTCGATTCGGGCGAATCGCCGAATTTCCCCAAGAAATTCAGGTTCGCCCGAATCGAACTTTCACGAATCGCTCATCTGAAAAAAAAAAATGCCGGCATGGTGGGAGCGGGCAGGCTGGCTACGCCTGTCATGCTGGGAAATAGTATTTTAAGGGTTTGGGCTTTTCAATAAATTATGGTGAAGGTCCGGTTTAAAGCATAGCAGGGGCAAAGTTGTCTCTCCAGCTACTGTGTTTGAGGTGAATCTCTATTCTCCAATCTGTTGTGTTTTCCCTGTGGCACTCGTGTTCTCCTTGTTTTTATGTGTAGTATTTTATTGGGCAATATCCGGATTCCAGGAGACCTACAGTGTTGTATTCCACATTGTTTGTTTAGTGTATTACTGCTTAATAATTGAGCTACTAACGTATTGTTTCTGCTTGCTTTTTTTCTACGATATTTGTCCACCTTTTTTGTGTTTGTTTTCTTAAATAATAAAATATAAAATGTATAAGTTTTTATTTTTTTTTAATCTCAAAATGTACAAAAAATGTTAACAATATAGAAAAAAAAGCTAAATGACGCTTTCATTCATAAAAAAAACATGCTGGCTATAAGCATGTCACTTAGGCCCATATTTATGAAGGAATAGCGACAGGTAGCGACTGGTGAGTGGCCGGTAATGACGGGCACCACCACGAGAACGCCGGCTCCCCACCACAATCACACATTTATCAAGCCGATCCTGCTTAGCGACTGAGATAGCGCCATATAGCCACTCATTCATCATTATTCCAGCCTCAGCCCACAGCGCCAGCGTCCGACCTTGAACAGCGACAGGTATGACCTCTCGCTACCTGGCGCTCTCCAATGCATTTCAATGAAACAATCTTTAAATATTCAGAATTAATTGTTATTATTTTTTTTTTTTTTAATGTGAAAAATTATGTGACCACTTCTGCCATTTTAGATAATTTTTAAGGTTAAAAAAAAAAAAAAATTGTACAGAATTGATATTACAGGTCTGATATTATTGTATTCGTATTACTAAATTCTTAAAAATTTTTTTTTTTTTTGGTTTCCAAAAATATGGTTGTTTGGGGGTTAAAAAATTACTTTTAACACATCGCCGCCAGCGCTCTGGGGTTTAAACATGCATTTCACAGCGCTTGAATTTTTTGAGCATGATTTTTTGATGAATATGGAGGGAGCCAGTCGCTCTGACCAGTCGCTATAGCGACTCGTCACCTTGTATTCAACATTACTGCACACCGACTGAGTTGCTATCAACAACCGAACAACGGGCAAGCACAGCGAGTACTAGCGGGCGCTATGAAAATACCGCTACAGTCGCTCAGCTGTCGCTACCTGCCGCTATTAATGAATCAGACTCTTTGTGAAGTCGTCAGTTTCATGTTTCTTTTTGCTGGAAGAAAACAGTGCATGAAAACAACACATTTGTGCACACTTTTCACCCCTCATAACAATCCATAAATGGCGCGAATAGACTCTGGGAGTAAATGTGCGCATGAAAATCTTACTCCATGGCGGGGGTTAACACTTTTTACTATTAAGTGTGCGCAAAATGACTTTGCGCACGGGCATGAATCGACCTTGATGACACAATAGGGTTGATTCATGGTCAGCGTGCATAAACTCTCAGGCAGAACACAAACAATTCCGCATGCACCTAGGCGCATGATTCATGGCTGAGTGGGCACCCCGGCCACACAACCGAGCATCTTGATTTAGATTCCAGGGGAGGAAGTGATGGGTTTTGTTCTGATTTTAAGTTGCCCACCCCAGCTGATTTCCTATCCCTGGAGCATCCCAATCTGATACCCTACTGTGTGAAACCCCCTGGGATTGCTGGCATACCCACTATGCAAGCAATTCCACCCCTGAGTTTTGGTCCACTTTACAGGGGCAGCTCAATTTGGGATGCCCCTGTTTGTGAAAGAACCCCCCTGGTTTGGCCATCAGCTTAAACTGGCGATCCTACAGTGCATTCACCAGTTCCAGGAAGGTGGGGTAGGTCACACATAGGGGCATCCAAAATCAGGAGGATCTAGATTTGCTTAGACTCCGAGGTCAGGTTTAAAGGGTTTGGTGCGCTTTAAAGTAGACCAAAACTAGAGTTTTGGTCCAAATAGCATGATCCTTAGGGGGCATCCAGATTCGGGACATCTCTCGACGATGTGACGCGACTCTTCACCACAAAGGGGCCCACTGAGACCATGCCGCCCAAGGGCCCACATAATCCTGGAGCCCGCCCTGGTGGAGGGCATCACGTTTTTAGGAGCAGAGCCCCCACCACAGTCCCCATCAGCAAGCTACACTCACTGGCGCGGTCCGCATATAACTCAGGTGCGCGGCACTGAGGAAGAGGTGCGGGAGGTTACGGAGATGTGGGCCCGAATCCTGCAATGCAGCCAGCATGTACAACCAGCGGGAAGGAGGAAGCTTGCCGGGTAAACCTCGACAGGTGGTGAAGGCATGGTGCACTGGGCCCCCTTGTTCCACGGACCTAGAGGCAGGTGCCTGCACTGCCTCTATGGTATGTACTGCCTCTATGGTATGTACTGCCTCTATGGAATGTACTGCCTCTATGGTATGTACTGCCTCTATGGTATGTAGTCCCTCTATGGTATGTACTGCCTCTATGGTATGTACTGCCTCTATGGTATGTACTGCCTCTATGGTATGCACTGGCTCTATGGTATGTACTGCCTCTATGGTATGTACTGCCTCTATGGTATGTACTGTCTCTATGGTATGTAGTCCCTCTATGGTATGTACTGCCTCTATGGTATGTACTGCCTCTATGGTATGTAGTCCCTCTATGGTATGTACTGCCTCTATGGTATGTACTGCCTCTATGGTATGTACTGCCTCTATGGTATGCACTGCCTCTATGGTATGTAGTCCCTCTATGGTATGTACTGCCTCTATGGTATGTACTGCCTCTATGGTATGTACTGCCTCTATGGTATGCACTGGCTCTATGGTATGTACTGCCTCTATGGTATGTACTGCCTCTATGGTATGTACTGTCTCTATGGTATGCACTGCCTCTATGGTATGCACTGCCTCTATGGTATGTATTGCCTCTATGGTATGTACTGCCTCTATGGTATGTACTGCCTCTATGGTATGTACTGCCTCTATGGTATGTACTGCCTCTATGGTATGTACTGCCTTTATGGTATGTACTGCCTCTATGGTATGTACTGCCTCTATGGTATGCACTGCCTCTATGGTATGTACTGCCTCTATGGTATGCACTGCCTCTATGGTATGTACTGCCTCTATGGTATGTACTGCCTCTATGGTATGCACTGGCTCTATGGTATGCACTGCCTCTATGGTATGTACTGCCTCTATGGTATGTACTGTCTCTATGGTATGCACTGCCTCTATGGTATGCACTGCCTCTATGGTATGTATTGCCTCTATGGTATGTACTGCCTCTATGGTTTGTACTGCCTCTATGTTATGTACTGCTTCTATGGTTTGTACTGCCTCTATGGTATGCACTGCCTCTATGGTATGTACTGCCTCTATGTTATGCACTGCCTCTATGTTATGTATTGCCTCTATGGTATGTACTGCCTCTATGGTTTGTACTGCCTCTATGTTATGTACTGCTTCTATGGTTTGTACTGCCTCTATGGTATGCACTGCCTCTGTGGTATGCACTGCCTCTATGGTATGTACTGCCTCTATGGTATGCACTGCCTCTATGGTATGCACTGCCTCTATGGTATGTACTGCCTCTATGGTATGCACTGCCTCTATGGTATGTATTGCCTCTATGGTATGTACTGCCTCTATGGTTTGTACTGCCTCTATGTTATGTACTGCTTCTATGGTTTGTACTGCCTCTATGGTATGCACTGCCTCTATGGTATGCACTGCCTCTATGGTATGCACTGCCTCTATGGTATGTATTGCCTCTATGGTATGTACTGCCTCTATGGTATGTACTGCCTCTATGGTATGCACTGCCTCTATGGTATGCACTGCCTCTATGGTATGTACTGCCTCTATGGTATGCACTGCCTCTATGGTATGCACTGCCTCTATGGTATGTACTGCCTCTATGGTATGCACTGCCTCTATGGTATGCACTGCCTCTATGGTATGCACTGCCTCTATGGTATGTACGCCCCTGTACATTTTACTTGGAATCCGGGGGTTTCCCAAATTCTGATGCCCCTGGGAGAGGGAATCTAATAGAGTTGGCGTCCGCATTTGGTCCACTTGAAAAACTTGCAGGCTGATTCATCACTAACGCCAGGTAGCGACAGATGAGCGTCTGTAGCAGGCATTTCCAGAGTGCCCGCTAGTAGTCACTAAGCTCGGCCGTGGGTCTCTACTTCATAGCGACTCAGTCGCTGTGCTGCAATGATGAATACATTGTGAGGATTCGCTATTTGACCAGTACAGTGCTGTATGGGAGCGCATGTTAGCGACTGCTCATAGCGACCGACTCACACCATATTCAGCAAAAAAAACAGCCTCACAAATCTCTGGCGCTGAAAAATATTTGTTTGCAGCCCACAGCGCAGGAGGCTGTGTGATTAAAGTCTGTTTTCCAGCATCTATCCACTAGTAACAAAGCGAAAACATATGGAATTACATTGTAGCAACATTGTAACATGAACACTTTAATGGCAGACCTGTGATGTCATTTCTGAGGAAATATATAAAAAATGGAAAAATTACGAAAAAACTGCTTTTTCAATGCCAGAAGAGGTCACAGAATTATTTGTGATTTTTTGGAAAAAAAAAAACATTTAAAGAGAAGAAAAGGTTTGTCCATTGAAATGTATGGGACAGGTAGCGAGAGGTCATACCTGGCGCTGTGCAAGGCTGAACGCTGGCGCTGTTCGCTGAGGCTGTGAAAATGATGAATCAGACGCTACATGGCGCTATCCCAGTCGCTAAACAGATTCTGCTTGATAAATGTGGAATTGTGTGCCGTGTCCAGCGTTTACCTGTCGCTACCTGGCGATACTTCTCATTTACAAGGCACCTACCTGACGCTATCCTTTCATGAACAAGGGCCTTAACATAAGTTACATAAGCTGAGGGGTAAAAAAAAAAAGAAAAGAAAAAAAAAATATCCTGGGTTTTGGTCCCCATGTAATGCTTGCACCAGGGCCCCATCACATTTAGTTCCCTCACTGGCAGGGACAGAAATGTTTCGAATATTTTCTTGCATTCCACCCTAAGCTGAGAGCACGTGCGTATTTACAGCGCCAGCTTCCTTGTAAGGTTAGTTTTTATCCTGCGAGCCTTTCCGGGTAATCAGGATGAGAGATCAGCGGCGGCACGCGGAACCGCTAGAGTCAGGCGAGTACAGTACAGTGACAGGGCGTCAGTCATTGCGGTGCCTGGAGGGATCGGCCATGCGAGGAGTGATGAGCGCCGCTGATTACCCCGGTGACGAGTGACGCGTCACCCCATGGCGCTCACCTCTCCCACAACTCCACCTTAACTCTGCCGTATGGAGCGGATCAAAGTCCTGCCATAAATGTCACATTAAACCGGACCTTCACCATGATTTATTGAAAAGCCCAAATCCTTATAAAGCGATTCCCCAGCATCTAAAGTTAATATAGTTTAAGTTTTTAGTCACTTACTTATTATTCTTTCCCCCACTGGGCTGCAACTCTGTTCAGGACAATAGGATACAGGCGCCGCCATCTTGACTCTGAAGCATCACATACTGAGGAGAGGGAGCAAACGTACAGGTGGGCGGGGTTATAGCTGTGCTTTGCTCAGATAGAGCAGGGCTGGGGTCAGGAAAAGGACAGCAATCCCAGAATGCAGATCGGCACAGTCAGAAGACGCTTCTTGTCTGCAGGCAGCCTGATGCTCCATGAGCCGCCACCTTGAATGTTTAGAGGCTCATAACATGCAGTAGATGCAGGTAGGATGACTTTTAATGTGAGCAATCTGTATGTACAGGGGGGGAAACATATAAGATAGACTCTTATTCAGGGTGAGGGTCTGGATTAATGTGAGCAATCTGTATGTACAGGGTGTGGGAAACATATAAGATAGGCTCTTATTCAGGGTGAGGGTCCGGATTAATGTGAGCAATCTGTATGTACAAGGGGGAAACATATAAGATAGGGAAACATATAAGATAAGCTCTTATTCAGGGTAAAGGTCCGGATTAATGTGAGCAATCTGTATGTACAGGGTGTGGGAACATATAAGATAGGGAAACATATAAGATAAGCTCTTATTCAGGGTAAAGGTCCGGATTAATGTGAGCAATCTGTATGTACAGGGTGTGGGAAACATATAAGATAGGCTCTTATTCAGGGTGAAGGTCCGGATTAATGTGAGCAATCTGTATGTACAGGGTGTGGGAAACATATAAGATAGGCTCTTATTCAGGGTGAAGGTCCGGATTAATGTGAGCAATCTGTATGTACAGGGTGTGGGAAACATATAAGATAGGCTCTTACTCAGGGTGAAGGATGAAAAGAAAGAAAGAAATAGGGTAAGGAAGAAAAAAAAACTCTAAAGAAACAAGGAAGGGGGTAAGGAAAGAAATAAAGAGGAAAGAAAGAAACACTAAAAAACAAGAAAGAGAGAAAGAAGGGGGGAAGAAAGAGGCAAGGAGGAAAAGAAGAAAGAAAGAAAGGGAGTAAGGAAGGAAGAAACAATATATAAAGAAGGGAGGAAGAAAGAAGAAGGTGATGATAGAAGGAACGAGGGACAGAAGGAAGGAAAACAAGAAATAAAGAAAGAAGGATGCAGCAGTGGTGAAGGTGACAGCATGGCACAGAGAAGCAGCAGTGGTGAAGGTGACAGCATGGCACAGAGAAGCAGCAATTGTGAAGGTAACAGCATGGCACAGAGAAGCAGCAGTGGTGAAGGTGACAGCATGGCACAGAGAAGCAGCAATTGTGAAGGTAACAGCATGGCACAGAGAAGCAGCAGTGGTGGAGGTGACAGCATGGCACAGAGAAGCAGCAATTGTGAAGGTAACAGCATGGCACAGAGAAGCAGCAGTGGTGAAGGTAACAGCATGGCACAGAGAAGCAGCAATTGTGAAGGTGACAGCATGGCACAGAGAAGCAGCAGTGGTGAAGGTAACAGCATGGCACAGAGAAGCAGCAGTGGTGAAGGTGACAGCATGGCACAGAGAAGCAGCAGTGGTGAAGGTGACAGCATGGCACAGAGAAGCAGCAATTGTGAAGGTGACAGCATGGCACAGAGAAGCAGCAACTGTGAAGGTGACAGCATGGCACAGAGAAGCAGCAGTGGTGAAGGTAACAGCATGGCACAGAGAAGCAGCAATTGTGAAGGTGACAGCATGGCGCAGAGATACAGCAGTGGTGAAGGTGACAGCATGGCACAGAGAAGCAGCAGTGGTGAAGGTAACAGCATGGCACAGAGAAGCAGCAGTGGTGAAGGTGACAGCATGGCACAGAGAAGCAGCAGTGGTGAAGGTGACAGCATGGCACAGAGAAGCAGCAGTGGTGAAGGTGACAGCATGGCACAGAGAAGCAGCAATTGTGAAGGTAACAGCATGGCACAGAGAAGCAGCAGTGGTGAAGGTAACAGCATGGCACAGAGAAGCAGCAGTGGTGAAGGTGACAGCATGGCACAGAGAAGCAGCAGTGGTGAAGGTGACAGCATGGCACAGAGAAGCAGCAGTGGTGAAGGTAACAGCATGGCACAGAGAAGCAGCAGTGGTGAAGGTGACAGCATGGCACAGAGAAGCAGCAGTGGTGAAGGTGACAGCATGGCACAGAGAAGCAGCAATTGTGAAGGTGACAGCATGGCACAGAGAAGCAGCAACTGTGAAGGTGACAGCATGGCACAGAGAAGCAGCAGTGGTGAAGGTAACAGCATGGCACAGAGAAGCAGCAATTGTGAAGGTGACAGCATGGCACAGAGAAGCAGCAGTGGTGAAGGTAACAGCATGGCACAGAGAAGCAGCAGTGGTGAAGGTGACAGCATGGCACAGAGAAGCAGCAGTGGTGAAGGTGACAGCATGGCACAGAGAAGCAGCAGTGGTGAAGGTTACAGCATGGCACAGAGAAGCAGCAGTGGTGAAGGTTACTGCATGGCACAGAGAAGCAGCAGTGGTTAAGGTGACAGCATGGCACAGAGAAGCAGCAGTGGTGAAGGTGACAGCATGGCACAGAGAAGCAGCAGTGGTGAAGGTGACAGCATGGCACAGAGAAGCAGCAGTGGTGAAAGTGACAGCATGGCACAGAGAAGTGTGCGCTAAGTATACACCGCTAATGCTAAATATAAGGAAAGTAACATTCGGCTACAGGTATCATTACAGTAAGTGACGTTACATGGTTTGGCCTTGGAGCATAACCCATTTTTGGTTATGTAATTTATCACTGTCTATTATTATTATTATTGTTTATTTATATAGCGCCATCATCTTCCGTAGAGCTTTACGTAATAATAATATATATAAAGCTCTATATAAATAAACATTAATATTATTATTATTTAGTTGTTTCCCCTTACTTCTTTGTTTTTTATTTGTTTTCTCTTTAGCTAAATTCTTTAGAAGCCAGTTTAAGTCTCGGGCATCCCACGTTGCTTTTCCACACACTGGCGATTGAAGAGGCCGCTCCCCGGGTCGGCTGTGAAATTAAAACTGGAGACATTTTGGGATATTAATATAATTTTCCTGCCGCTGCCCGATGAACCGTGTGCCCCCGCTGAGGGCATCCCTGAACTCCTTGATTGAATAGACATTCCAGCTTCTATTAAAATCCGGACTCGCTTTATTTTTTTTTTTTTTTTTTTTTTTTTTAGCAAACAGGTCAGACAGCTTTGTATCTCCTCTGTGCAGCCTCCCCCTGATTTATTGTCCCCCGACTCTCTATATGTAAGGGCATGTTTATAACTACAGTCTGTTACAAGAGAAGGAAAGTCAAAGGGTCATAACAACAAACACGAGGTAATAAATACTGTATGGCTCAGCTTTGAAAGGTAATAAATCATGACAGGTAGAGCTTTCCGAAGACAGAAAGTATTTACTTGCTGCATAACAATATTTCTCCCAGGACCCTTTGCATTATGCAAATAAATCTCTTGTCACCTCTAGGCTTTGCCCAAAGTTCCTAGAAAGTTGCTCTGCAGCTTTACATAGCTAAAGGGGACTGAGTACTTTTACCCCCCCCCCCCCCGTCTCCAGTTTTTAGCCTAGCAGCCTGCGGTTTAAAGTAGACCAAAAACCCACGCCGATTCTCGCCAAATGGGATGCCCCACGGTGTGAAACCCCCCAGGTCGCCTCATACACTTTCCTGCTTTCCCGGTCCAACGGCGCAAATGTGAGCTATGGCCGTATCCCTGCAATCCCTCTAGCAGGATGCGTGCCCACACCAGGCATTCCTGAATGGCTGCCACGAGTGCACTTCCTGTCAGAGGGAAGCAGGGGATGCGGCCGCCAGCGCGAGCTGCGCTGATTGGATGAGCGGCTGTGCATGCACCGTAGGACCGGGAAAAGGTGAATTGGCGATCTGGGGGGTTTCACACAGCGGTGGGGGGTTCCCTTTTTGATGTTTTCGCACCAAGGAACCCCAGTGGACTTAGGTGAGTTTGTATTAATTATTTTTATTGTTATTTAATACTCATTATGCGTGGCTTCAGTTATATGGTCCCTATTGGCCCGCTTACATCACTATGACGTCAGGTGGGAATTTTGAATCATAACGGGGAGGCTGATTCATCATTAGCGGCAGGTAGCGACAGATGAGCGTCTGTAGAAGGCATTTTCTATTTTCAATAATTTTTATTGAAGTATACAGAAATAAAAAGATGATATTTCCAGAAACTCGCATATATATAACGAGGAAATTAAACATTCCAAGACATTACCACGGGAACAACTACAGTAAGAGCTCTTAGGATATATCAAAGCGTTCACACTGCTTAAAATAATTATTACACCAAGACTGACATTTAGGAAACGATCCGGCCTGCATCGTAAGGCTCACACCGAACCTAAAACCACTTGCCAGCCAGAGCACATCCTGAATGTTTTAACAGAAATAAATCAAGAATGTTCCGTTCAACTAAAAGAAGAATTCAGTAGAAAGATAAGGAGAAAGAGGAGGGAGGAAAGGGGGAAGGATCACGGAGTAGGAGAGGAGGGAAGGGTAAGGATCTGATACCTACGGGGACATTTTAAGATATACCGATATTTAAACACTTAAAAGGTCCCAATCGAACGTGCTAGGGAAAACCACCCTGATCCAAGGAGCCCACACCTCACGGAACTCCTCCAGTCTGTCCTCGTGGATAGCTGACAATTTCTCCATAGCTAATGTGCTTTTAACCCTATTCTTAAATTCCTCAAAACTTAGCGAGGAAGTCTTCCATGCCTTAGCGATGACTAACTTGGCGCAGGTAAGGACATGGTACAACAATTGTCTCTGTCTAACCGAGGTTCCTTCTAAAGGTTCATTTAACAATGCCACCCAGGGATCTAAAGTAATATTTGTACCAAAAAATCTTACACAGTAAGGTACAAATCTTATCCCAGAAATTTCTGGAGACCCCACAACTCCACCAGATGTGACCGTTCGATCCTGGGATGTCGCAGCCGCGAAAGCATTTGTTCTGTGCCCCCACCGCCACATGTGTCAAGTGCGTAGGGACTAAATACCAGCGCAGAGCCACCTTCACATTTACTTCTATTGCCTGTACTGAGGCCCTTTTACCAAACGATGCCCGCCACATCCTATCCCAGACATCTGGAGCCTTTTCTCCTCCCAATTCAAGTTCCCACTTTTTCCTATACGGTGGAACGCCTCCGTCCAGGTTCATACAAAGTGACTGATATAAACTAGCAATAGCGCCCTTGCCCCTCGGGTTACGTATACAATGTAATTCAAAACAAGTAAAATCCTCCAGTTTTGGGGTGTTTTGTAGCAGGCATTTTCAGAGCGCCCGCTAGTAGTTACTGTGCTCAGCCGTGGGTCGCTACTTTATAGTGACTCAGTTGCTGTTCAGTAATGTTGAATACATTGTGAGGAGTCGCTATTTGACCAGTACAGCGCTGTATGGGAGCGCATGTTAGCGACTGCTCATAGCGACCAACTCACACCATATTCAGCAAAAAAACAGCCTCACAAATCTCTGGCGCTGAAAAATGCTTGTTTAAATCCCAGAGCGCAGGAGGCGGTGTGTTTAAAGTCTGTTTTCAAGCATCTATCCACTAGTAACAAAGCGAAAACATATGGAATTACATTGTAACAACATTGTAACGTGAACACTTCAATGGCAGACCTGTAATGTCATTTCTGAGGAAATATATAAAAAATGAAAAAATTATGAAAAAAATACTATTTCAATGCCAGAAGAGGTCACAGAATTATTTGTGATTTTTGGGAAAAATTAAAAAAAAAAACAACCCCGTTTAAAGAGACGAAAAGGATCGTCCATTGAAATGTATGGCAGAGCGACAGGTAGCGAGAGGTCATACCTGGCGCTGTGCAAGGCTGAACGCCGGCGCTGTTCGTTGAGGCCGTGAAAATGATGAATCAGAGGCCGATTCATTAATAGCGCCAGGTAGCGACAGATGAGCGACAGTAGCGTTATTTTCACAGTGCACGCTAGTATTCGCTGTGCTTGGCAGTTGTTCGGCTGTTGACAGTGACTCAGTCGGTGTGCGGTAATGTTGAATACGGGGTTAGGAGTCGCTGTTTGAAAGGTTCCGCGCTGTATGGGAGCGCATGACAGCGAACGGCCATAGCGAACGGCTTCCAGCATATTCATTAACAAATCACGCTCAAAAAATTATCGCGCTGTGAAATGCATGTTTAAACCCCAGAGCGCTGGCGGCGATGTGTTCAAAGTAGTTTTTTAACCCCCAAACAACCATATTTTTTGAAGAAAAAAAAAAAATATGTTTTTCTAAACATTTTGTAATATGAATACATTAATATCAGACCTGTAATATCAATTCTGCACAATTTTTTTTTTTTCTTTTTTTTAACCTTAAAAAAAATATCTAACATTGCAGAAGTGGTCACAGAATTTTTGACATTTAAAAAAAAAAAAAAAAACATTAATAGCAATTAATTATGAATATTTAAAGATTGTTCCATTGAAATGCATTGGAGAGCGCCAGGTAGCGAGAGGTCATACCTGTCGCTGTTCAAGGTCGGACGCTGGCGCTGTGGGCTGAGGCTGGAATAATGATGAATGATTCGCTATCTGGCGCTCTGTCAGTCGCTAAGCAGGATCGGCTTGATAAATGTGTGATTGCGGAGGGGAGCCGGCGTACTCGTGGCGGTGACCGTCATTACCGTTCGCTCACCATTCGCTACCTGCCACTATCCCTTGTAAAATAAGGGCCTCAGACGCTACATGGCGCTATCCCAGTCGCTAAACAGATTCTGCTTGATAAATGTGGAATTGCGTGTCGTGTCCGGCGTTGACCAGCCGCTATCTGTTGCTACCTCTCATTAACCAGGCGCTACCTGACGCTATCCTTTCTTAAATAACCCCCTACGTTTTTGTATATTTGGTGCCTCTCTTTACAGCACGGTTTGGCAGTCCTCCCTGTTGAAGGGGGACAGTATACCCCCAAAATATTAGAACATATGTAATCATACCTTGTAAAGCGCTACAGAAGATGATGGCGCTATATACATAAACAATAATAATAATAACATACGGACTGCATTACATTGATTGTATTTCACTGGTTGCATACTATTTGGATTCTTTCTGCTGTATGATGCTTTGAATATAGCCCCTAAACTTTCCAAAAATGGAGTACCGGTCTTTTGTGATCTATCTGCCCGCAAGGAGGGACCTGCCAGAACTCCCCACCCAATTACCTACATATCCAATGTCCGGTGGGCTATGTGGGCTGGTAGCCTTTAGGGCCAGCCCATATAGCATGTGCTTGGGCTGGTTTTGGTGGAGATGGGGGGCCATACTCTTCTTCTTTTTTTTTTCATTTTTAGGGGTTGTAGTAGTTGTATTTTATTTGAAAATCTCATATAGCGCTCTTTTCAGTTCAGGGTTTTAAAAGCATTATGATTTTCTTGAAAAACTTGCATTTTTTTATTCGAAAAAAAACACTACAAAATTTAAAAAAATAGAATTGGTTTTATTTTTGCTGCATATTTCACCCACTAAGCACTGAAAAAATTATAAAGGGGAGGCCAATTCATTAATAGCGGCAGGTAGCGACAGTTGAGCGACTGTAGCGGAATTTTCAGAGCGCCCGCTAGTAGTCGCTGTGCTTGGCCGTTGTTCGGTAGTTGTCGGTTTGCCATAATGTTGAATGTTGGGTGAGGAGTCGCTATTTGACAGGTTCCGCGCTGTATGGGAGCGCATGATTGCGACTGGCCCTAGCGACCAGCTCCCACCATATTCATTAAAAAATCACGCTCAAAAAATTCTCGCGCTGTGAAATACATGTTTAAACCCCAGAGCGCTGGAGGCGATGGGTTAAAAGTAGTTTTTTAACCCCCAAACCACCATATTTTTGGAAACCAAAAAAACAAGTTTTTTAAATAATTTAGTAATATGAATACATTAATATCAGACCTGTAATATCAATTCTGTACAATGTTTTTTTTACATTTTTTCCCTTAAAAAAATATCTAAAATGGCAGAAGTGGTCACAGAATTTTTCACATTTAAAAAAAAAAAAAAAACATTAATAACAATTAATTATTAATATTTAAAGATTGTTCCATTGAAATGCATTGGAGCGCGCCAGGTAGCGAGAGGTCATACCTGTCGCTGTTTAAGGTCGGACGCTGGCGCCGTGGGCTGAGGCTGGAATAATGATGAATGAGTCGCTATATGGCGCAATCTCAGTCACTAAGCAGGATTGGCTTGATAAATGTGTGATTGTGGTGGGGAGCCAGCGTTCTCGTGGCGGGGCCCATCATTACCGGCCGCTCACCAGTCGCTACCTGTCGCTATTCCTTCATAAATAAGGGCCTAAGACATTTCATGTTCATTTGCCTCTGGCTGACAGTTCTCAGTCCTGGTTACTGGACGTCCCTGCATAGGCGCAAGAGAGAATGAGGTGGGCCCTTCCAATGTGCAGAGGCCCTGGCACCCGCGTGAGTATGCCCAGTGCTGACGCCTGGTCAGACGTCGCATTCCTCCAATGTAAAAAATAAATGTGTAATGAGGAGAGGTTTTGAGGGGCCCTAGGTTTGCCTAATATTAAATACGGGCTCCATGCTGTGCTGCTACCGTAACAGCAGGCAGTGCCACCTCCCCAAGCCTGTCAAATGGCCTGCACCACTTATGGTGGCCCTTACCCATCTGCAAAAATACAGACGGCTGGGATAAAGGCGCCCACCAATAGCCTTGGCACCCAGTGCGATCGCCCTACTCGCTTTCCCCTAGAAACACTCCTGCTTTAAATGACAGATAGCAGGAGCAGCGTCTTGATGCAATGTTTTATTGCGCTCTGAACATTATGTCATCTCACTGTCAGCACATGTAGCCGCGAGTCATGCAGAAGTCCCCCCAGGGCCATGTAATAAAAACTAATTTCACCGTCTTCTAATCAGCAGCTCCAGAAGGCTCTTACTGGAACGCGATAACACTTTTATTCCATTTCTGCTTCTGCAGAGCTTTTATTGCCAATAAATAGATGCACTAATTTATCTCTTTGTGCTCCGGGGCACGAGAACAAGGTGTAGCGGGAATATTTACAAGCGCTTTACATGGACAGAGTGTTTCACAGTCATGTTTTCACATGGGTGTCATGGCTTCAGATAAGGCAATTATCTCACCCTATCAATTATTTTATTCACTGGTTGCTACTTCTTCATAGCCTCACTGATGAAGCGAGGCCCGGATTCCATTACTGATGCATCATAATCAGTCAGTTGTGCTTGCTTTCCTGCAGAGTAACAGACGCGGAGATAACGCGCCGCCCAACATAGGAAGACTTATCGGGCAAATTTGCCTTTATTTTGATCTGGTGCAGTTCTGCTGAACGATGCAGTGGTTCTGCATCACCCAAATCGGAACTTCAAACACCAAAATAAGTGTTACAATACACATATCACTATAACTATAGAAGAGCCTTAAAAAGGGCCAAATACTCAAGCCCCTGCATTCCTACGTTGGGACGGTCAAATGGCACTAATACTGAGCCAAATATAGGCCTCCGTGTTAGGACTTGGTGACAAGCAATGAGGATACGCCAGGTTCCTACTGTTTCAGACAGAGCCCTGGGCCTACTACTCAGGACCCAAAATGCTACCATGCCCCAGAATCTAAGGGCACGCAGACTGCACTAAAGATTCCCACAAGAGGGGTTAGACTTGGCTGTTTGAGGGGCCCCAGGTCATCCCAGGGGAGCAATCAAGGACCTAAACAGGAAGACAAAGGTCATCCCAGAAGGTGGTGGAGATTTGGTCAAGTGATAGCCGAGGTTGAGGGGCACAGTCACAGAATCAAGTCAAAGCTGAAGCCAAAGGTTGAGGTCTAATAAAGATGAAGATGATAAAGCAGACATGGGTCACAGGGGGTAATCCACAAAGAATCCAGGAAGCAAAGGCAAAAGAAAGTCACAGTTCACTGGCCTGTCCCTCAATGCAGAGCCCTTTCCTCCTGCCAGCATCAGAAGAGGATTTCCGTGATCAGGTGAGTTATTATTTTAACGAAATCGGGCTTAGCTCTGTCACAGTAGGAGACCTGGTCCTACTCATGTGCGTGCTCATCGCGCCCCTCGGGTGTCTCCGTTTGGGCTGTGCGTGGCCGGGGGCTTGTGCTGTAAAATAGGTGACTGCTCTGACCCTCTGGCTTTGGACAGCAATCTCTCTCAGGCTCTCAAACCCCTGCTTGGATGAATAGTTTTGGCAATCTGATCTTTGGCACTGGATTACAGCTTTCCATGGCTCTGGACTCTCTGACTTCCATGCATCAGCTTCCCCCAAAACCTGGACTGGACTTTTACCATATTTGTGCTCACTGGCAACAATAGTGGGACCCCAACTTTTCTACAGTGAAACTCTCCTTAAAGAAGGCTCTGGCAAAAAAAACAGATCTGTCAGAAGACTCCCTATGCTAAAACCAGAGTGTTGTGTAGCACTCTACCAGTTAAATCAGTAGTCCTCAAACTTCCTCCTCAAGGGCCGAGACAGGCCAGGTTTTGCAGCTCTCTATGCTGATGCACAGATGTAATAATTGGGGCTATAGCTCTGTCTGAGCACCAGTTAATTCACCTGTGGAGTAGCGTGGAGAGCTGCAAAACCTGGCCTTTCTCGGCCCTTGAGGAGGAAGTTTGAGGACTACTGAGTTAAATCCTGCTGGCTCCTTTCAGTTACAGTCAGCTTTAACTCCCTATTGCCTTCCAAATCTTCAGCAGTTCCTGCCCAGAGTTCCTGATTCTAGATCATCTGCACACTTGACACTCCGGCCCTCCCCTCTGCTGAATTTCCCCAGTCTCCCACCTCTAGGGAAGTCGCAGGCGGTATTGCTGGGAGCTGTCTGTATTTACATCTGCTGGTCTCCAGAAAGGTACATGACAAGCACAGAGGGAGGGGTAGCTATATTTTTCTTGGTGGTTGCTGCTACTGTTTCCTTTAATGCAGTGATTGAAAGAGTGGAAACTTATGGAATCTGGAGAAATCCAATGTTTGCAGGTAGTAAACTATAACATTATTCAAAAATAAAGCACGGCTCACACGGCACGGCAGTTGAAAATGCATATTTTTTAAATTAATGTGACAGATAATGCCCTATAACATTGTCAGAATGGGAGCAGGCACAGCCTCAAACATATAAGACATGTTACTAATCTTGATGTTCTACCATATTTTTGCTCCATAAGATGCAACGTGGGGTGTTATCGGGCAAATGTTAAAAAATTACTTACATTCCTGGTGCTCCCATGCTGCCTGTTTGCACTCCTGCAGCAGCCAGTCTCCCACCAATATATATTCACACACACATACACGATCATACAAATATCTTACCAGAATTCTCCGCTGCCTGCAGCTGATGCCTGTGCCACTGCTGCTGCCTGCTGTAGATCCCTGTGCATCCCGCCACACACATTCCCCTTGCTGCTTCTGGGCCAAGGGTGGGCATGACCTGTATAGGGCCAGCATCTCTGGCCCGAGTCACAGGCCACGCCCACCCATGGACCATAACCAGTGGTCCATGGATGGGTCGGGAACATGTGTTTGTGGTAGTGGAGGTGTGGGGATTGGCGATGGTGGACACTGATAAGATAAATATGTGTATGTTTGTCTATGTCAGAGGAAGACTGGCTGCTGCAGGAGCCACAGGCCAGCAGCGTGGAAGCACCCGGCATATAAGTATTTTTTGGGGGGACGCATGCTGCACACTGGTTGCAATCAGGATGCCTCCCACTGCCTGTAATAGGGATGCCTCACACTGCCTGTATTTGGGATGCCTGCACACTGTCTGTATTTGGGATGCCTGCACACTGCCTCTATTTGGGATTCCTCACACTGCCTGTATTTGGGATTCCTCACACTGCCTGTATTTGGGATTCCTCACACTGCCTGTATTTGGGATGCCTGCACACTGCCTGTATCTGGGATTCCTCACACTGCCTCTATTTGGGATTCCTCACACTGCCTGTATTTGGGATTCCTCACACTGCCTGTATTTGGGATTCCTCACACTGCCTGTATTTGGGATTCCTCACACTGCCTGTATTTGGGATTCCTCACACTGCCTGTATTTGGGATTCCTCCCACTGCCTGTATTTGGAATGCCTCCCACTGCCTGTATTTGGGATGCCTCCCACTGCCTGTATTTGGGATGCCTCACACTGCCTGTATTTGGGATGCCTCACACTGCCTGTATTTGGGATGCCTCACACTGCCTGTATTTGGGATGCCTCACACTGCCTGTATTTGGGATGCCTCACACTGCCTGTATTTGGGATGCCTGCACACTGTCTGTATTTGGGATGCCTGCACACTGCCTCTATTTGGGATTCCTCACACTGCCTGTATTTGGGATTCCTCACACTGCCTGTATTTGGGATTCCTCACACTGCCTGTATTTGGGATGCCTGCACACTGCCTGTATCTGGGATTCCTCACACTGCCTCTATTTGGGATTCCTCACACTGCCTGTATTTGGGATTCCTCACACTGCCTGTATTTGGGATTCCTCACACTGCCTGTATTTGGGATTCCTCACACTGCCTGTATTTGGGATTCCTCACACTGCCTGTATTTGGGATTCCTCCCACTGCCTGTATTTGGAATGCCTCCCACTGCCTGTATTTGGGATGCCTCACACTGCCTGTATTTGGGATTCCTCGCACTGCCTGTATTTGGGATGTCTCACACTGCCTTATTTGGGATTTCTCACGCTGCCTGTATTTGGGATTTCTCACGCTGCCTGTATTTGGGATGCCTCACAATGCCTGTAATCGGGATGCCTGTACACTGCCTGTATTTGGGATGCCACACACTGCCTGTATTTGGGATTCCTCACACTGCCTGTATTTGGAATGCCTCACACTGCCTGTATTTGGGATGCCTCACAATGCCTTATTTGGGATTTCTCACGCTGCCTGTATTTGGGATTCCTCACACTGCCTGTATTTGGGATGCCTCACAATGACTTATTTGGGATTTCTCACGCTGCCTGTATTTGGGATGCCTGTACACTGCCTGTAATCGGGATGCCTGTACACTGCCTGTATTTTGGATGCCTGCACACTGCCTGTATTTGGGATTCCTCACACTGCCTGTATTTGGGATTCCTCACACTGCCTGTATTTGGGATTCCTCATGCTGCCTGTGTTTGGGATTCCTCACACTGCCTGTATCTGGGATTCCTCACACTGCCTGTATTTGGGATTCCTCACACTGCCTGTATCTGGAATTCCTCACACTGCCTGTATTTGGAATGCCTCACACTGCCTGTATTTGGAATGCCTCACACTGCCTGTATTTGGAATGCCTCACACTGCCTGTATTTGGAATGCCTCACACTGCCTGTATTTGGGATTCCTAACACTGCCTGTTTTTGGGATGCTTCCTACTGCCTGTAATGTGGGATACCACTCACTGTAATGTGGGGTCTGTAATTGGGTCATTTGAGGGGAGGGGGGTATTTTAGCACAACATTTGGTTCAGAATATTTTTTTATTTTCCTCCTCCAAATCCTGGGTGCGGCTTATGGGGCAAAAAAAAAAAAATAAATAAAATGCCATATTTTAAGATACTGAACCTTGTGATCTTTTTCAACCCTGCCCACTATTTGACAAAAAATAAGGTAAAAAAACGGAATCCTGGGGGGGAAAGCCATACCTCCCAACTGTCCCTGATTTGTAGGGACTGACCCTCTTTTGAGTCCATGTCCACCTGTCCCTCATTGTTCTTCTTTGTCCCTGTTTGAGGTGTGACATCAATAAATGATCTGCATCAATAAATGATTATTTCGCCTATACAAAGTGTTTATACTGTTGTAACTGTTACAATCTATCTCCTATCCGTCCTTCAGAGATGGAGGCGTGGCATAATATAACAATTGTCCCTCTTTTCCACCCTGAAAAGTAGGAAAGTATGGGAAAGCTAGCAATAATTGCTATGGTCTGTGTCAGCAAAATTGGACTGCCAAGCCAATGTGCGCAGAGTTTTCCCACTGTTTCCCTTTCCGCTCCAGCTCAACAACTATGGCCCTTATTTATGAAGGGATAGCGACAGGTAGCGACTGGTGAGCGGCCGGTAATGACGGGCCCCGCCACGAGAACTCCGGCTCCCCACCACAATCACACATTTATCAAGCCAATCCTGCTTAGCGACTGAGATAGCGCCATATAGCCACTCATTCATCATTATTCCAGCCTCAGCCCACAGCGCCAGCGTCCGACCTTGAACAGCGACAGGTATGACAGGTATGACCTACTGAAGCACAATAAGGTTCTCTCTTCCTTATTGAACATATTTTATGTCTTTAGTGTTTTTTTAATGAATGCGTAGTGTTTGTAATTATGTGACTTGATTACCAATAAATATAAATAAATATTTTAATCATATAAGCAGTGGTGCCATATATTGGTGGGGATCAGGGAAGGAGTGGGACCTTCCCCATTGTTGTATTGACAGGTATGACCTCTCGCTACCTGGTGCTCTCCAATGCATTTCAATGGAACAATCTTTAAATATTCATAATTAATTTTTTTTTTTGTTTGTTTTTAAATGTGAAAAATTCTGTGACCACTTCTGCCATTTTAGATTTTTTTTTAGGTAAAAAAAATAAAAAATGTACAGAATTGATATTACAGGTCTGATATTAATGTATTCATATTACAAAATTATTTAAAAAACTTGTTTTTTTTGGTTTCCAAAAATATGGTGGTTTGGGGGTTAAAAAACTACTTTTAACCCATCGCCGCCAGCGCTCTGGGGTTTAAACATGCATTTTACAGCGCGAGAATTTCTTGAGCGTGATTTGTTAATGAATATGGTGGGAGCCGGTCGCTAGGGCCAGTCGCTATCATGCGCTCCCATACAGCGCGGAACCTGTCAAATAGCGACTCCTCACCCAATATTCAACATTACGGCAAACCGACTGAGTCGCTATCAACTACCGAACAACGGCCAAGCACAGCGGCTACTAGCGGGCGCTCTGAAAATTCCGCTACAGTCGCTCAACTGTTGCTACCTGCCGCTGTTAATGAATCGGCCTCTTTGATTCCAGCTAGATTATATTTATACTAGCTATGATATAAATATGAAGGATATGAAAATATGAATATTAAAAAAGCGCGTTGCCCAACATGTCTGCTAAATCTGAATCTACAGCAAAACCAAGACAGTGTTTTACACTGACATCTTGTGGTTAAAGGGACTAAACAACAGCAATAATACGGCTGATACCTGCCATGTGCCTATGCTCTATTGCCTGCAACACAGGGTAGAAGCTGTAGCAGTGCTCAAAGGCTTGCCCCCCT
Organism: Gastrophryne carolinensis; assembly: GCA_027917425.1. NCBI lineage: Eukaryota > Metazoa > Chordata > Amphibia > Anura > Microhylidae > Gastrophryne > Gastrophryne carolinensis. The sequence continues at coordinate 422,875,814 of CM051239.1, forward strand.
TTCATTTTTATTTCTCCAAGACAGGCACTCTGCCCCCTTGGTGCTCTCACTGCGGGTCATGCTAATTATTTGATGAAGCCCGTGTGACTTGCAGCGTGCATTGCGATGTGCATTGCAACCTGCATCCCAGTGAGCTTTTTATCATCAAACTGGACCTTCAGCCCAAACCCTTAAAAACTATTACCCAGCATCTAAAATTAATATATTTTAAGTTTTTAGTCACTTACTTTTTATTCTTTCCCCCACTGGGCTTCTACTCTGTTCAGGAGTCTAGGATACGGGCGCCGCCATCTTGCCTCAGTAGCATCACATACTCAGCAAAGGAGGAGAGGGGTACGGGGGGGGGTTATAGCTGTGCTTTGCTCAGACAGAGCAGAGCTGGGGTCAGGAAAAGGACAAAATATCATTATTCATGAAGGGATAGCGTCAGGTAGTGGCTGGTTAATGAGAGGTAGCGACTGGTGATTTTTTAGTATGTGGTTGGTCCTGAGGAAGGGGGCCACAGTGCACCCCGAAACGTCGACCAGAAACCAATCCTTGTTTTGCACGATTTATGGTGTTTGGATTACAAATATAAGCTCATTTACTTTTACCTTTACATTGGAGTGCTGGTTCTTTTACAAAATTCTTAGGTAGCGACTGGTGAACGCCGGACACGGCCCGCAATAACACATTTATCAAGCAGAATCTGTTTAGCGACTGGGATAACGCCATGTAACGTCTGATTCATCATTTTCACAGCCTCAGCGAACAGCGCCGGGGTTCAGCCTTGCACAGCGCCAGGTATGACCTCTCGCTACCTGTCGCTCTCCCATACATTTCAATGGACGATCCTTACCTTCTCTTTAAACTGTGTTTTTGTTTTTTTTTGTTTTTTTTTTAAATCTCAAATTATTCTGTGACCTCTTCTGGCATTGAATAAGCAGTTTTTTCACATTTGTTTTATTTTTTATATGTTTCTTCAGAAATGACATTACAGGTCTGGTATTAAAGTGTTCATGTTACAATGTTGTTACAATGTAATTCCATATGTTTTCGCTTTGTTACTAGTGGATAGATGCTGGAAAACAGACTTTAATCACACAGCCTCCTGCGCTCTGGGCTTCAAACAAGCATTTTCAGCGCCAGAGATTTGTGAGGCTGTTGAATATGGTGTGAGTCAGTCGCTATGAGCAGTCGCTAACATGCGCTCCCATACAGCGCTGTACTGGTCAAATAGCGACTCCTCACAATGTATTCAACATTACTGAACAGCGACTGAGTCGCTATGAAGTAGCGACCCACGGCTGAGTACAGTGACTACTAGCGGACGCTCTGAAAATACCTGCTACAGACGCTCATCTGTCGCTACCTGGCGTTAGTGATGAATCAGCCTGCCCGTCGCTGTTCAGTAATGTTGAATACATTGTGAGGAGTCGCTATTTGACCAGTACAGCGCTGTATGGGAGCGCATGTTAGCGACTGCTCATAGCGACCGACTCACACCATATTCAGCAATAAAACAGCCTCACAAATCTCTGGCGCTGAAAAATATTTGTTTGAAGCCCAGAGCGCAGGAGGCTGTGTGATTAAAGTCTGTTTTTCAGCATCTATCCACTAGTAACAAATCAAAAACATATGGAATTACATTGTAACAACATTGTAACATGAACACTTTAATGGCAGAGCTGTAATGTCATTTCTGAAGAAATATATAAAAAATGAAAAAAATTGGAAAAAACTGCTTATTCAATGTCAGAAGAGGTCACAGAATTATTTGTGATTTTTGGAAAAAAAAATAAACAAAAACCCTGTTTAAAGAGAAGGAAAGGATCGTCCATTGAAATGTATGGGAGAGCGACAGGTAGCGAGAGGTCATACCTGGCGCTGTGCAAGGCTGAACGCTGGCGCTGTTCGCTGAGGCTGTGAAAATGATGAATCAGATGCTACATTGCGCTATCCCAGTCGCTAAACAGATTCTGCTTCATAAATGTGGAATTGCGTGCCGTGTCCGGCGTTCACCAGTCGCTACCTGTCGCTACCTCTCATTAACCAGCCACTACCTGATGCTATCCCTTCTTAAAGTGGACCAACACCCAGGATTTTCACTATCTTGGGTGTTGGTCCACTTCCGCGGGGCACCCCGCCATTCACAAACGGCAGGCGCGGGAGCGCGCCCTGCTAGAGGGACATGTGGGAGGCGGCGGCGGCGGCTTATCCGTCGCCTAAAAGGTAAGATTTTAGGGGCTTTTTGGGGGGTTTCACCCCGAGGGGAGGTAGCTGATCGGCCCGGGAATCTTATAGATTCCCGGGCCGATCAGGGGTGGGTGTTGGTCCACTTTAAATAAGGGCCTAAGTGTTCTGTAAATCTTTGCGTAAAATGTGGGTGCTGTGTAAATCACCTGAAAAAAATGTTCAATGTCGACAGAGTATTTATATGCACAACGATAATCTTACTCTCCTATGATATTGGAAATACAGGAAAATAGGGATGAGGCCTCCCGGGTATGCGCATGACAGCCAAACATGAAAGCGGCGCACAACAGATTAGTTTGATAAATGGGTCTTGAATGGAAAAAGATTCATATACCAGAAACTTGTTCCAAAGGTGGAGTTTTCATTCCGTGTTTGATGTGGCTCCAGGAGTCTACACCCGATAGTCACAGCTAGACCGTGCACGCTGCACGTGTGCTTCCAGGCCCTGGTGGGTCTCGGTGGCTGCGCTGCAGGAATTTTAGATATGTCGCCGAGTATTTCTCTGGGATAATGTACATGTAGGACGTAATAAGATCATGTAGTTACACACTAAATTGTGCAGAACATAATACAGTTACTGTTATAGCAGGCAATATTTCACTGAAATGTTAAAAGATAGAAGTAAATAGTTCCACCTTCATGCTTTATGATGTGGATCTGACCACTGACTTCTGTTTAAAGAGGACCAAAACCAGTCCTAAAGTCTGTAAGGCACTACGGCTGCTTGATTCCTCTGAACAAGGGCCGCTAGGTGAAAGAGGCCGCTACATTAACCCTTTAAGTGCCAGCCTACCTGGAGTTTTTGTCACCCTTCGTTGCCAGACCATTTTGCACTATTATGCGCTCCCCATGTTCAAATGTGATTTTTGAAGGGATTTCCCAGGAAAATTATATATTGTTTTTTTCAGCAGAGTCTGGGCTTTAAAATGAAATGTCTTGTTTGTAATTTTTTAGGTGTATTCTCAATATTTTTGGGTGAAATATGTGCAAAAAATATGTGTAATAAAAAATGTAAGTTTGTCAATGAAATCTTATTGCGTGTGAAATCCCAATTTCTCCCGGTTACAGCGGTACCACATATGTATTGGTAGACACCCTTTCCTGCCCAGGAGACTCCCCCAAACTGAAACAGCGCTTTAGGGGATTTTCAGATAAAATACAACTGTGATATGCAATATGCGCACCTTGCAGTTTTTCCAGAAAAACAACCCTTTACATTTGAAATACCCCCAACAAACGATATATTCTCTGGAAGTACACACCTCAGGCTTTCTAGGCGTACCAGGCTTGTTGATGTGGCCATAGATTTCTGGAAGTGATCCCTCAATGGATTCTTTGGTTGCAAAGAGTTTCCCTAAAAAAAGGATAAAAAAGCAGAATCAAAGCCACATTTCAAGAAAAAACAAGTTTAATCTGAAAACGCAACATCCCCCGAACAGAACAATACCCAACATGCATAGCTACTGTCAAGGGAACAGTTGCCAAACACCCCAAAGTAAAGCATGTGCGTAAGGTTAATTTTACTTGAAAATTTCAGCTCTGCAGACAAAGTGCGCACCTTGCGATTTATCAAGCAAAACAACCCTTGACATTTGGAATGTCCCCCATAAACCATATATTCCCTGAAAATACACATGTTAAGCTTTCTAAGGGTACCCAGCTTGTTCTAGTGGGCTCATCTTTCTGGAATTATTACCTCAAAGAATTCTTTGGTTGCGCAGGGTTTCCCTAAAAAATGTATAAAAAAGCTGAATAAAAAACACCTTTTCCTAAAATATAAATATGCAAACAAGAAAAAACAAGCTAAGTCTGAAACCGCAAGGTCCCCCGAACAGAACAATACCCAACATGCACAGGTACTATTAACCCTTTTAATTGCCAGCCTACTTGCCACCCTCTGTTGACAGGCCATTTTTCCCCATTTTGCGTCATGTTTTGCGCCATGTTTTGCGCCATTTTTGCTGGAACTTTCAGGAAAATTATATATATATTTTTTTGCAGCAGAGTTTAGGCTTTAACATGAAATGTCTTGTTTGTAAATTTTTTTTTTTTTTTTCAATATTATTAAGTAAAAAAAATAAATAAATAAAAAAATTTGACTCCTTTATTTTAAATAAAAAATGTATTTTATTAAGGAAAAGCATATTGCATGTGAAAGCCCCATTTCTACCGATTAGAACGGTACCACATATTTATCGGTAGCCCCCCGTTCCTGCCCAGGAGACCCCTCTAACTGAAACAAGTATTTTATAACATTCACAAATAAAATACAAATACCATCCACACTACAAAGGGTTAAATCGAGAAAAAAAATTACATAGGGTCCCCATTTAAAAACCCTTAAAAATCAAAAACAAAATTGACGTGGGGTCCCCCTTACCCAGTAACCAGCCCGGGACCAGCTATGCAGGGCTTGTAGGAACAAGGCGCAGGGGCCAGCTTTTGTGGCCCCTGGCCCTGCAGGCTACAAGCCCGCATAGCCCGTGGGCCTGGGCTCTTCTGCCCCCCCCTGGCCTTTGGGGAGGCAGGTAATGGGGGTGCCGGGGGTTAATGGCAAGTCACCCGCTAGCGCAGGTGACTTGCCATCCCCCCAGCCTTGTGAACTGGTATAGGGGTCATGGACCCCTTACCAGTTCACGAGGGGTTAAATGTAAAAAAAAACACACACACACACAGAAAAAAATATTTTATTTTTTTTTATACTTACCTCCCATCCATCCTGGAGCACTCTGTCCCTCGGTGATCACTGGCTTCTGCTCACCTGCTAGAAGCCTTTTATAGCTGCTGGATGACAGAACACAAAGGGTTAATCAAAGGGGAGGGGAGGGGGACCCCATTTTTTTTTTTATTTTTAAGGGTTAAAAATCAAAAACAAAATTGACGTGGGGTCCCCCTTACCCAAAGTAACCAGCCCGGGACCAGCTATGGGGGCCAGCTTTTGTGCCCCCCCCCCACCCTGCAGCCTACGAGCCCACATGGCCTATGTGGGCCCGGGCTCTTCTGCCCCCCCCTGGCCTTTGGGGAGGCAGGTAATGGGGGTGCCGGGGGGTTAATGGCAAGCCACCCGCTAGCGCAGGTGGCTTGCCATCCCCCCAGCCTTGTGAACTGGTATAGGGGTCATGGACCCCTTACCAGTTCACAAGGGGTTAAAAGTAAATAAGACACAGACACAAGAAAAAAAATCTTTATTTTTCTTTTTTACACTGTACTCACCTCTGATCCGGCATCCCTCGCTGCTGTCCCGCGCTGGCATCCCTCGCCGCTGTCCCGCGCCGCTCATGTCACTGACAGATGCCAGTGGTGATCGGCGCAGGGCGGGTGACAGGCGAGGGGGCTCCGATCGGAGCCTCCTCACCTGACACCCGCCCTGCTCCGATCACAATGGGCGGGGCTAGGAGGCGGCGGCCATCGCCGCCATTACTAGAGGTGAGGACCCGGAAGAGGGTCCTCACCTGAAGACTGCGCAGCCCAGGGGGGGGATCGGACCCCTCCCTGGTGAAGAGGAGGCTTAATAGAAGGCTCGGGCGCGGAGGTGAGTAAATGACAGTTTTTTTTGTTTTTTTTTTCACAGCGCCGATGTCAGCGCTCGAAACGGGGGGAGGGGGGCGGCTGGTTTCGAGCCCCCTCCTGAAGACGGAGGACGACGGGGGGGGCGATCGGATGCCCCCCGCAGGAAGAGAGGACCCCAAGCTTCACGGGGATACCGGAGGTAAGTGGGTTTTTTTTCTATTTTTTAACTGTTAGGAGTAAATGCCAGGCACGTGAAATTTACGTGGCTGGCACTTAAGTGACGGAGAGGCAACCACGTAAATTTTATGTGGCTGGCATTTAAAGGGTTAATAGCGGCAGGTAGCGACAGTTGAGCAACTGTAGTGGCATTTTCAGAGCGCCCGCTAGTAGTCGCTGTGCCTGGCCGTTGTTCGGTAGTTGATAGCGACTCAGTCGGTTTGCCGTAATGTTGAACATTGGGTGAGGAGTCGCTATTCGTCAGGTTCCGCGCTGTATGGGAGCGCATGATAGTGACTGGCCCTAGTGACCGGCTCCCACCATATTCATTAACAAATCACGCTCCAAAAATTCTTGCGCTGTAAAATGCATGTTTAAACCCCAGAGCGCTGGCGGCGATGGGTTAAAAGTAGTTTTTTAACCCCCAACCTTATTTTTGGAAACCAAAAAAAACAAGTTTTTTAAATAATTTAGTAATATGAATACATTAATATCAGATCTGTAATATCAATTCTGTACAATTTTTATTTTTTATCTAAAATGGCAGAAGTGGTCACAGAATTTTTCACATTTAAAAAAAAAATAAAATAAAATAATAACAATGAATTATTAATATTTAACGATTGTTCCAATGAAATGCATTGGAGAGCGCCAGGTAGCGAGAGGTCATACCTGTCGCTGTTCAAGGTCGGACGCTGGCGCTGTGGGCTGAGGCTGCAATAATGATGAATGAGTCGCTATATGGCGCTATGTCAGTCGCTAAGCAGGATTGGCTTGATAAATGTGTGATTGTGGTGGGGAGCCGGAGTTCTCGTGGCGGGGCCTGTCATTACCGGACGCTCACCAGTCGCTACCTGTCGCTATTCCTTCATAAATAAGGGCCTTATTCAACAACAGCGACTCTTGGCGTTACAAGGAATTTCATAGTCAAAAAAAAAAAAACACATGTATCAAAAGCACAGCGTCACAGCCAACGACAGGAAGCGACTGGCCCTCGCCGCACTAACCCAGATTAAACAAGAATCAACGCTACAGTCGCTACATACGATCGGCTTCATAAATGTGTAATTGTGTATTTGAGCCGGTGTTCTCGTGCTGATACCTGTCGCTAAAGAGTCACTACCTGGCGCTATCCCTTCATCAATAAGGGCCATAGTTTACAATTATACGGATTGCACAATGCACTTTAGATTCATACTGACAAGGCTTGATGTTTCATGTAACATTGAATATGAACTTTTGGAGTAATATTAATTGTCTTAGGCATCTTCAAGCGCACCTGAAATAGTACAGTATTTGTGTATATGTTATTTTATGTGTAATTTTGTGGATTTTTGTAGACATATTGTGATCTATCAGGTGATTAAGTTCAATAAATGAGATTTTTTCTAAATAAACGTCTTGTGATTGAGATCATATAATTTGAGTGCGCGCCTTAAATCATTTTTTTAGAGACTTGTGCAATAAGGGTTGAGTATTGTGGACACCCTTTTCTTAAAGGAGCAGTATCGTGAAATTTGCATTAAAAAAGATAAATAATTAAATAGCCACACAATAGCTTCTAACATGTGTCTAAATAATCTGGCGATAGAAAAAGAAAAAGATATATGCCTCTCTTTTAAATTGTATAATGACAATGGCTCAGTCCATTTGCTGAATAGGGGGATCTGCTGGGTTGTATTTAGTGAGCTGCTTCATTTAGCCCACTGGTCTCCTAGCAACACTTTACCTCAGAGGCTGACACTGTAATCAGTGGTAACGGCTGTGTGTGTGTGAGGTGCTGCTTTTGTTATGAGACCAGGTGACTCAAATGTGTAAAATCTATACAAAATAAACTAAACTGACTGAAAACGACTGAAATTCTTCTTTGAATTACTGTGCAGGAAAATCTAAAGGTATTGAAGTGGAACAAAACACCGAGTGGCCGACCCTGAAGTCTATAAGACCCGGCCATTGACCTTCCCCCTTGGGCATTCTAAATCGGGATGCCCACTGTGTGAAATGACCCCTGGATAACCACAGATCCCCCCGTTTTTCTGATAGTCATTTAGACAGGCCGGGCGGCCAGGAAGGTTACTGCTCAGGCTCCCCATCTGCGTGCAAACAGAGCTGATTGGATGAGAGCCCGCGCATGCGCTGTGGGACAGGGAAAGGTACGTTTTCACAGGCGAACTTGGGGATTTCACATATCAGGGCATCCCAAGTCGGGATGCCCCTAGGGGCACAAAACAAAACTCCAGATAGCGAAAATCCTGGGTTAAGCTTTGCTCAAAACACACAAAGCTGAAAGAAAGATCATATGGACAAATGTGTTGAGAAAAGAAAGAGAAAATGGTAAACTGAAAGATTCTGCAGCAGAGCCAACATGAAGGGAAAACTGTCAAAATAAAAAATGTTTAGAGCAAAAAAACTGGATATAAACATAAAAATCCAATTCTGAAATAAAATACCCCCCCCCCCCCCAAAAAAAAAAAAAAATGGTGAGTCTAAGATTCGAACCAATGATTCTCTGGTCCAAACTGACATTTAATTTACCAATCAGCTAAATGACTTCTAGAGCTTTTCTCTCTGTTTTAGATATATGAGTTCTGGCCAGGCAATGTTGTTATCTTATGCTGGACGGCTGCCAGCACTGAACAGCTGATACTTTGTTACATTGTTTCCCCCTCTCCTCAGCGTGGAACAGGCCAGAGTGTCAGACCCCGACACTCAGCAGACATAAACATGAGCTATTAGTCTCCAGCTGCTCAACACACACATCATTTTTTTCTAAATTTGTAATTCTTACTCCAACACTTACCTATATTCAAAGTACCATTTAAATATGTCACCAAGAAAAATTCGCGATACTGCTTCTTTAAGGTTGCAGCACCTTTCTTTTGTATCTTTATATGAATAAATGAATGAGTGCAGTGTGCTAAACCAATTGATATTAACCATTCGATTCCTTGCCCGTGGGACATCGCCAGGAATCTTGCCTTTCTTGATAGTCCACAGAACATGGATTAAAACCCTGGATGGATTGCTGTTCGAAACCTCCTGGATCACTGGTAAAACCTACCTGACCCCGATCTGATGGCGCATGTGTGTGCTGTGGCTGTGCCTTGCTACACCTTTAGACATGGCCGGCTCCAGGTTTATGTGGGCCCTTGGGCGGCATGGTCTCAGTGGGCCCCTTTGTGGTGTAGAGTGGTGTCACATCACCGAGTCCAAAATCTGGATGCCCCCTAAGGATTATGCTATTTGGACCAAAACTGTAGTTTTGGTCTACTTTGAAGCGCACCAAACCCCTTTAAACCTGACCTTGGAGTCTAAACGAATCTAGATCCTCCTGATTTTGGATGCCCCTGTGTGTGACCCCCCCTTTGTTCATTACTTTCCTGGAACTGGTGAATGCACTGTGGGATCACCAGTTTGAGTTAACGGCCAAACCAGGGGGGTTTCTAAATTGAGATGCCCCTTTAAAGTGGACCAAAACTTGCTTGCATAGTGGGTATGCCAGCGATCCCAAGGGGTTTCACACAGTAAGGTATCACAGATTGGGATGCTCCAGGGATAGGAAATCAGCTGGGGTGGGCAACTTAAAAGCAGAACAAAACCCAGCACTTCCTCCCCTGGAATCTAAATCAAAATGCCCCGCTGTGTGGAACCCGCCATTCGAGGAGATGTGGGCACCAGCTGTGGCAGTGTACTCCCAGTCCGCTGCAGGTCAAGAGATGTCACACACCCCAAAGGCCGACCCTCTTAGTGGGCCCCCCGGAGGGCGGGGTCCCCAGCAGTTGCCCTGCCTTGCCTGGTGCTGACGCGGCCCTGTCTTTAAAGCTTGTGTGAGTGCTGGAGCAGAGCTGGACGTTTAGTGAGGCAAGACAGGTGAGGGTGAAAACGGAGCTCTGATGTGTGCAGGAATAGAGCTGAGAGTTGTCTGTATTTCCAAGCCAGAGCTGGGGATTAAGAGCCAAAGCAGGGTCGCTATCCAAAGCCAAAGGGTCAGAGCCAGAGAGGGTTTCATATCCAAGTCAGGGGATGAGGCCTGGAGCGGGATTGTTATCCAGAGCCAAAAGTCAGAGCCAAAGTCCAACTGGAATGTAACACGGAACAGGAAGTGAGCGTCACTTCAGGAAGATCTGCAGGTATCTTCACAGTGCCATAGGTCTTCTTTTTTAAGGGCATAGCTTCCCGTAAGGAAAGATTGATCATGCTGCAGACAATACCGGGGTCCCACTGCTGGTTCTGACAAATAGTGAGCCCAAGAGTCCGATATGGAATGTGTGCAGGAACAGAGCACGGTCACAGAGACAAGGGTCACAGAGCCAGAGTAGGCAGTTGCCCAAGCTGGGGATTAAGAGCCAGAGCGGGGCCGGTATCCAAAGGCAACGGTCAGGCCACCATAGAACAGTCCACTAGGCTTCCACAAAAAAGCAAACCTAGGTCTAATTCTTAGAGAAATCCTTCCTTTCACCCATATAGGGTCGCTTCAAAACCAGGTGAGAAAAGTTGCTTCTTTTTTAAGGAGAGAAAACTTCCTCTCACTTTCATTATCTACCCTGGGGCTGATTCAGCACTAGGTGAAAATATACATCCGGTTGCTGAATCATCCCCATGGTAGACAATGAAAGTGAGAGGAAGTTTTGTCTACTAAAAAAAAGGAATGACTTGTCTCACCAGGTGCGGAAACAACCACTATATGTCAGATTTGGCAATTCCTCAGGCCCCAGATATCGCAAGAGGGGAACGCCTCAGAACAAGTCCAGAGAGACAATGACTCAAAGGTCCAAAGCACTCACTAAACCAAACACTCTGGAATGAAAAGACACCGTCATCTAGCTGGTTGGGATGATGTTTTCTGCAACTCACTTCAATATGGTCCATGGGTCCATGATGCATACAGGAAGCTTGGATTCAGGAGGTATGGCCTGGGATATTACTTTACCTGGTTGTAGTCCCAAAGAAGGACTGGTCTTTATGTCCCATTCTAGATCTCAATGTCTCAACAGATTTATCAGAATGATGAGGTTTTGCATGGTGGCTGCCCTGGAGCAGGGTATTCTGGCAATGGTGCACATCAGGGCAACCAGAAGCATCTGAGATTTCCATTTGTGATCTCAGCATTACCAGTTCAGGCACTACCATTGGGCTTATTGACAGTTCACAGAGTATTAACCAAGGGGCTTGCTAAAACAACAGGAGATTCCGATCATACCCTATCTGATTAACCTGCTCATTCAAGCTCCTTCCAGGATCCCTCCAAGATCTTCTTTTCACAGTATAGAAATGCCATACACTTCTGGACCTTCTGGGGACCAACAGACTAACTATCCGTCAGGGCATGCACCTCTCAGGTCCAAGGAAGCAGTTAATTTCACCCAATTCCATACAAGACCATTGCAGCTGCAACTCCTGGCCTGTTGGTACAGGTCAGAAGAAGGTTTATATCATCCACTGACTCTTTCACAAAGTCAATCACTGAAGACAGGGATGGACTGGGAAGAGTCCTCCTTCCAGTTCAGTGGCCCACAGGTGCCAATCTTTCAGACTTAGGGGAAGTTATAGGAGATCTCACGGTTCAGGGCTGTTGTGATCAACAGGAGATTTGGTTACCCATAAATGTGTTGGAACCTCTATTCCTCATACACTGGGCTGAACTTCTGAAGGGTCTCCCAGTCAGGGTGCAGTCAGACAACATGACGGCAGTAGCCTATGTCAATCACCAAGGTGGCACCTGAAGCAAGTTGGCCTAAGAAGTGAGCGGGATTATTTGATGGGCAGAGGAATTTATTCCTTGCATCTCTGCTGTTTACATTCCAGGTGTAGAGAATGTCTAAGATGATTTCCTTAGCAGAGATGGTTGATCAAGAGGAGTGGACCCTCCATCAGGAAGTACTCCAGACCACTGGGGGATTCTGAATGTGGACCTATTTGTGTCCCATCACATTCCGAAGGTACAACGGCTTATGGGCAGAATGAGAGAGATCCTCTGGCAGATGCCCTAGTGTCACCATGGATGGATTTCAAGCTTGTGTACGCTTCCCCCCCTTGTTAGGTAGCCTGCTTAAAAAGTTATGGGTGGAAAACCATCCCCACCATACTGGTAGCACCACATTGGCCAAGAAGAATGTGGTTTGCGGACATGGGTCAACGGTAGCATCTGCCACACCTTCTGTCTGAAGGTCCTCTGCAAAACCCCAATTCACAGATGCTGAATTTAGTAGCTTGGATGTTGAAACCAGAATCCTAAAGGAGTGAGGGTTGTCTGTAGCAGTTTTAGTACTTTGATTAAAGTTCGGAAGTCTTCTTCTTCCAGGATCTACTACAAAACTTGCCCATCTTTTCTGTCAAGGTATGAGGTCAAGTGCAAGGCCAAAGGGAAAATTTAGTCTCTATCTTTTTCCAGACATCTTTGGCTGAGAACTCTTTGATCAAGTCAAGTTTTTCAAGGATTTACCCATGTTCAACCTACTAGGGAGGCCTGATGCCTTCTTGGGACCTCAATCTGATTTGTTAGACATACAGAGACATTCGTTTGAACCTTTGTCAGAAGCCTCTCTATCTCTCCTGACATTAAAGGTTGTGTTTTTAGTGGCCATCACTTCTGTTCGCTGGGTTTCAGGATTGGCAGCACTGTCGAAACAAACAGCTCTACATGATATTACGTATGAATATGGTGGTGTACTGGTTAAGTGTCTTCTTTTCATATCAAGTGGTGTTGCCATCTTTGTGGGCCAATACCACTAAAAGCTTGGAAGGATAGTTTTGATATGGTCAGAGTCTCAAAATTCTATTTAGCAGCTACTGAATTCCTTTGCAAAACTGTAGTTTTGTTTGTGGTTCCAGAAGGACCTAGGAAAGGACTGGTGGCTCCTAAGTCCACTATCAGCAAATAGATCAGAGAGGTAGTAGTTAAGGCTTATGGCAGCAAGGGTAAGGAGGCCACAACTAATGCTACCACAGCTGTTAGATCATCCTGGGCCTATCAGCACCAAGCTACATTAGAACAGGTGTGTTAGGCTGCAGCATGGTCTTCAGTTCATACTTTCACCAAGTTCTTCAAGGTGGAAGTTAAAGGGACTGTAAACTAGAGATGAGCGAACTTTTGAAAAGTTCGATTCGGCCGATTCGCCGAATTTCACAAAGAAATTCGGGTTCGGCCGAATCGAACTTTTACGAAGTTCCCCATCAAAAATTAAAAAACAAAAACAAAAAAAAAAAAAAAAAGCATTTTTGCCGGCATGGTGGCAGCGGGCCGGCCGGCTCCGCTGTCAGCGGAACCGGCCGGCCCGCTCCCACCATGCCGGCATTTAAAAAAAAAGCAAACACTTACCTGCAGGTCCGGAGCGTGGAGGCCGGCGCCGCTCTCAGCTGTCATCTGAGGGCGCGTCATCAGAGGGCGCCTGATGGGAGCGGGCCGGCCGGTTCCGCTGACCGCTCCCACCATGCCGGCAAAAATGCTTTTTTTTTTTTTTTTGTTTTTTAAATGCCGGCATGGTGGGAGCGGCCGGCCCGCTCCCACCATGCCGGCTTTTTTTTTTTTTTAATTTCAGGAAAAATTTGATCGCCACGAACCACAAAATATTCGGGTTCGTGCCGAATCGAATATTTCCTGAAATTCGGAGCGAATTCCGGTTCGTCCGAACCGGTTCGCTCATCTCTACTGTAAACCCAAAGACAATAATGAGGTAGGAAGCAGCTCACCTGATGCCGATCCCATGTGCATCTCCGCTATTTTCTGCAGTGCTGGGTAGAGGCTGTAGAAGGGCTCCAAATTTGCCACTCTGTCCTTTGTTGCTCTCAGAACGCACGATCATGACAAGTCAAAGTGGTCTCACAACTGTCTCTGACCACAGAAAAACAAGCCATGACACACTCTTCCCAGAATAGCCATGACCCAGAAACTGAAGCGAAAAAATGCCTTTTCTTAGAATAAATAAGCTATTTACATATAATCAGAGATTTTGAGATGATTTGAAATGCAAATGAAATGTTTCTAACAGGGATAAGGTGGGAGGAAGTTAGCATTTGCCTAGACAGGGACTTTAAGGCATCGGCTTTTGGCAGTTTAGTGTTGCAGACCTCCACCAATGGTCTGAATTATTGTCTCTATTGTTATTCAACTGTTCAAGCAGTCAATCCGTCTTTGTTCAGTGGTTAATGTGCCCACTGCTAGGGGAAGACATTGTAAAGACTTCCAGCAAGATAGTAGATAGGGGAAAAATATTTATGTGATTACTCACCTGTAAAATGGGGTTCTCTTCTTTACTGCTCTGCCTTAACAGCCCCCTCATTCGTTTTTAGTTGTGACTGCTGCATTTGTGTTTTCTGTTCCACCCATGGGCATGGTTATCTTTTTTCCTCCCATGGCATGGAGAACACTTACCATATATTTCTCCCATAGAACAGACCTAGGATTTGGAGAAGGAGGAAAATATGAAAATAAATATTCTGAACCAAATGTTGTGCTAATATGCCATCCCCCCAAGAATCAAATAACAGGCAAGGTGCAGAATCCCCCCATTACAGGCAAAGTGGCATTCTCCCCCCCATTCCCCTTAGGCAGTGTGGCATTCCCCCTTCCTATTCCCATAGGCAGTGTGGCATTTTCCTCTCCCATTCCCATAGGCAGTGTGGCATTTTCCCCTCCTATTCCCATAGGCAGTGTGGCATTTTCCCCTCCCAGTCCCCATAGGAAGTGTGGCGTTCCCCCGTCCCATTCTCATAGGCTGTATGGCACTACCTCCCATTCCCATAGGCAGTGTGGCGTTCCCCCCCCCCCCCGCCATTCCCATAGGCAGTGTGGCATTTCCCCCCTTCCACTCCCCAATGATGAAAAAAAAAAAGATAACGCTCGAGCATCAACCAATATCGTCCACCCGCTGCACAGAGAAAAAGTGGCGGCGGCAGAGTCAGCCTGGATGGCAGGGACAGCACGAATGGCGAAGGCCTGCCGCTTCTCCATCTTCTGGTCTCCCATGGCTGTGGCGGCCTGGCCAGCAGCGCGGGAATGATGGAAAGGTAAGTTTACTTTTCTTTTTTCTCTTTTTTAAACATTCACCAGATAAGACACACTGACCCACACACACACACACACACACACACACACACACACACACACACACACACACACACACTTTTGTGGAAAAATAAGTGCATTTTATAGGACAAAAAATGCGGTAATTTGATGCTGCTGGCACCTTTCACAACTCTTCACTTTATGCCCCGCTCCAGGGTTATGTGTCACACATCAGGAAGAGGGAAGCAGCGAGAAGCTCCGGGAAGAGCACCCATACCAAAGGCCATAAGGGCCAACGTACCCTGTAAGGAGTAAAGAAACTAAACAAAAAATGCTGAGCCAGTCCGCCACTGCCGCCATCCGTTTTTATGGTGCCTCTAGCAGCTGTTCCACTTTAAAGATCTCAATGCCACAAGTCCCCCTTATTTTTTCCCTTTACAATCTTTACTTTTGATAACTTCTGTTTACTGTATCATGTCTCCAAAGCATAACAGGGGTCCAATTTTTCCAAAATCAAAATAAATGGCTGCAGTTAAAATGAACCAAAACCCAGGACTATCTTTGGTTGTTCTCTCCCCCAGGGCACCCCGATCGCCGCTGACGTCATGCCGTCTAAGCCTTCGTCTAAGCCTTCGTCTAAGGCCAGCGACTCCGAGCGAGCGCTGGCGGCCACATCCCCCACTCCCCTCTAACACGGAGCGTGCCCGCGCCACGCCATTCACAAATGCATGGGGCGGGCACGCACCCTGCTAGAGGGATGTGGACACGGCTCGCGCATGCGCCGTTGGACTGGGAAACAAGGTGAGTGTATGCTGTATTGCTTTTTTTTTAGTAGAGTAGTTTGTACCAGTATTTTTATCTCAGTTTTTCCGATTGCCCACCATTCATCGGACATGGCCCAGCTCCCTCTCTATTCCCCACAGCAGCTGCTCCGGCTTAGAGGGAACATTGAAAAGGGCTGGTATGCCCGCAGGACCAGGGGCTGGCCAGGCGGCTTCTGAGTCCTGGGTTACCAGCCCATATGCCTGTTAAAAAAATGTGACAAGTCATTTTTATTGGAAAAAAAAAACATGCCAGCAATGAAAAAAAAACATGTCAGCAATGAAAAAAAAAACATGTCAGTTAGTGAAGTCAGCATTTCTCTCACACAGAGCAGAAGAAAAATTCCTGCACATAAAAACCCGAATTGCGCACAAATATCCCCGGGCAAAACACTCCCCGAATCACAGAAAATTGCACTTTTTTGAGTACATTTCCGTGTGAGATCTGGGTTAAGGATCATTAAGGAAATTCACTCAAAAATAATGGTGCAATTGGTGTTGTACCAAACAGCAGAGGAGAGGTACAGTAGTCGAGAATAAAGCTGGGTCATACACAGAAGCAGAAGAGGAGCAGTGGACTAGTTGTACAGTAGTCAGGAGGCACAGAGAGAAAACTCCCTCTCATTTTGCAATGGTCTGATATCAGTCAGAAATCCTTGTTCGAGTTCGGCGTTTAGCCAAACCCAACAAAGCTGGTTGATGGGCTGCTTAACCTTTTGCAGAGTGTGCAGCCGCTGGAAGCAGCTGTACTACTTACCTGAGATCTGGTCAGAAGTCAGCGTTTTTCCTTTTTCAAAATGTCCATGGCGGGGGCTTCAAAAGGATGGCCGCCCCCCCCATGATTGGGGACACTGCCAGCAGCTAGCAACACTTCTAGTGCCAGCTTCCAACTGCCGAACAGATCGCAGGGCTAAGGTAAGTTGTACAGCAGCTTCTTGCTGCCGCACACCCTGCATGGGGCCATTTTTGGGTCCCAAAGTTCACATCCCCATTGATTTCAATGGGGACCGAGTTCAGGTTCTATCAAGTTCGGTACCCAAACTTGGTGAACATGAACTTATATGGGTTTGCCCTGGGCCGGCTCCAGGTTTATGTCGTCCCTTGGGCGGCATGGTCTCAGTGGGCCCCTTTGAAGAGTCACGTCACATCACCGAGGGACATGCCAAATCTGGATGCCCCCTAAGGATCATGCTATTTGGACAAAAACTCTAGTTTTGGTCTACTTTGCAGTGCACCAAACCTCTTTAAACCTGACCTCAGAGTCTAAAAGAATCTAGATTCTCCTGGTTTTGGATGCCCCTGTGTGTGACCCCCCTCCTCCCTTTGTTCATTACTTTCCTGGAACTGGTGAATGCACTGTGGGGTTGTCAAACCAGGGGGGTTCTTTCACAAACAGGGGCATCCCAAATTGAGATGCCCCTGTAAAGCGGACCAAAACTCAGGGGTGGAATTGCCTGCATAGCGGGTATACCAGAGATCCCAGGGGGTTTCACACAGTAGGGTATCACAGATTGGGATGCTCCAGGGATAGGAAATCAGCTGGGGTGGGCAACTTAAAAGCAGAACAAAACCCAGCACTTCCCCCCCTTGAATCTAAATCGAGATGCTTGTTGTGTGGATCCCCGCCATTAGAGGAGATGTGAGCACCAGCTGTGGCGGCACCCTTCCAGTCCGCTGCCGGCCAATCGCCGTCACAAATCCCAAAGGCCAGCCCTGTCAGTGGGCCCCCCAGGAGGGTGGGGCCCCCGGCAGCTACCCTACCTTGCCTGGTGCTGACGCCGGCCTTGGGTTTGCCCAACATTAGCAATAATGAGACGGGAGTAAGGAGAAAATGTGCGGAAGCGGGTTTTACTCCAAAAAATGTGTGAAAATGCCTTGCCTCACAGTGCTGAATCAACCCTAAAGTCTTCTATCTAAGGGGGGGTGCCTTTCTAAAGCAGAGAGGCTAGGTTCACCCCTGGCCAGCAGAGTTAACCCATGCTGTCAAGACTTCCAGTAGAGAAGGGAAACCCATTTTACAGGTAAGTAAACATAATAGGGTAGAGTCAGCACCACCGTGAGAAAACTCCATTAACTTGGGAACAGTGAGAGCTGCATTGCAGTGTTTTTCCCACTGAGCACGTGCAACATCAGCCAGTGCAGGTAAAGTGCATGGGGTGTGCGAAGTGTGAGGTCGTAACAGGCAGAGATGCCAAGTCACTCCATTTTTTTAGGGAGTCGCCCGGTTTTTACTCCTTTTCACCCTGTCAAAATATGAAATCCCGCTTCAAAAAAGGAATTTCTTCTTTCTCCCACCGACTGAGATCTTAAACCTGTATGCTATTGGCTAGCAGATGCCACTAAATGATTAACTGGCCATCTAGCTCCTCGCTCTCTCTCTCTTAACACCTCGATCGGGGGTGCCCCACTGTATGAAACCCCCCAAAATGCAGAGTGCAACTCACCCCTTCCCGGTCCTATGGCGCATGCGTGGCCTCTCGTCCAATCAGCGCACTCGGAGCTGCTGACGTCATGTCGTTTAAGCCTTCGTCTAAGGGCAGCGGCTGAGAGCGCACTGGCAGCCGCATCCCCAGCTTCCCTCTAATATGGAGCACGCGCCCTGCTAGAGGGATAGCGGGCATGCGCCATTGGACTGGGAAACAAGTAAGTGTATGGGGCGACCTGGGGGCAATCGATCGGCCCGGAATCTTATGGATTCCCAGACCGATCACACTGGGTTTTGGTCTACTATAAAGTGCTATAAACTACTATAAAGTGTTTATAGTCCCGCTCGCCCGCCATTCATTCATGGTATGAATGGCGGGCGAGCGGGATGCCCGACTTACACATAGGAAGGGAGAAGATCTCTCCCCAACGCTCCAACTGCTTATAAAAGGTGACAGGCGCAGCTGGGCAGTGCAAGCATGCTGTGTGTGTAGTGGGACAGTGCCTGTGACTTTTTCCTTTTAACAAGAGTACTCTCTTCAAAAACAGGATAAGCTGTAGAATACTATTTAAAGAGACAGTACAGTACACAAAAAAACTACAAGTCCTCTCATACTGCCGTCAAGAGGGTGTCTTCTGACCAGACCTTTCTCAGGAAAACCATTAAATGGATAACATCCAAAGGGATAATAGATATAATATAATTCCAGACAAGGTGAAAGGGCATTGATAAAGCCTATTCAGTAAGGCGAAACATGTCTGCCCATCTGTAAGGTAATTTTAAATGGCAACGATGATTGAATACTCACCAGATTTAATCCCATGGTTGATGATACTGTACAATTAGATGTATGAAATTGTATTTTTTATCTTTATCATTATTGTATTTAAAAAACTAAATAAATGTATAACAATTTTTAAAAGAAAATAGTGTGGTCATATACTATATGACTATATTGAAATCGGGGTACCTAACCCGAAAATTGACAAAAAGAGTGCTGTTATGTCTTGATTACGTACCCCCATAAAAAGATGATCCTATAGGGGGTTTATCTCGGAAAGGGTCGCACAACATAGAGAAGCTCACGCTGAGCGACTCTATAGTGTAGAACTACTATAAAGTGGCCCTCCACTCGGTAATTTAGTCTTGGTTACTGCACGGCCCTGCATCCTGGAGAGGGGCTGCCACCAGTAGAGTGAATGAGATGGGCCATCCCAAGGTGCAGGGGCCCCGGCACCTGTATGGGTACACCCAGCGCTGACGCCTGCCCTGCCTAGTGCTTACAACTTCCCGCCCAAAATGCCCGCCATGGCTGCTCCCTGCTGCTACGTGCACTGATGACCAGTCAATGCAACGATGCTGAGGCATGTACCATGGTAGCGAAGAGGAAAGTAATATACTGGTCATTCCAGGTGGTATCAAACAGTGGTGCATCCCAAATTGTGATGCCCTTATAAAGTGGACCACAATCCAAGTGGGGCCAAATCCTAGAATTTGATCTGCTTTTATAAACTTAACAATCCTGTCCAGCCGAAATCCTCTTCTGAAATAAAATAAATCTCTAGCGTGGGCTTTGCTAAAGTCTTCTGTATAACTTTTAATGCTGTCTGACAGTGTTATGCCCTTTCCCAGAAAAAAAAGACGGATAATGCCGTATAATTATCTCGATAATAAAGATAAAACTGCGGCTCCTCCGGCGAGCTGCACAATTCATATTCAGTTAATTTTCAGCATTTTCCTAAGTTAATGTGGCAGCGTATGATTATCGCTTTTAATACGATGGCGGGAGCGCTAACCTTTACTCTGCCTTACGCCGAAGCGTTTATTATATATGTACGCTTTCTAAATGGAATAAAGTGCACCGCAGATAAATGGGAGGTTACCCCGCGCTATGTACACGCGCAAAGTGCCGCGACCCGCAGGGCCTGTATTTCACTTCACTTTCAGGGTACTCCAGTTTCATTAAATAACTTAGGATATTATTAGGGCTTTATGGGCCAATTTGTAATTTAATCTTATTATATATTATCTTCTTTATTTCAGCCTGACAAAAAAAATCCACTTTTCTCTAACCATTAGGTTCTGTTCACATCTCTCTATTGCATTAAAGTAGACCAAAACCCAGGATTTTGACTATTCTGGGTTTTGGTTCTTGCCCCCAGGGCACCCCAATCGGGGATGCCCCGATGTGTGACACCCCCCAGATCATCCGATCTGACTTACCCTAGCCTGGTATGCATGTTTTTTATTATGTAATCATTGGCAGCCAGCCGCCGCCTGGCTCTTCTCTATGACTGCGGTAGTGCCACTGGATTACTGTAGGGTGTAGGCCAACAATGATTACATAAGAAAGTGCATAGCAGGCTGAGAGTGGGGACCCACGTTTCACTGGACCACCAATAAAATAGTTACAAGAAAAAAAGCCACAGTAATCGAGTCCCTATCAAACGCGCTGTGTGTGAGGCTTAGGCCCTTATTTAAGAAGGGATAGCGTCAGGTAGTGGCTGGTTAATGAGAGGTAGCGACAGGTAGCGACAGGCAAACGCCGGACACGGCACGCAATTACACATTTATCAAGCAGAATCTGTTTAGCGACTGGGATAGCGCCATGTAGCGTCTGATTCATCATTTTCACAGCCTCAGCATACAGCGCCGGCGTTCAGCCTTGCACAGCGCCAGGTATGACCTCTCGCTACCTGTCGCTCTCCCATACATTTCAATGGACGAACCTTTTCTTCTCTTTAAACGGGTTTTTTGTTTTTTGTTTTTTTCAAAAAATCACAATCAAAATTCTGTGACCTCTTCTGGCCTTGAAAAAGCAGTTTTTTCACAATTTTTTAATTTTTTATATATTACTTCAGAAATGACATTACAGGTCTGCCATTAAAGTGTTCATGTTACAATGTTGCTACAATGTAATTCCATATGTTTTCGCTTTGTTACTAGTGGATAGATGCTGGAAAACAGACTTTAACCCTTTAAGTGCCAGCCTACCTGGAGTTTTTGTCACACTTTGTTGCCAGACCATTTTGCACTATTTTGCGCTCCCCATGTTCAAATGTGATTTTTGAAGGGATTTCCAGGGATTTCCCAGGAAAATGATATATTGTTTTTTTCAGCAGAGTCTGGGCTTTAACATGAAATGTCTTGTTTGTAATTTTTTAGGTGTATTCTCAATATTTTTGGGTGAAATATGTGCAAAAAAATATATATATATTCTTTACAAGTTGTAGTTTTTTTTTGTAATAAAAAATGTAAGTTTGTCAATAAAATCTTATTGCGTGTGAAATCCCAATTTCTCCCGGTTACAGCGATACCACATATATATAGGTAGACACCCTTTCCTGCCCAGGAGACTCCCCCAAACTGAAACAGCGCTTTAGGGGATTTTCAGATAAAATACAACTATGCTATGCAATATGCGCACCTTGCAGTTTTTCCAGAAAAACAACTCTTTACATTTGAATTACCCCCAACAAATGATATATTCTCTGGAAGTACACACCTCAAGCTTTCTAGGTGCACCAGGCTTGTTGATGTGGCCATAGTTTTCTGAAAGTAATCCCTCAATGGATTCTTTGGTTGCAAAGAGTTTCCCTAAAAAAAGGATAAAAAAGCAGAATCAAAGCCACATTTTCCTAAAAAAACTATATACAAACAAGAAAAAACAAATTTAATCTGAAAACGCAACATCCCCCGAACATAACGATACCCAACATGCATAGCTACTGTCAAGGGAAGAG
Source organism: Gastrophryne carolinensis (assembly GCA_027917425.1). Lineage (NCBI taxonomy): Eukaryota > Metazoa > Chordata > Amphibia > Anura > Microhylidae > Gastrophryne > Gastrophryne carolinensis. Next base: position 422,897,768 of record CM051239.1, read on the forward strand.
TTGCCAAACACCCCAAAGTAAAGCATGTGCGTAACAGTAATTTTACTTGAAAATTTCAGCTCTGCAGACAAAGTGCGCACCTTGCGAGTTTTCAACCAAAACAACCCTTTACATTTAGAATATCCCCTGTTAAGCTTTCTAAGCGTACCCAACTTGTTGTAGTGGGCTCATCTTTCTGGAATTATTTCCTCAAAGAATTCTTTGGTTGCGCAGGGTTTCCCTAAAAAAATTATAAAAAAGCTGAATAAAAAACACCTTTTCCTAAAATATAAATATGCAAACAAGAAAAAACAAGCTAAGTCTGAAAGCGCAAGGTCCCCCGAACAGAACAATACCCAACATGCATAGCTACTTTTAACCCTTTTAATTGCCAGCCTATTTGAGATTTTTTCACCCTCTGTTGACAGGTCATTTTTCCCCATTTTGCGCCATGTTTTGCGCCATTTTTGCTGGAACTTTCAGGAAAATTATATATATATTTTTTTGCAACAGAGTTTACATGAAATGTCTTGTTTGTAAATTGTATTTATTTTTTTTACAATATTATTAAGTAAAACAAAATAAATAAATAAATACAAATTTTTTTTAGAAATTGAAAAAAGGAAAAGCATATTGCATGTGAAAGCCCCATTTCCACCGATTAGAACGGTACCACATATTTATCTGTAGCCCCCCGTTCCTGCCCAGGAGACCCCCTAACTGAAACAAGTACTTTATAACATTCACAAATAAAATACAAATACCATCCACACTACAAAGGATTAAATCGAGAAAAAAATGCCTTAGAGTCCCCCCTCCCTTATTTTTATGGGTTAAACCCCCCCCCCCCCCCCCGGTGAAGAGGAGACCCAGGCAGAAGGCTCGGGCGCGGAGGTGAGTAAATTACAGTTTGTTGTTTATTTTTTTTACAGCGGCGATGTCAGCGCTGGAAACGGGGGGGGGGGGGGGGTGGCTGGTTTCGGGCCCCCTCCTGAAGACGGAGGATGACAGGCGGGATCGGATGCCCCCCCCAAAAAGAGGGGACCCCAAGATTCACGGGGATACCAGAGGTAAGTGGGGTTTTTTTTCTATTTTTTAACTGTTAGGGGGAAATGCCAGGCACATAGTTTCTACGTGCTTGGCACTTAACGGTAGGAGAAGCAACCACGTAGAAACTACGTGCTTGGCATTTAAAGGGTTAAACACACCGCCTCCTGCGCTCTGGGCTTCAAACAAGCATTTTTCAGCGCCAGAGATTTGTGAGGCTGTTTTTTTGCTGACTATGGTGTGAGTCGGTCGCTATGAGCAGTCGCTAACATGCGCTCCCATACAGCGCTGTACTGGTCAAATAGCGACTCCTCACAATGTATTCAACATTACTGAACAGCGACTGAGTCGCTATGAAGTAGCGACCCACGGCTGAGCACAGTGACTACTAGCGGGCGCTCTGAAAATGCCGCTACAGACGCTCATCTTTCGCTACCTGGCATTAGTGATGAATCAGCCTGCCCGCTCGCTCTCGGGCTGCGACTATTGCAACCTGTTTTGTTGTTGTGTGATCGCCTCTGGGGCTGCGCACGCTGTGATGTGTGTGCGTGTAAGGTGCCCCCAGTTCCTCTTCCTCCATCTTTAACAAGGTACATGTGTGTTTATATGCCTAAGTTGATGTCCTAAAGCATTTTGTTCTATTAGTATGGAAATTGCATCGAGTTATTTAGACCACTAGATGGACTGTATAGAGGAAATGAATAAATGTACAGCTTTATTGTAGAACAGGAAACAGGATGTAGTAGTTAACGTGGACCAAACCTCACTGAGATTGGGACAGGAGTTTATAAGATTCCAGGGCCGCTTGATTCCCTCCCTCCGAGGCATCCAAAATCAGGATGCCCCACTGTGTAAAACCCCCCAGGTCGCCCAGAAACTCACCTTCTTTCATGCTCCAGCGGCGCATACGCGAGCAACAGCTGTATCCCCGCTATCCCTTTAGCGGGGCGTGTGCCTCCACCAGGCATTTGTGAATGGCCGGTGCAGGCACGCTCCCTTTTAGATGGTAGCGGGGGATGCGGCCGCCAACACGCTGATTGGACAAGAGGCTGCGCATGCACCGTAGAACTGAGGAAAGGTCAGTTTGTTCAGGCAACCTGGGGGGTTTCACATAGCGGTGCATCCCCGATTGGGGTGCCCCATTGGCAAGGACCGAAACCCAGGATAGTCAAAATCTTGGGTTTTGATCCACTTTAAGAGTGAAGAGAAAAGAGAAAGCTTCTATCAGAAGAGAGGAGAACCTTCAGAGAAAGGACAGCCTCGGCACAATGACAACCTATATAACGGAAGGCTGGGTGCATATCTGAAAGCAGCCAGCATCAGTTAATAAAGTTTCTCTGTAATCCCATCATTCCATTTGAGAAGAGATTCCCAGGACATAGAGGTGAGGGAAGTACTATGGGGCCCACAGCACCTGACTGCTCTAAACACTGCAGCATATATTACAAGGGGTTAGCTATGAGAACTGTGCTAATAAGTTTATTTATCTGGACTGTGAGCTTGTGATGTCATCCAGCGGGCAAATTTTCAAAGTTATTAGAAGTATACAACATCCTGATTTCTGAGCACCACCTGGTGGACACTGATGAAAATTACATGTTTTCTGAAATTTATTATACATTATACATGGGGAGGCCGATTCATTAATAGCGGCAGGTAGCGACAGTTGAGCGACTGTAGCGGCATTTTCAGAGCGCCCGCTAGTAGTCGCTGTGCTTGGCCGTTGTACGGTAGTTGATAGCGACTCAGTCGGTTTGCCGTAATGTTGAATATTGGGTGAGGAGTCGCTATTTGACAGGTTCCGCGCTGTATGGGAGCGCATGATAGCGACTGGCCCTAGCGACCGGCTCCCACCATATTCATTAAAAAATCACGCTCAAAAAATTCTCGCGCTGTGAAATGCATGTTTAAACCCCAGAGCCCTGGCGGCGATGGGTTAAAAGTCGTTTTTTAACCCCCAAACCACCATATTTTTGGAAACCAAAAAAAACAAGTTTTTAAAATAATTTAGTAATATGAATACATTAATATCAGACCTGTAATATCAATTCTGTACAATTTTTTTTTAAATGGCAGAAGTGGTCACAGAATTTTTCACATTAAAAAAAAAATAAATAACAATTAATTATTAATATTTAAAGATTGTTCCATTGAAATGCATTGGAGCGCGCCAGGTAGCGAGAGGTCATACCTGTCGCTGTTCAAGGTCGGACGCTGAGGCTGGAATAATGATGAATGAGTCGCTATATGGCGCTATCTCAGTCGCTAAGCAGGATCGGCTTGATAAATGTGTGATTGTGGTGGGGAGCCGGCGTTCTCGTGGCGGTGACCGTCATTACCGGCCGCTCACCAGTCGCTACCTGTCGCTATTCCTTCATAAATAAGGGCCTAGGTATGTGGACTTTTCCTGCAGGTTAAGATGTATTAATTCTGTTTTGCTGGAGACCTGCTGAAATTAAAAGTGAGCAATCTGAATTACGTTGGTTGGATCAATAGCACAAAACACAGCTTAGAGTCCCTAACATGTCTCCTGCCCCCGCAGTCATTAGGGGTGAACCTAGCCTCTCTGCTGCCTGACCCAGCCTGCTCTTCTTAAAGTACCCCCCACTCTGCTTTGTTCAGAGACACACAAACAAAGAGAAAGAGACACACGCACACACAGACAGGCACACACAGAGAGGCACACACAGAGAGGCACACGCACATAGAGAAAGAGATACAGCTGTTGGCCAAAAAATTCAAGTGAATTGACATCTCTGTGAGTGCTGGGTGCAGCAAATCCTCATAGACATTTGTGGTGTAACAGGAACTGGCTTTACTGAAACTTGAATGCAGTAAGAGAAGGTCACATTACATGGTGGATAACATAGACAGGAAAAAGGAGTCATAGAGATCAACTCAATGCACACAACATGCAGGAGAGAATGTACAACGGAGACGACACATAGATATATGTAAGGGTGCCATCTACTGTCATAAAGGTAAACTTCATTAGCCCCGCAATATAGAAGCAGATCACATACAGAGCTGTAAGCTGCTGCACAGTATCTTCAACACCCCTTCTTAACAGCTGAGGCTTAGTCTATTAAACCCATCTTCTGTCTTTCAGCCTTCAGGGGCTTGGTAAGGATATATACTGTTGTATCCTTGTTTTTTTCTATTCTGATCTTCTTTTATTCCTCTTTTCCCTTTTTTCCTCTCTCTGGCCTTGTCCTCTTTCTGTTTTCTTCTCACTTGATCTTTCCTTTACAACATTTCTCTGTTTTTTCTTCTTCCTTTTTTCTCCTTAATTCTCTTTTTCCTTTTCTTTCTTCCTCTCCTTGTTTTTCTTTTCTTTTTTCTTGTTTTCTTTCCCTTTATATTTCTTCTTTTCTTTTTCTTTTGCTATGCTCTCTTTCTCTTTCCCTGTTTTTTACCCTTTTCTTTCTCTTATTTATTTTTCCTTGTTTCTCTTTTTCTCCTCTTTTCTCCTTTCTTTTTTCTTTTTCCTTTTTTCTGTTTTTTCCTTTCTATTGTCAGGCCAGAGAGTTTTTCAATATGAACTCTCCGCCAGGGGAGCAGATTGTTTGGCCAGAGCAAAGACACAGGAACAAAGGAAATGCTCTAACAAGGGTTTTATTATTAAAGGCAAAGGAAACAAAAAGATCTTTGATTCAGATACAGAAAAACAAAGGGACAAGAAACAAGGTTAACTAACATAATAACTAATAACAGAACAGGACAGAGGCCAGCAGTCTCCAGACTCCGATAGTATGCCTGCTGCAAGGATTGCAAATGGCCAAGCAGCCCCAAGGAAGCCAGGGAGAGGCCTGCTTGCCACTAGACTGGACGGAGGTACAGACTCAGATTCATATTCAGGTTCAGATTCAGATTCAGAGCACCAGCATGAACAGCCACAAACAGATTCCAAAGGAGGGCGGATCCCTCACCAGGTGCAGAAGAAGATGTGGAGAGCAACCAGGGCTCTGCTGACACCCGATGGTGGTTGACGAAACTGCAGACAGGGTGATAAATGACGCCAGCCACTAGCCGGGCATCAGCCGAACCCCGGGCTCTTACATCTATATCCTTCTTTTTCTTTTCATTTCCACCTGACTTTCACTTTCCTTTTTTTCTCTCCTCTCCTTTCATCTTCTTCCATTCCTTCCATTTTTCTTTTTCTCCTTTTTTCTTTGTTTTTTCCTTTTTTCTCTCTTCCCTTTTCCACCTGCCCCCCCTTGTTTCTTTCTCTTTTCCCACCTCTTGGTCATCTATAGACTCCTCTTTATATTTTCCTTCCTGCTCTGTCCCTCCCCTTTTCTCTGCAGACTTGACTTTTTCTACGTTCTTTCTCTACCTTCTCTTCTCAAATGAAATGGCTGGACGGATGACATCACCTGTTTCAAGTTGGCTAGATCAGACGATGAGCTCTGTCTCTTCCTGACCTCATCATGTGCCACAGTTCATATGGATTTTTCTCCACTGTTCTAGAAAACAGTCTATTTTGCAATTTAGTGGCTGTCATTGCTGCCTCACCCCAGTATTTTTGTGGTAGTCCAGAGTCTGTCAGCATACATCTGATCATTTCAGTCAGAGTTCTGTTCTTTCTTTCAGCTACCCCATTTTTCTCTTGTGTGTATGGCATTGTGTTTTGGTGCTGTATTCCATTCTGCTTTGAGTACTCTTGTAGTTTGTGAATTAATCTCCATTATCACTCTGAAGTATGAGAGGTTATGAAACGTGTTACTTGTCTTTACTACATAGTCCTGTAATTTGTCACCTTACTCTGTTGCATTAGGTAAGTTTATCTTGAATAGCCATCTATGAAAGTCACTATGTACCTGTGTTGGGACCACATACATCACTGTGAACTAGGCCAAGTAGCTTTGAACCTCGATTCTGACTGACTTTTGGAAGTGTTGCTCTTCTAGGTTTGGATTTGATGCAACATTCACACTTAACAGTAACTGGACAAGGGGATAATGTCAGATCCTTTATCAGATTCCTCTTTTGTGGTTCTTGTATGCATTTTGGGTGTCTGTGATCTAAATGCCTGTGCCACATGTATATACAGTCATTGTGTATATGGGTGCATAGTCTCACCATTTCCTTGGGGCATACAAGGGTTCCATGCCCAAAACCCGCTGCATGTATTTTACTTCCATCTGCAAGGCAAATAGTCTCTTTGTTATTCAGGTCAAGTTCTGTGAAAAAACTTCTATCACTTGTCATGTGACTGGTTGCTCCTGAATCAATGCACCCGCCTTCTAATGTATACTTGCCTGTCACTTTAAATGTGGCACTCCAATTCCCTTCACATGGATCAGAGATTGTGGCTTTGATTTTCTGTTTAGTATAAGATGGATGCTGTCCCATTTGCTCTGCTTTCCATATAGTACAGTCTCTCTTTATGTGTCCCTGTTTGTGGCACCTAAAGCACGCCATGGTTTCCTTCCTGTGTATCTTTGTGTCTGTAGCTTTAAGAGTGGTTCTGGTGTACAGTTTCGGTGAAGTCACGTGCAAGCGCTTTATTTGCTCATAGATACTCATCTATGAGCCTGGTCTTTACAAATGCTAGTGTCAGATCTGTCTTAGACATTCCCCTCGATTCAAAGAGCAAAAGTTAATTGATTTCGGATCGAGAATCGTAAGTTTGGGTGGGTGTTAGTCATTTTTTCCTGTTTTTTTGGCCATTTCCGACTCGCACGAGCCTACGTACGAATGCGTATATGCTCTTACGATCATCGCAAGTTCGTTCCTAAATTTTAGGATCAAAACGTAAAACTTAGGATCAAATCCTAAAACTTAGGATCAAAACGTAAAACTTAGAATAATCGAATGTGTTTAGGTGTGATTCAGAGAACAGTTTTCAAACCTCTAAGTACGTTTTAAAAGAAAGCCACTGCCGACACCTTTTAGCAGTCGTATTGCTGTTCTTGAACAGGTTTTTTGGCTATGTGGAGGAGTCTGCGCGTCTTGAGCTCCAATGAACTGCATGTATCAGCATGGCCGAGGCCATAAATTGTATGGCAATGCATACCTGATTCATGTATGCCTTATAAAAGCATTTTAATGTGGACCTTAATTAATCCTTTGCATGTAAACCTTTATTTTGCAATATATTTGCGTTAATTAAAGAAACTTATGTCCTTTGGTATTTATTTTTAAATTGATGTACTAGAATAATATTTTTAGATTGCATTTATCGGTGTAGTTGTTTACCTTTGCTTTGTTTAATTATTTAAACACATCTTTGGTCAGATGCATCACACTTACTGAGGAGAGGAGAGCGGGATAAAGTGCAGGATGTGGGTTACTGCTGTATTTTGCACAGACACAGCAGAGCTGGGGGCACGGAAAGGTCAGAAATCAAAGAATGCAGAGCAACACAGTCACAAGGCCCTTTCTGTTTGCAGGCTGCCCGATAATACCTGAGCCGCCAACTTGGCTGTTTCTAGACTCATAACATGCAGAAGTTGCTGGGTGTTTTTTTATATTTGAGAGCAATCTGTATGGAGAGGGTGTGGGTAACCACACACAAAATGTAAAGTTGTACCATTTGAAGCCAAAATATTAAAATTAAATCCACAAGTAAAAAATGCAAGTTAACTAAAAATTAATTTGCTGTTTTTGGGGTTTAGGCCTCCCCCAATGGTATTTTGAGCCTATGACCCAGACCTCACTATTACTCATTCCAAATGTTTGTGGTTAATTTGCATTTATTTCTCAATTTATATTACACAATAAAAAATATTTGTACATACAATTTTTTAAAAGAATTTTTTGCCATTTCTGGCTGTTATCCACAAATCTATTTTCATTATAATTTTCATCAACATTATATTTCCAACATGCTTATCTTTCTATTTGGTAGTGGCCGCTTAGTGCACCACGATCGTAGATTCTGTGGTTTTCACCAAATTGGTCCACCTTCCCTCCCCTGGGCAAACATGTTTCGCCGATTCTCCTTGGCTTCCTCAGTGCCCCTTATTCAATTGGGGATATGGTTCAAATGCACGTTAGAGAATTGCTGTTGAATATATATATCATTTCATATATTATACACTTTTCATATATATTTTTTTATATACATCTATTATTCTATATATTTGTACCTTAGAGGGAAAATTCATCAATTCACTTTCAGGTATGTTATACATTTATCATGAACATTTTCCCTTGAGGATCTGGTTCAGAAAGATCCTGGAAAGCAATAGGATCCATTAATATCTAGGCATCTATTCTTTTCACTCAGATAATTTGGTTGCTATGATTCATTTATAGTAGTATAGGGAAGTCATACTTATTAAGCTTGTTTTGGTCTCTTAAGTCCTTCCCCTGGCTGTTCAGCAATCTTATTGTTCTAGTTTCCCACCGTTCTCTGAAAAATACAGGGGGACTGTATGTTACTCAGTATGTCCCACTATCTTATTCCCTTTGTTATCTTGGAGATAAGCTCCTTCCTCGCCTATGTATTACTATACCTTTAAGCGCGTGATGTCATGCCGCGCTGCAGCCGTGGCGCTCTGTCCGCCGTGTCGCCCCTTCCAAACTCCTGGCCTGCTCTGGTGCTGTCCGCACGTCTTCCCTGCTCGTTCGTCCAGGGGTGAGTGGCGGCGCCTTTTTGGGCGGCATAATATCTGCGTTCCGGGCCGAAAGCGCGTCCCCACATCCGCCGGAAGTGACGTCCCGCGCTTCGGTCCTGGAACGCACTGCGTGTCTCCGGGAGCTATTCCGGATATGACGCAGTCCGCCGCCCTATCTCACGCTCTCAGGCTCCATATTGTTGGAGTCCATCCCAGCGTGATTTGCAGGGACTATCTTTTACGCAATATCCGTTTCTACCCTCGCATTATACACTATCTTTACATATGGAGGATTTATATTCACAGGACTATTGGCCTCTCATATGATTAAACTTTATGCTTGATGTGTTCCTATCGTGTTCTTTCTTTCTTTCTCACATATATACTTTTGGTCATAGTTCAGCGTTGTTTTTTATATTTATGCTTTTTTGGAATTTTTTGGGTAAGATATTTGGGTAAGATATTGCCCTGTCCCTGCCTCAGTTGCTGCCTGATTGTTTTGCCAATAAGGTTTCAGATTGCCTATTTTTTGGATCCCATATGCGTTCTACAGGGTGTTCTAAACCATCACCTCAGGTTTATGACAGACATCATTTTTCACTTATTTCTATTATTGCATTTTTGCTCATATCTTTTTTATCCCTTAGTACTAAACACATTACCCTTTCCACTTGGTCCCTCATGTTTTTCTTCCTTTTATGTCCTTATGCTCACATCTCCCAGTTTTTTACCCTACAAGAAGGAACTGAAACTAAATGTATCATTTAGACCCGGGAAGCGGGATGCCCCCAATCTATATATCCATCGCGTTTCTATTTGCAATGTTGTTTTTTGTATGTTCCCTCCTCTTTGGGGGTCATGTATCCTATCAATGCCTTGAAATTTAAGTGAACTGGGATTTTTATTGTGATATTTTAAGAAATGGCGGCCAACCGGCGTTTTCAAATTCCCTGTTTTTATATTATATACGTGTTCGTATATCCGCCGCCTAAATTGGCGGTTTGTTTTACCTATGTAGAATGCTCCACAACCACATGTGAGGACGTATATAACGTTAATTGATGAACAATTCACAAAGTGCTTAATTTTATAGTTTCCCCTATCCTTTAATGTGACCGTATCTCCTGTTTGTATATAGCGGCACATATTACACCCGCCGCAGCGGTATGTTCCTTGCTGTTTACAGCATTTTTCTTTCCTGTTTATATTATAATGACTGTGTACTAATCTGTCACGTAGGTTTGGTGGCCGTCTAAAAACTATTTGCGGCTCTCTTGGAAGAAAACTTTTTAGGTAGCTGTCATTTAGGAGGATGGGCCAATGTTTTTTTACAATTTGGCGGATGTTTTGGTGTGATTCGCTATAGGTCAAGATTAATGCTGGCCCTTTCTGGGTTTTTTCTTTTCTAGGTTTGTACAATAGACTTTGTCTATCTAATTTTTTCGCCTTCTGATAGGCTTGCTTCAGGATAGTTTGTTTATAGCCCCTATCCAGGAGTCTATATCGGATCCGATTGGCCTCCTCTTGGAATGTTTCTAGTGTGCTGCAGTTGCGCCGCGCTCTAATATACTCCCCGTACGGGATACTTCGCAGCAGATGTCTGGGATGTGAGCTAGTCGCCCTTAGCATGGTGTTAGCCGCTGTCTCTTTCCGATACAGTGTTGTTGTGATGTGGCCTTGGTCATCTTTTTCTATTGTAATGTCGAGGAATGTCACTTTGTTTGCATTGACCTCATGTGTTAGTTTTAAAATGAGGTCATTTTGATTAAGAAGGGCAATAAATTCCTCCAGTTCCTGCTTCGGCCCCTCCCAGATGACCAAGATGTCATCAATATACCTGTGCCATGCAGCGACATGGCACAGGTATTTGGTCATCTGGTCCTCTGCCCACAACCTCCTCTCCCACCACCCCAGATACAGGTTCGCGAACGATGGGGCACAGGTCGTCCCCATCGCCGTCCCCTGTATCTGGTGGTAGAGAGTGTTCTTAAAGAGAAAGAGGTTGTGGGTGAGGATAAAATTGAGGAGCCGAAGCAGGAACAGATTGTGGTTGTGTTCATCTATTTCTAATTCATTAAGGAAAGCCTCGACCGCCTTCAGTCCCTTCTTGTGTGGGATACTCGAATATAAGGCCTCCACGTCGAGAGTCACCAGGAACGCGCCAGGACATACCCACAGGTCGTCAAGGACACGGACAATGTGGCCCGTGTCCTTGACGAAAGATGGTAATCCCGCGACCAGGGGTTGGAGGTGCCAATCCACATATCGGCTGGCGTTCTCGGTGAGGGCCCCCATGCCCGACACTATGGGTCTTCCCGGAGGTGACAATAGCGACTTGTGCACCTTCGGGAGTGCATAGAAAGTTGGTACTTTTGGGCAAGGGGATTCCAAGAAGCCAGCTGTGGAAGCATCTACAACTCCCTGGTCGCGTGCCTGGTGGATAATGTCATGATATTCACGCGCATCCCTGGTGAGTCTCGACGTGGAGGCCTTCTCGTACCACTCTTTGTTGCGGAGGATACGGAAGCACATTTCTTCATATTGTTCAACCGACATTAGGACAATGTTGCCCCCTTTGTCCGCGGGCTTTACCACAATTTGGTTGTTGGTCTCCAAATTGTGTAAAGCCTCCTGGAGTTTTGTGTCCAAATTAGAATGGTGCCTCGCTTTTTTAGGTAATTGCTCAACTTCAGTTGTTACTAAATCTAGAAAGGTAGCTACGTTATGGTTCGCACCCATGGGCGGGTAATAGGTGGAGGGTTTCTTAAATTTTTTCTTACTATTTTGGTGTGCCGCTTCCACATGGAAGCCCGCTACCTCCATTGCTAGGTCCTCCATTTCTTTTTGTAGTTCCTGTTCTGAGGGTGTATCTATTTGGTTTGGGTATTCCCCATCCTTAGGCATAAATTGATATTTACAGATTATTTTGCGTGAGAACAGGTGGAGGTCCTTAATTGTCTCAAACAAGTCCAGATTTTTTGTGGGACAGTAGTTTAACCCTAGTCTTAAAATCTCGGTTTCCTCCTCGGTTAGAATATGTGAGGACAAATTAATTATGTCCTTTTTCTTGTTTCTCTCCTGGAATTCTTGCATGGCTACTTGTGCTGGCCTTGTGGAAACATTATTGATTTCTTTGATTTCTGGCACCTCTGGCACCTTTGGCACCTCCAACCCCTGGTCGCGGGATTACCATCTTTCGTCAAGGACACGGGCCACATTGTCCGTGTCCTTGACGACCTGTGGGTATGTCCTGGCGCGTTCCTGGTGACTCTCGACGTGGAGGCCTTATATTCGAGTATCCCACACAAGAAGGGACTGAAGGCGGTCGAGGCTTTCCTTAATGAATTAGAAATAGATGAACACAACCACAATCTGTTCCTGCTTCGGCTCCTCAATTTTATCCTCACCCACAACCTCTTTCTCTTTAAGAACACTCTCTACCACCAGATACAGGGGACGGCGATGGGGACGACCTGTGCCCCATCGTTCGCGAACCTGTATCTGGGGTGGTGGGAGAGGAGGTTGTGGGCAGAGGACCAGATGACCAAATACCTGTGCCATGTCGCTGCATGGCACAGGTATATTGATGACATCTTGGTCATCTGGGAGGGGCCGAAGCAGGAACTGGAGGAATTTATTGCCCTTCTTAATCAAAATGACCTCAATTTAAAACTAACACATGAGGTCAATGCAAACAAAGTGACATTCCTCGACATTACAATAGAAAAAGATGACCAAGGCCACATCACAACAACACTGTATCGGAAAGAGACAGCGGCTAACACCATGCTAAGGGCGACTAGCTCACATCCCAGACATCTGCTGCGAAGTATCCCGTACGGGGAGTATATTAGAGCGCGGCGCAACTGCAGCACACTAGAAACATTCCAAGAGGAGGCCAATCGGATCCGATATAGACTCCTGGATAGGGGCTATAAACAAACTATCCTGAAGCAAGCCTATCAGAAGGCGAAAAAATTAGATAGACAAAGTCTATTGTACAAACCTAGAAAAGAAAAAACCCAGAAAGGGCCAGCATTAATCTTGACCTATAGCGAATCACACCAAAACATCCGCCAAATTGTAAAAAAACATTGGCCCATCCTCCTAAATGACAGCTACCTAAAAAGTTTTCTTCCAAGAGAGCCGCAAATAGTTTTTAGACGGCCACCAAACCTACGTGACAGATTAGTACACAGTCATTATAATATAAACAGGAAAGAAAAATGCTGTAAACAGCAAGGAACATACCGCTGCGGCGGGTGTAATATGTGCCGCTATATACAAACAGGAGATACGGTCACATTAAAGGATAGGGGAAACTATAAAATTAAGCACTTTGTGAATTGTTCATCAATTAACGTTATATACGTCCTCACATGTGGTTGTGGAGCATTCTACATAGGTAAAACAAACCGCCAATTTAGGCGGTGGATATACGAACACGTATATAATATAAAAACAGGGAATTTGAAAACGCCGGTTGGCCGCCATTTCTTAAAATATCACAATAAAAATCCCAGTTCACTTAAATTTCAAGGCATTGATAGGATACATGACCCCCAAAGAGGAGGGAACATACAAAAAACAACATTGCAAATAGAAACGCGATGGATATATAGATTGGGGGCATCCCGCTTCCCGGGTCTAAATGATACATTTAGTTTCAGTTCCTTCTTGTAGGGTAAAAAACTGGGAGATGTGAGCATAAGGACATAAAAGGAAGAAAAACATGAGGGACCAAGTGGAAAGGGTAATGTGTTTAGTACTAAGGGATAAAAAAGATATGAGCAAAAATGCAATAATAGAAATAAGTGAAAAATGATGTCTGTCATAAACCTGAGGTGATGGTTTAGAACACCCTGTAGAACGCATATGGGATCCAAAAAATAGGCAATCTGAAACCTTATTGGCAAAACAATCAGGCAGCAACTGAGGCAGGGACAGGGCAATATCTTACCCAAATATCTTACCCAAAAAATTCCAAAAAAGCATAAATATAAAAAACAACGCTGAACTATGACCAAAAGTATATATGTGAGAAAGAAAGAAAGAACACGATAGGAACACATCAAGCATAAAGTTTAATCATATGAGAGGCCAATAGTCCTGTGAATATAAATCCTCCATATGTAAAGATAGTGTATAATGCGAGGGTAGAAACGGATATTGCGTAAAAGATAGTCCCTGCAAATCACGCTGGGATGGACTCCAACAATATGGAGCCTGAGAGCGTGAGATAGGGCGGCGGACTGCGTCATATCCGGAATAGCTCCCGGAGACACGCAGTGCGTTCCAGGACCGAAGCGCGGGACGTCACTTCCGGCGGATGTGGGGACGCGCTTTCGGCCCGGAACGCAGATATTATGCCGCCCAAAAAGGCGCCGCCACTCACCCCTGGACGAACGAGCAGGGAAGACGTGCGGACAGCACCAGAGCAGGCCAGGAGTTTGGAAGGGGCGACACGGCGGACAGAGCGCCACGGCTGCAGCGCGGCATGACATCACGCGCTTAAAGGTATAGTAATACATAGGCGAGGAAGGAGCTTATCTCCAAGATAACAAAGGGAATAAGATAGTGGGACATACTGAGTAACATACAGTCCCCCTGTATTTTTCAGAGAACGGTGGGAAACTAGAACAATAAGATTGCTGAACAGCCAGGGGAAGGACTTAAGAGACCAAAACAAGCTTAATAAGTATGACTTCCCTATACTACTATAAATGAATCATAGCAACCAAATTATCTGAGTGAAAAGAATAGATGCCTAGATATTAATGGATCCTATTGCTTTCCAGGATCTTTCTGAACCAGATCCTCAAGGGAAAATGTTCATGATAAATGTATAACATACCTGAAAGTGAATTGATGAATTTTCCCTCTAAGGTACAAATATATAGAATAATAGATGTATATAAAAAAATATATATGAAAAGTGTATAATATATGAAATGATATATATATTCAACAGCAATTCTCTAACGTGCATTTGAACCATATCCCCAATTGAATAAGGGGCACTGAGGAAGCCAAGGAGAATCGGCGAAACATGTTTGCCCAGGGGAGGGAAGGTGGACCAATTTGGTGAAAACCACAGAATCTACGATCGTGGTGCACTAAGCGGCCACTACCAAATAGAAAGATAAGCATGTTGGAAATATAATGTTGATGAAAATTATAATGAAAATAGATTTGTGGATAACAGCCAGAAATGGCAAAAAATTCTTTTAAAAAATTGTATGTACAAATATTTTTTATTGTGTAATATAAATTGAGAAATAAATGCAAATTAACCACAAACATTTGAAATGAGTAATAGTGAGGTCTGGGTCATAGGCTCAAAATACCATTGGGGGAGGCCTAAACCCCAAAAACAGCAAAATAGTTTAGAAGCTTGACCCTGTACCCGCTATCCAAAAAGAAAATACATGTACAAGGGTCGCACAACAAAAAAATCCTAAGAGTAGAGACTAACTAAAAATTAAACAAAGTAAGATTTACTTATGCAAATGCATTCATTAATGGTTGGTTACTACAAAATGAATGAAATAATGAAAAATAAGACCAAATATTTAGAATGCACTTTAATGAGGTAAGTTTGTAGTGCGCAGCCGCAAGATCAGAAGGATTTACGTCCAGACAAAAAAGGAAAAAGGGCAAAACTAATGTTGCAACCTGAGAAATGAAACGGAAAATTCAGGATGGAAACTGACATAGGTCTGATTCCCGAACTGCCATACGAACGGACGTAAATTTTAGGATAGAAACGTATTTGCTTATAGAATCACTCGCAAGTTCATACGAACGCACGAGCGGACGGGAAATAGGATGATCGGCACCAAAATCCAAGCTGTTACATGTTTCTTTGAATCGACCCTATTGTCTTCAGCGCATTATTCAGTGCAGTATATATACCGGGCAAGCAGCACAACAACATGGCAGCTGTGTGACTGTCTGTTATAGTCTCACCAACTGAACTGATCTGAGTTGTGCAGTCACTACAAGCATGGCATTTATGCGGTTCTGTATGTCTTGCTCTCTGCTAAGCCTCCTTTTCTAAAGCTTCCTCAGAATAAACAACTTGCTGTTCAAACTGGATCTCTCATACAGTCCTTTCAGTACATGCCACATGCTTTTTCGCTGTATTCTCACTGCAAATGTGATTAAGCTGATTGTCTTCTACTAGTAAGCTTATGGTGGCCCAGGCCTGTCTGTTTTTCCTGTCCCAGTCCTGATAGTTATCCTGTGGCCTCTCTGTAGTGATAACTTCCCACAAGTCATCTCTGGATAATAGCATTTCCGCTTTAAAGCTGATAATAGTCATTGTTCAGCTTGGCCACTGAGAGTTTAAGTGTAATGCCCTGTGAGTCTTCCACCTTCTGTGAGCTGGCATCCCCCAATTTCCACCTCCTCTTCTGCCTATAGTCAAGCTCCCGATCGCCGGGACGCACGATATGCTTCGCCGGACACGGTTGCCCCCAGGTCCTAAAAGGTGCAAAGGATGCCAGCTCATGGTCAAGATAGAAGGAACACGAGGGTATACTATGGCCAAGGTCATACACGGGTGATCAGTTCGAAGGTGCGTCTACTTACGGGGATGAGGCAGAGGAATAGTCAAACACTAGCCAAAGCACTACTGTATGGGAGCCAGGGAGCCAGACAGGGTGGCTCGTCGCGCTCTACGGCTCCCTGGGGCTAACAGCCGGAGAACACCGCACTGACCGGGAGATGCTTGTCCTGGGTCACCCAAGGCAGGTAAGTTCCTTATATTAAGCTCTGATTTGCTTCCCATTCACCCTCCTTTATATATAAGAACAGTCTTACTTGTATACAGCAAATGTATCTCTGGAAGCTTGTTTATGTTGCTTTGCCTAGGCCGTGCCTGGTAACTGGGCTTTATCCTGTCTCTGGAGCTTCATTTGGTCACTGGGCCAATAACCTGTTACTACCAGATTGGTTAGTCACTTTAGATATACATTGCAGGTGTTATAAACAGCTTTTATAGAAACATGTGGTGAGTCACACTTATCATCTCAACATGGAGGATTACATACAGGAATATTCAGCAAGTACACTGCTATACAGGAAATTCAATACAGGTTAGTACAGGAAACATCACCATCTACTGTCCTATCAATGAACTGTAGTCCCTATGCAATACACAATGTTAGTTGAAGCTGTTATATCTACAAGAGGTTTGGAGCTCTTCTGGGTAAGGTGGCAGAGCATGGCAGTATCCAATGCCTAGTATTTTTAGCAAAACATCGGAGGAACATTTTCCAGGCCAACATCAGTAGCATTTTGCAGATGAGCTTCTCTAGTATAATGAAGATAAAATAGAACACTTCTCAGCAAGTAAAAGTCTGCAAACTTATGACGAAGTATGAAGTTTAATTGATATAGTAAATGATTCATGTAATAAAACCATTGGAACACTACTAATGACTTTAGAAGGAAATTATATTTTAGCAAATGTACTCTAAATGTGTTAACAGAAGGGGTGCTGCTATTCATCAAAAGAAAATATTAGTAAATTGGATAAGAACCATGTTCGTTTTTTTAACATGGCCTCAGGAGTTGTCTCCCCTTCTGGCATAACAGCATCAGTGTTGTCTGGCAAAGACATTTCCCAACGGGACCCAGATTGCAGTTGTGTGTTGGGTCTGTGTCCTCCGCAGGCCATCTTCTAGTGCTGAATGTGGCTCTCATGGTGGGAAAGGTTGGAGATTAGATTATAAAGGACTCTCATGTGATACACTTAGATGGTATAGATCAGGGGTGCACAACCTTTTTTTGGTCTTAGGGCTGTATTGTCTTATTATTCTACTTCAAGGGTCTGCAATAAAATGTAAGCAGAGAAATAGCAAACAGTTTAACGAGAGGAGGGGAAATTATAAGAATTGGTAAGAGGTGGGCAGAAGTAAGACAGGAAGAAGTGAGTAGAGAGGAGCAGAGGTGAATTGGGGAGACATGGGCAGGATGAGTTGGGAAGAAGTGGGCAGGTGTGAGGTGGGAAGAGGTGAAATTAGAAAGAGGAGAGCAGGGGTGAGGTGTGAAGACGTGAGTAGAAGTGAGCAAAAATGGGGTAATAAAAGGGTAAGGTGGGCTGATGTTTGGTGGGATACGAGTTGAGGTGAGGTAAACAGAGATGAGGTGGGCAGGGGTTAATAGAAAGAGGAGATCAGGGTTGAGGTGGGAAGAAGTGAGTAGAGGTGAGAAAAAATGGGGTGAAAAAAAGTTAGGTGGGCTGAAGTTTGTTGAGATACAAGTAGAGGGAGGTAAACAGAGGTGAGGTGGGAAGAAGTGGGCAGAGGTGAGATGCGAAGAAATGGATAGAGGTGAGGTGGGCTGAGGTGAAGCAGAAAGAGGTGAGATGTGTAGAGGAGATTCAGGAAGAGGTGGGTAAAGGTAATCAGAGGTGAGATGAGCAGGGGTAGCTAAAAGCAGACAGTAGTGCCGGTGGACCTTATTAACTGACAGCAGTGAGTTAGTAGAAAGGAGCAGAGGTGAAATGGGAAGAAGTAAGTAGAGAGGAGCAGAGGTGAATTGGGAAGATCTGAGCAGGGATTAAGTGGGAAGAGGTTAAGTTAGTGAAACTGGTGAGGTAGGAAAAAGTGAGCACCGATGAGGTGGAAAAAAATTACAAGAAATGAGCAGAGAGGTGGGAAGATGTGGGTAGGGGTTAGATGGGAAGGGGTGAGGTTCGTAGAACTGGTGAGGTGGATAGAGGTGAGACGGAAAGAAGTGGCCAGGGGTGAGGCAGGAAGAAGTGATGTTAGTAGAAATAGTAAGCAGTGGGCAGAGGGGAGGCAGGAAGAAGGGAGTAGAGAGGAGCAGAGGTTATGTGGGAAGAAGTGGGCAGGGGTGAGGCAGGAAGAAGTGATGTTAGTAGAAATAGTAAGCAGTGGGCAGAGGGGAGGCAGGAAGTAGGGAGTAGAGAAGAGCAGAGGTAATGTGGGAAGAAGTGGGCAGGGGTGAGGCAGAAAGAGGTACAGTTAGTAGAACTGGTAGGAGGTGGGCAGAGGTGAGGTGTGTAAAAGTGATTAGAGATGAGCTGGGAAAAAGTGGGCAGAGGTGAGACGTGAAGAAGTGGTTAGGGATGAGGTGGGAGGAAGTGGGCAGGAGTGAGACGGTAAGTGGTGGGCAGAGATGAGGCGGGAAGAAGTGAGAAAAGATGAGCAAAGGTAAGGTGGGAAGAAGTGGGCAGGCGTGAGGTGAAGTTAGTAGAAATGTTAAAGTGGGCAGAGGTGAGGCAGGCAGAAGTGAGTAGAGAAGAGGTGGGAAGAAGTGGGCAGGCGTGAGGTGAAGTTAGTAGAAATGTTAAAGTGGGCAGAGGTGAGGCAGGCAGAAGTGAGTAGAGAAGAGGTGGGAAGAAGTGGGCAGGCGTGAGGTGAAGTTAGTAGAAATGTTAAAGTGGGCAGAGGTGAGGCAGGCAGAAGTGAGTAGAGAAGAGGTGGGAAGAAGTGGGCAGAAAAAATGAGTATAGATGAGGAGGGAAGATGTGAAAAAAATGTTAAGTGGGCTAAAGTTTGGTGGAATATAAGTTGAGTTGAAGTAAACAGAGGTGAGATGCGAAGAAATCGATAGAGGTGAAGTGGGCTGAGGTGAGGCAGCAAGAGGTGAGATGTGTAGAGGAGATTCAGAAAGAGGTGGACAATGATAATCAGAGGTGAGCAGGGGTAGTTAGTAGCAGACAGAAGTGCGGGTGGGCCTTATTAACTGACATCAGTGCGGGCAGCAGGTTTTGCATCCCTGGTCTAGATAAAGTAGGCAAATTTGGCAGGCGATAGGGGTAACAGTGTACCTGCCATCTCTTCAGGGTGGGAAAGGGGGGACATTTGTTAAATTACGCCCCCTCATTGAGGGATGGATAGGCGATATGTTGTAACAGTTAACACAATATAAACTCTTTAAATAGGCAAATGAATCATTTATTGATGCAGATCTGCACCTCAAAGAGGGACAAATGAGAACAACGAGGGAGCAGGGGGACACGGCCTCAAAAGAGGGACAGTCTCTCCAAATCAGGGACAGATCGGAGCTATGGTAGCAGTATGATTCCTTAAAGGAGCAGTATCACAAATTTTTCCTGGTGACTTATATTTAAATGGTACGTTGAATGTAGGTAAGTGTTGGAGTAAGAATTACAAATGTAGAAAAAATGATGTGTGTGTTGAGCAGCTGGAGACTAATAGCTCATGTTTATGTCTGCTGAGTGTCGGGCCCGACACTCTGGCCTGTTCCACGCTGAGGAGAGGGGGAAACAATGTAACAAAGTATCAGCTGTTCAGTGCTGGCAGCCGTCCAGCATAAGATAACAACATTGCCTGGCCAGAACTTATATATCTAAAACAGAGTGAAAAGCTCTAGAAGTAATTTAGCTGAATTCAATGTCTATGAACCAGGGAGTCATTAGTTCAAATCTCAGCCTCGCCAGTTTTTATGGCGGGGGGGGGGGGGGGGGGTTATTTTATTTCAGAATTGGATTTTTATGTTTACATCCTGCTCTAAACATTTTTTATTTTGACAGTTTTCCCTTTATGTTGGCTCTGCTGCAGAATCTTTCAGTTTACCATTTTCTCTCTCTTTTCTCAACACATTTTTCCATATGATCTTTCTTTCAGCTTTGTGTGTTTTGAGCAAAGCCCAACCCAGGATTTTCACTATCTGGAGTTTTGTTTTGGGCTCCTAGGGGCATCCCGACTTGGGATGCCCTGATATGTGAAATCCCCAAGTTCGCCTGTGAAAACGTACCTTTCCCTGTCCCACAGCGCATGCGCGGGCTCTCATCCAATCAGCTCTGTTTGCACGCAGATGGGGAGCCTGAGTAGTAACCTTCCTGGCCGCCCGGCCTGTCTAAATGACTATCTGCGTGAGCGCGCCAGAAAAATGGGGGGATCTGTGGTTATCCAGGGGTCGTTTCACACAGTGGGGCATCCCAATTTAGAATGCCCAAGGGGGAAGGTCAATGGCCGGGTCTTATAGACTTCAGGGTCGGCCACTCAGTGTTTTGTTCCACTTTAATACCTTTAGATTTTCCTGCACAGTTATTCAAAGAAGAATTTCAGTTATTTTCAGTCAGTTTAGTTTATTTTGTATAGATTTTACACATTTGAGTCACCTGGTCTCATAACAAAAGCAGCACCTCACACACACACAGCCGTTACCACTGATTACAGTGTCAGCCTCTGAGGTAAAGTGTTGCTAGGAGACCAGTGGGCTAAATGAAGCAGCTCACTAAATACAACCCAGCAGATCCCCCTATTCAGCAAATGGACTGAGCCATTGTCATTATACAATTTAAAAGAAAGGCAGATATTTTTTCCTTTTTCTATCGCCACATTATTTATACACATGTTAGAAGCTATTGTGTGGCTATTTAATTATTTATCTTTTTTAATGCAAATTTCGCGATACTGCTCCTTTAATGTCTTCAGACAGGTGCAGCTTAACCATACATGATTTGCAGTGCCCACAAATATGTCATTTCCCAATGTTTGGGGCCGTCCAGAGCAGCCCCACACAAGTCCCGCATGAAAGTATAGCCGCACTACCTAAATAAAATGAATATCCCTTTATTACATCTTGTGGGCATACATAATTTAAGCATATAATTTCACACTACATGTATTAAAACCATAAAAACAACCGGACCACTGGAAAGAATACTAACTGTCTCTCAGATGTCAAAAATACATAAACTGTTCCATATACAAAAATGCAAAGTTCTGTGCAAAAATACAAAATCTAATTTCTAAATTGATATTATCCCCTAATTATACCCCATATAACTATGTTATGGAGTCAGAAAAAAATCCAAATAAAGTGCCTAGTGCCAAAAAAATCAGTGCTGTACAGAGTAACTCCCTAAAAGTGCTATGTGCATAATACGCAATAATCAAGGTGCTAAAGACATCGTATTAAATATGTTCAATGTAATACATCCAGGAACTAATAAGGTACATAAGGTTACATCACCTAGTATTCAGAGCCATAGTCCAGCGTCCGGGCAGGAGGGGGAACAACAGTTGTTATCAGGGGCGGACTGGCCATAGGGCATACCGGGACAAATCCCGGTAGGCCGCTGCTTCCCATCTGGCCGCCACACCGAAGTCCCCGCGGCCCCTCGCCCACCTGCCTGTCCGCGCAGCCCCCCACTCGCCTCCTTTTCTTCCCGGCCTGACGCGTCCAGCGAGGTGTGAGGCCTGTGTGCAACTTATTTTCCCCGCCGGGCGGGGACAGAGCTGCATCATCTTAGTTCCCCACACACGCTGTCCCCGACCAGGCGGGGAGAGAAGAAGCTGCTACTGCTCTGCGCATGCTCAGCAGACTAGCAGTGAGTCTCCGGCCCGGCGGGGTTGTGGGACACAGTAGAGTTCAGGAGGAGGCAAGGGGCCACTGCTGGAAAACTGATCATCGCTGTCTGGTAAGTACCATTTTCTTTTGTTTTTTAGATGTGGCACTGGCATCTCTGGGCTCTGGCATGGTGGGGGGTATGCGCTCTCATGGACCAATCACCTCCATGGCTGGCCAAATAGATGATTTGGGATGCCCTACTGTGTGGCCCCTTCCAGATCGTCCAGGAAACCCCTTACCTTTCCTCCGGACCAACACCCAGGAGGATCAACCGATCCAATCCCACCCTGCGGGGAATCCAAGATCGGGATGCCCCGCTGTGTTAAACCCCCAAGGACGTGAGCAAACCTTACCTGACTCCTGGTCCAACAGCGCATGCGCATCTCGCGCTTCTCTCGTGCCTGTTTGTGAATGGCCGGCAAGGGCACGCTCCCTGTAAGAAGGAAGCACGAGATGCGGCCGCTAGCGTGCTCAGAGCCGCAGAGGTAAGACGTCACATTGACGCGCATACCTCTGCGACTGATTGGACGTGCGGGCGCGCCTGCGCCGTAGCAGCGGGGTCAGGTGAGTTGAATAGGGCGTTTTGGGGGGTTTCACGCAGCGGGGTCCCCCGAGGAAGTGGACCAAAACCCAGGATAATCAGAATCCTGGGTGTTGGTCCACTTTAATCCCTGCAGCTAAGCGCGCTCCTGCTCCAAGCCATTCACAAGGAAACCGGGGATGCAGCTGCTCCCGCTTCCTATACCAACCCACAAGCCAAAACAGCGGCCTAAAGCTCTGATTGGACAAACGTCGTGAGCACAGGAATGGCTGAAAGGTGAGTGGAGTAGGAGATCTGGGGGGTTTTCACACAATTAGGCATCCTAAATCGGGATACCCCCGGGGAAAAGCTAATGACAAGGATAGGCAAAATCCTGGTGATTGGTCTACTTTAAATTGGACCAAAATCAGGATTTTGACTATCCTGGGTTTTGGTCCTTGCACCCTGAGTGGGGATGCCCCACTGTGTGAAGCCCCCCCAGGTCGCCAAAACGAACTCGCCTCTTCCCGGTTTTAAAGTTGCCCCGGCTGGTGCCAACGTAAGCAGTGTAATGCAACATCACTCGGTAGTGATAGCAACATTGCTGTTACAGGGCCGGCTAGAAGTGGCGCTGCCTGCATGTAATGTGACATACTTTATGGGGCCGGCCACAGTACAGAAGGGCCGGTGTGACCAAAAAAGTCCAGGGCCGTTTTTGAATCCCAGTCCGCCCCTGGTTGTAATAATTAGGGGATAATATCAATTTGTAGGCTGATTCATCACTAAAGCCAGGTAGCGACAGATGAGCGTCTGTAGCAGGCATTCCAGAGCGCCCACTATTAGTCGCTGTGCTCGGCCTTGGGTCGCTAGTTCTTAGCGACTCAATCGCTGTGCTGCAATGATGAATACATTGTGAGGAGTCACTATCTGACCAGTACAGCGCTGTATGGGAGCGCATGTTAGCGACTGGTCAGTGCGACCGACTCACAACATATTCATTAAAAAAACATCCTCACAAAACTCCGGCGCTGAAAAATGCTTCTCTGAAGCCCAGAGCGCCGGAGGCTGTGTGTTTAAAGTCTGTTTTTCAGCATCTATCCACTAGTAACAAAGCGAAAACATATGGAATTACATTATTATAACATTGTAACATGAACACTTTAATGCCAGACCTGTAATGTCATTTCTGCAGAAATATATAAAACATGAACATTTTTTGAAAAAAACGCATTTTCAATGCCAGAAGAGGTTACAACATTATTTTTTTACAAAAAAACAAAACAAATACCCTGTTTAAAGAGAAGAAAGGGATCGTCCATTGAAATGTATGGGAGAGCGACAGGTAGCGAGAGATCATACCTGGCGCTGTGCAAGGCTGAACGCCGGCGCTGTACGCTGAGGCTGGGATAATGATGAATCAGACGCTACATGGCGTTATCCCAGTCGCTAAACAGATTCTCCTTGATAAATGTGTAATTGCGTGCCGTGTCCGGCGTTCACCTGTCGCTACCTCTCATTAACAAGGCACTACCTGACGCTATCCCTTCATGAATAAGAACCATAGAAATTAGATTTTGTATTTTTGAAATTATATGCTTAAATTGTGTATACCCACAAGATGTAATAAAGGGATATTCATTTTATTTAGGTAGTGCGGCTATACTTTCGTGCGGGATTTGGGTGGGGCTGCTCTTGACGGCCCCAAACATTGGGAGATATAGGCCCTTATTTATGAAGAAATAGCGACAGGTAGCGACTGGTGAGCGGCCGGTAATGACGGGCCCCGCCACGAGAACGCCGGCTCCCCACCACAATCACACATTTATCAAGCCAATCCTGCTTAGCGACTGAGATAGCGCCATATAGCCACTCATTCATCATTATTCCAGCCTCAGCCCACAGCGCCAGCGTCCGACCTTGAACAGCGACAGGTATGACCTCTCGCTACCTGGCGCCCTCCAATGCATTTCAATGGAACAATCTTTAAATATTAATAATTAATTGTTATTAATTTTAGTTTTTTTTTTTAAATGTGAAAAATTCTGTGACCACTTCTGCCATGTTAGATTTTTTTTTTAAGGTAAAAAAAAAAAAAAAAATTTGGGCAGAATTGATATTACAGGTCTGATATTAATGTATTCATATTACAAAATTATTTAAAAAACTAGTTTTTTTTGGTTTCAAAAAATGTTGTTTGGGGGTTAAAAAACTACTTCGCCGCCAGCGCTCTGGGGTTTAAACATGCATTTCACAGCGCAATCATTTTTTTAGCGTGATTTGTTAATGAATATGGTGGGAGCCGGTCGCTATGGCCAGTCGCTATCATGCGCTCCCATACAGCGCGGAACCTGTCAAATAGCGACTCCTCACCCAATATTCAACATTACTGCACACCGACGGAGTCGCTATGAACAACCGAACAACGGCCAAGCACAGCGACTACTAGCGGGCGCTGAGAAAATACTGCTACAGTCGCTCAACTGTCGCTACCTGCCGCTATTAATGAATCGCCCTCATAGTAATCCCTACTGTGTGGTGATCCTGCATTTAGCCTGTAGTGGTGCGGAGTATTGTTTGTGTTTGTACCATGTCATGGCGGCCCTGAGGCGACCCTGCAGTCCCTCTTAGCTGTCTGTGGCATGATGTGTATAGCGAGGGGGGGAGGTGAGCAGTACACGCTGGCTGCGTTTATACGGGAGAAGCCTCTAATCCTCACATGACCACAGCACCGAACACAAGCAGAAATATCTCCTAATCATACGTTTTATTGCGGGCGGCGGCGGTCTCTGCAATCACAGGCCGTATTCCTGTGGTGGGATTCCTGAGAGGGGGAACGCCCGGTCACACACATACGCCGGCCAATAGCAGGTAGCGGAATTCCGAGGACTCTCTATCAAAGCTACGCCACCGCTAAATTAAAAGCTTAATTCTCCACCATTTTGCAGAGGTTTCCAGGCATTCCTGAGGGCCTGTCCCGGCCTAGGCGAGCCACACCCGGGGTGTATCATTCACATGGCCATCAGGTTACCATGGTAACCAGTACAGCCAGGAAGAGGTCTGAACCATAGATGGGAGCAAAGCTGGAACATTGTGGCCCTTATTCATGAAGGGATAGCGTCAGGTAGCGCCTTGTAAATGAGAGGTAGCGTCAGGTGAACGCCGGACACGGCACGCAATTACACATTTATCAAGCAGATTCTGTTGAGTGACTGGGATAGCGCCATGTAGCGTCCGATTCATCATTATCCCAGCCTCAGCGTACAGCGCCGGCGTTCAGCCTTGCAGAGCGCCACGTATTACCTATCGCTACCTGTCGCTCTCCCATACATTTTAATGGACGTTCTTTTATTTCTCTTTAAACAGGGGTTTTTTAATAATTTATTTTATATAATAATATTTTTCATGTTTTATATATTTCTGCAGAATTGACATTACAGGTCTGGCATTAATGTGTTCATGTCACAATGTTATAACAATATAATTCCATATATTTTCCCTTCGTTACTGGTGGATACATGTGAAAAAACAGCCTTTAACCCTTTAAATGCCAAGCACGTAGTTTCTACGTGGTTGCTTCTCCTACCGTTAAGTGCCAAGCACGTAGAAACTATGTGCCTGGCATTTCCCCCAAACAGTTAAAAGATAGAAAAAAAAACCCACTTACCTCTGGTATCCCTGTGAAGCTTGGGGTCCTCTCTTCCTGGGGGGGGATCCGATCGCCCCCCCGTCGTCCTCCGTCTTCAGGGGGGGGCCCGAAACCAGCCGCCCCCCCCCCCCTGTTTCCAGCACTGACTCATCGTTGTAAAAAAAAATAAAAATAAAACTGTCATTTACTCACCTCCGCGCCCGAGCCTTCTGTCCGGGTCTCCTCTTCACCAGGGAGGGGTCCGATCCCCCCCCCCCCTGGGCTGCGCAGGCTTCAGGTGAGGACCCTCTTCCGGGTCCTCACCTCTTGAAATGGCGGCGATGGCCGCCGCCTCTTAGCCCCGCCCATTGTGGGAGGAGCGGGATGACGTCATCCCGCTCCTCCTATACCCCCTCCGAGCTCCGGCATCTGTCAGATGCCGGTGGTAATCGGAGCAGGGCGGGTGTCAGCCGAGGAGGCTCCGATCGGAGCCCCCTCGCCTGTCACCCGCCCTGCGCCGATCACTACCGGCATCTGTCAGCAACATGACAGTGGCGCGGGACAGCGGAGAGGGACGCCGGATCGGAGGTGAGTACAGTAAAAAAAAAAAAATAAAGATTTTTTTTCTCTGTGTCAGTGTGATTATTTACTTTTAACCCCTTGTGAACTGGTAAGGGGTCCATGACCCCTATACCAGTTCACAAGGCTGGGGGGATGGCAAGCCACCTGCGATAGCGGGTGGCTTGCCATTAACCCCCCGCACCCCCATTACCTGCCTCCCCAAAGGCCAGGGGGGGGCAGAAGAGCCCGGGCCCACATAGGCTATGTGGGCTTGTAGGCTGCAGGGTGGGGGGGCCACAAAAGCTGGCCCCCCCACTCTGTGCCTACAAGCCCCCATAGCTGGTCCCGGGCTGGTTACTGTGGGTAAGGGGGACCCCACGTCAATTTTTTTTTTATTTTTAAGGGTTTTTAAATGGGGTCCGCCCCCCCTGGGAGGGGGTACCCTATGTCATTTTTTTTTTTTTTTGATTAACCCTTTGTGTTCTGTCATCCAGCAGCTATAAAAGGCTTCTAGCAAGTGAGCAGAAGCCAGTGATCGCCGAGGGACAGAGTGCTCCAGGATGGATGGGAGGTGAGTACAGTGTAAAAAAAAAAAAAAAAAATTAATAAAATATTTTTTTCTCTGCTTGTGTCTGTGTGATTATTTACTTTTAACCCCTTGTGAACTGGTAAGGGGTCCATGACCCCTATACCAGTTCACAAGGCTGGGGGGATGGCAAGTCACCTGCGCTAGCGGGTGACTTGCCATTAACCCCCGGCACCCCCATTACCTGCCTCCCCAAAGGCCAGGGGGGGGGCAGAAGAGCCCGGGCCCACATAGGCTATGTGGGCTCGTAGGCTGCAGGGTGGGGGGGCCACAAAAGCTGGCCCCTGCGCCCTGTTCCTACAAGCCCTGCATAGCTGGTCCCGGGCTGGTTACTTTGGGCAAGGGGGACCCCACGTCAATTTTTTTTTTGATTTGTAAGGGTTTTTAACCCTTAAAAATAAAAAAAATGGGGTCCCCCTCCCCTGGGAGGGGGGACCCTATGTCGTTTTTTTTCTCGATTTAACCCTTTGTAGTGTGGATGGTATTTGTATTTTATTTGTGAATGTTATAAAGTACTTGTTTCAGTTAGGGGGGTCTCCTGGGCAGGAACGGGGGGCTACCGATAAATATGTGGTACCGTTCTAATCGGTAGAAATGGGGCTTTCACATGCAATATGCTTTTCCTTAATAAAATACATTTTTTATTTAAAATAAAGGAGTCAATTTTCTAAAAAAATTTTTTATTTATTTATTTAGTTATTTATTTTACTTAATAATATTGTAAAAAAAAAAAAAAAATTACAAACAAGATATTTCATGTTAAAGCCTAAACTCTGCTGCAAAAAAATATATATATAATTTTCCTGAAAGTTCCAGCAAAATGGCGCAAAACATGGCGCAAAATGGGGAAAAATGGCCTGTCAACAGAGGGTGACAAAATCTCAAGTAGGCTGGCAATTAAAACGGTTAATAGTACCTATGCATGTTGGGTATTGTTCTGTTCGGGGGACCTTGCGCTTTCAGACTTAGCTTGTTTTTTCTGGTTTGCATATTTATATTTTAGGAAAAGGTGTTTTTTATTCAGCATTTTTTTTAATTTTTTAGGGAAACCCTGCGCAAACAAAGAATTCTTTGAGGTAATAATTCCAGAAAGATGAGTCCACTAGAACAAGCTGGGTACGCTTAGAAAGCTTAACGTGTGTACTTTCAGGGAATATATGGTTTATGGGGGATATTCCAAATGTAAAGGGTTGTTTTGGTTGAAAAATCGCAAGGTGCGCACTTTGTCTGCAGAGCTGAAATTTTCAAGTAAAATTACCGTTACGCACATACTTTACTTTGGGGTGTTTGGCAACTCTTCCCTTGACAGTAGCAATGCATGTTGGGTGTTGTTCTGTTCGGGGGATATTGCGTTTTCAGATTAAACTTGTTTTTTCTTGTTTGTATATAGTTTTTTTAGGAAAATGTGGCTTTGATTCTGCTTTTTTATCCTTTTTTTAGGGAAACTCTTTGCAACCAACGAATCCATTGAGGGATTACTTCCAGAAAACTATGGCCACATCAACAAGCCTGGTACACCTAGAAAGCTTGAGGTGTGTACTTCCAGAGAATATATAGTTTATTGGGGGTAATTCAAATGTAAAGGGTTGTTTTTCTGGAAAAACTGCAAGGTGCGCATATTGCATAGCATAGTTGTATTTTTTCTGAAAATCCCCTAAAGCGCTGTTTCAGTTTGGGGGAGTCTCCTGGGCAGGAAAGGGTGTCTAACAATACATATGTGGTACTGCTGTAACCGGGAGAAATTGGGATTTCACACGCAATAAGATTTTATTGACAAACTTACATTTTTTATTACAAAAAAAAACTACAAATTGTAAAAAATATATATATATTTTTTTTTTGCACATATTTCACCCAAGAATATTGAGAATACACCTAAAAAATGACAAACAAGACATTTCATGTTAAAGCCCAGACTCTGCTGAAAAAAACAATATATCATTTTCCTGGGAAATCCCTGGAAATCCCTTCAAAAATCACATTTGAACATGGGGAGCGCAAAACTCCAGGTAGGCTGGCACTTAAAGGGTTAAACACACAGCCTCCGGTGGTCTGGGCGACAGCGAAGCATTTTTCAGCGCCGGCGGTGTGTGAGGCTGTTTTTTTGATGAATATGGTGTGAGTCGGTCGCACTGACCAGTCGCTACCATTTTCTCCCATACAGCGCTGTACTGGTCATATAGCGACTCCTCACAATGTATTCATCATTGCTGCACAGTGACTGAGTCGCTATGAACTAGCGAACCACGGCCGAGCACAGCGACTACTAGCGGGCGCTCTGAAATGCCTGCTACAGACGCTCATCTGTCGCTACCTGCCACTAATAATGATAATATGCAAATTACAAAAACAACAGGGTTCCATACCTACCAACTTTTCAGGGTGGGAAAGAGGGACGTTTGGTAAATTAGGTCCCAGCTCCTCATTGAGGGATGGATAGGAGACAGGATGTAACATGTGCAACAATATAAACACTTTAAAGCGGACCTTCACCCTGAATTAGAGTCTATCTTATATGTTTCCCACACCCTGTAAATACAGATTGCTCACATTAATCCGGACCTTCACCCTGAATAAGAGCCTATCTTGTATGTTTCCCACACACTGTACATACAGATTGCTCACATTAATCCGGACCTTCACCCTGAATAAGAGCCTATCTTGTATGTTTCCCACACCCTGTACATACAGATTGCTCACATTAATCCGGACCTTCACCCTGAATAAGAGCCTATCTTATATGTTTCCCCCCTGCACATACAGATTGCTCAAATTAAAAATCATCCTACCTGCATCTACTGCATGTTATGAGCCTTTAAACATCCAAGATGGCAGCTCATGGAACATCAGGCGGCCTGCAAACAGGAAGTGCCTTCTGACTGTGCTGCTCTGCATTCTGGGATTGCTGACCTTTTCCTGACTCCAACTCTGCTCTGTCTGAGCAAAGCACAGCTATAACCTGCCCCCCTGAACTTTATCCCACTCTCCTCTCCTCAGTAAGTGTGATGCTTCTGAGTCAAGATGGCGGCTCCCGTATGCTAAAGTCCTGAACAGAGTTGCAGCCCAGTGGGGGAAAGAATAATAAGTAAGTGACTAAAAACTTATATATATATTAATTTTAGATGCTGGGGAATAGTTTTTAAGGGTTTGGGCTTTTCAATAAATCAGGGTGAAGGTCCGGTTTAAATAGGCACATGAATCATTCATTGCTGCAGATCTGCATGTTACACCTCAAAGAGGGACAAATGAGAACAACGAGGGGCAGGGCGACATGGACTCAAAAGAGGGACAGTCCCTCCAAATCAGGGACACTTGGAAGGTATGAGGTTCCCTTGTCAAGAAGAACCCACCCCCCTTGAATCTATAAGTCTCTTGGGGCAAGCTCTACCTCTTTATAGGGCATTCCAAAATTGAAAAGCCCCACTGGGTGAGACCCCAGGGGTCATGGCCGGCCTTTGGGGTGTGTAAGGGGGCGACATCTCAACCTCTCTGTAAGGAGGTGCCAGAAGCTACCAACCTTTTTCCTTCTCTGTGAATTATCCCTCTTATTCCCTGCATTTTATTTCATTTTTCCTCCGCATACCTCCCAAGTGTCCCTGATTCGAAATGACTGTCCCTCTTTTGAGTCCATGCCCCCCTGTCCCTCGTTGTTCTCTTTTATCCCTCTTTGAGGTGTAACATGCAGCAATGAATGATTTATTCTCCTATTCAAAGTTATACCCTATCTCCTATCCATCCCTCAATGAGGGGGTGTGGCTTCATCCACAATCAATGGGGACATGGCTTTATTTACATATTGTCTCTCTTTTGAGTCCTTGTCCCTCTTTGTTGTCATGTGTCCCTCTTTGATGTGTAACATGCAGATCTGCAGCAATAAAATCACCTATTCAAAGTGTTAATATTGTTGTAACTGTTACACCTTATCTCCTATCCATCTGTGGCGGGGAGGCCGATTTATTAATAGCGCCAGGTAGCGACAGATGAGCGACTGTAGCAGTATTTTCACAGCGCCCGCTAGTAGTCGCTGTGCTTGGCCGTTGTTCAGTAGTTGATAGCGACTCAGTCGGTTTGCCGTAATGTTGAATATTGGGTGAGGAGTCGCTATTTGACAGGTTCCGCGCTGTATGGGAGCGCATGATAGCGACTGGTCAGAGCGACCGGCTTCCACCATATTCATTAACAAATCACGTTTAAAAAATTCTCGCGCTGTGAAATGCATGTTTAAACCCCAGAGCGCTGGCGGCGATGGGTTAAAAGTAGTTTTTTAACCCCCAAACAACCATGTTTTTGGAAACCAAAAAAAACAAGTTTTTAAAATAATTTTGTAATATGAATACATTAATATCAGACCTGTAATATCAATTCTGTACATTCTTTTTTTTTTTACCTTAAAAAAATTATTTAAAATGGCAGAAGTGGTCACAGAATTTTTCACATTTAAAAATAAAAAAAAAATGAATAACAATTAATTATGAATATTTAAAGATTGTTCCATTGAAATGCATTGGAGAGCGCCAGGTAGCGAGAGGTCATGCCTGTCGCTGTTCAAGGTCGGACGCTGGCGCTGTGGGCTGAGGCTGGAATAATGATGAATGAGTGGCTATCTGGCGCTATCTCAGCCGCTAAGCAGGATTGGCTTGATAAATGTGTGATTGTGGTGGGGAGCCGGCGTTCTCGTGGCGGGGCCCGTCATTACCGGCCGCTCACCAGTCGCTACCTGTCGCTATTCCTTCATAGATAAGGGCCGAAGAAAGTAAGGAAGGGAAAAGAAAGGAAAAACATACCCGTTAACTATGAAGCTGAAGCCACAGCACAGTAGCTGAACATTTATATGTAAAAAATGTACCTGGGAAATAGATGTTCATCATGGTAGCTGATATCAAGTGTCAGCACCTTTGTTATAAGATGAATCGTAGTGCTGCAATACCCTTGTCCAGCTACAATAATACACATGTATGTACTGAATGTCATAGAAGATAATATTGATTGCAAAAAATAGAAAGGATCCAAAGGATATAAGTACTTACTGGGATTAGTGTTTCAATGGCCTGTGGCAAAAACTTTACTTTAAAGCAGACTAAAACCCTTGAATTTCACTCACCTAGGTTTTGCTATGATATGCAGCATATTTATCAGCCCTGTTGTTGTGTTTGTTGACTATAGCAAAGTGGTAATACATAATGTTTTTATGTATTTCTGTACCTGTCTGTTTAGCAGCTTTGTTTAGTTTTTAAAATGTATAAATACCGTGATGGGTGACATTACTCGCTGAGTCGGGCAGACCTCAGCAGACCCCGGGGCCGGGCGAGTACAGGCTTGTGCGCAGGTATGACCGACACCGACTAATTGCCGCAGCCCCGAGGCCCCTTCACGCATGAGGAATTGGTGTGTAACTGCTGACAAGAAAACACACAGCAATTACACACCGAGGTGGAGGGAAAGTGAAGAGCCGCTGGGGGAAGCTCCCTGGGGGGTGGGGAGGGTCAGAGCGCCGGCATTGCTATGAATACAATGTACTGTATTCAGGTATGAGGAAGGATGCACAGGAAAAGAAGAGCTTACAATCTATAAGGCTTTAAGGGATGATACAGAAGGAGAAGAGCTTACAATCTATTAGGGTATAAGGGAGGATACAGAAGGAGAAGAACTTACACTCTATTAGGGTATAAGGGGGCATACTGAAGGAGAAGAACTTACACTCGATTCCATGACATGAAAGGATACAGGAGGAGAAGAGTTTACAATCTATTAGGGTATAAGGGAGGATACAGAAGGAGGAAGAGCTTACACACTATTAGGATATAAGGGATGATACAGAAGGAGAAGAGCTTACACACTATTAGGATATAAGGGAGGATACAGAAGGTGGAAGAGCTTACAATCTATTAGGATATAAGGGAGGATACAGAAGGAGAAGAGCTTACACACTATTAGGATATAAGGGAGGATACAGAAGGTGGAAGAGCTTACAATCTATTAGGATATAAGAGAGGATACAGAAGGTGGAAGAGCTTACAATCTATTAGGATATAAGGGAGGATACAGAAGGAGAAGAGCTTACAATCTATTAGGGTATAAGGGAGGATACAGAAGGAGGAAGAGCTTACACTCTATTAGGATATAAGGGAGGATACAGAAGGAGAAGAGCTTACAATCTATTAGGGTATAAGGGAGGATACAGAAGGAGAAGAGCTTACAATCTATTAGGGTATAAGGGAGGATACAGGAGGAGAAGAGCTTACAACCTATTAGGGTATAAGGGAGGATACAGAAGGAGAAGAGCTTACAACCTATTAGGGTATAAGGGAGGATACAGAAGGAGAAGAGCTTACAATCTATTAGGGTATAAGGGAGGATACAGGAGGAGAAGAGCTTACAACCTATTAGGGTATAAGGGAGGATACAGAAGGAGAAGAGCTTACAATCTATTAGGGAGGATACAGAAGGAGAAGATCTTACAATGTATTATAGAATAAAAGTTTAGAAACTTTAATTAAAGCTCTTGTTTGGACGCCACTTATTTTTTAAACTTTCTTTTCTATTATCGGCAGTGGCCTTTCCCTTCTCCAGACGACATGCAGAGCTTCACAGACTCACTTGGCACAGCAGCTGTGCGCAGCCATTTGATTATTGACCCGAGAGAGCCCTCTACTGGGCAGAAGAGGTATGGAACAACTATAGTCTAATGCAGGGGTGGGCAATTATTCTTTCCATGGGGCCACATGAGAATCTAAAAAATAATGTGGAGGTCCGGGCCAAAAGGTTGAACTCAATTCTGCATAATATAATTGTATTTCTTTAGAAAAATCTAAAGTAGCATTGTTTCAAGTAGCAAGCTGCTTCAAGTATATGTTATAGTTAAAACGTGAGGTTGCCTTACAAAAAATTTAATTTATTAAATAAACCACATTTTGTGCGTCCAGTGAGGTCTCACACAGCAGGGAATCCCAAATTGGGATGCCCCAGAGGCATGATGCCTGTAACCCAGCCCTGGATTCCTTCACACTCCATAGGGCTGGGTTACATGGGTTTTGGTCTGCTTTAAAACATGACCAAATCAGGTTAGGATGGAATAACCCACCTCCTTTACATTATTATTAAAGTAACACAGCGCTGCTCACACTTTTTACTCAGTAGCAATGTAAAAAATGTCAGACTCCCTCCCTTAAAGCGGAACAAAGCCCCGATCTGGGATGCCCAAGTGGAAGACCAGTGGCCGCTCTGGGTTCTTTTCCACTTTAAGGGGGAGTCCACCATTTGTCAATTTGACAAAGGTTTCACACAGTGGGGCGTCCTGATCTGGGATACCCAGGGGGAAGACCAGTTGCCGCTCTGGGTTTTGATCTGCCTTTTTTCACCTTGCTACTGAGTAAAAAGGGTTTCAAAAAGTGGAGCATCCTGATTTGGGATGCCCGGGGGGCCTTGGATAAAAGGCTGTGTGAAACCCTTTCCACCTTGCAGCATGGTCCCCCCGCCCTCCTCCCGGCACTATCTTTTCTGGCAGGACTGCGCGGAAAGTGGGTGGGACTGATCGGCGGGGCGCCGGCAGTGCGCGGCCGCGCACCTTACAGGGAACGCTGGTCACGAGCCAGTCAGAGCCAATCAAAGAGCCGTATGTGGCCCTGGGGCCTTACAATTCCCAGGTCTGGTCTAATGGATTAGAAGACTGCAGTTGGTGATGAGCAGAATCTGCCTCTATATTGTTCTGGTGTAGTTCTGCCAAATAGTTTCCAATATTCTGTTTTTGCATCACCTAAATCCTATTAAAGTCTTTGAGCTCAAAATTCAGGTTGTGCTTTTTGGTCTCTGGAAAGTGTCTAAAGCAGCTGCATGCCCCCAATTGCATGGTGGGAAGAGGACAGAATATGGGGCATATTAGGGTTGATTCAGAGTGTCGATCTGTTTTTTTTTTTTTATTTATTTTCCCGCTCTCGTATGAGTACGAGTGATTCTAAGCATGCATCGCAAGCCTTCAGTAGTTTCTTCGTCCGTTGGTATGCCATTTTCCACCTTTCGTTTTCCGTTTATGTCACTCATGTTACAACGTAGGCTTTTGTTTTTTCCATCGTCTCCTCCCACGAATCCTTTACGTTTCCCGTTAGATTCTGATTTCCTTTTACAATAAATAATCGTCCAGACGAAAATCCTTACGATCTTACGCCTACGCACTACAAACTTAACTCATTAATGTGCTCGCCTACATATTTGGTTCACTAAATTTGGCTACAATGCTATTCTTGCATTTCTCACCCTTCAAACTTACCCAAATCACTTCGCGGTCTCATTCTTCTTCCATTTCTCACCCCTAAAACTGACCCAAATCACTTTGCGGTCTCATTCTTCTTCCATTTCTCACCCCTAAAACTTACCCAAATCACTTTGCGGTCTCATTCTTCTTCCATTTCTCACCTCAAAAACGTACCTAAATCACTTTGCGGTCTCATTCTTCTTCCATTTCTCACCCCTAAAACTTACCCAAATCACTTCGCGGTCTCATTCTTCTTCCATTTCTCACCCCAAAAACTTACCTAAATCACTTCGCGGTCTCATTCTTCTTCCATTTCTCACCCCTAAAACTTACCCAAATCACATCGCAGTCTCATTCTTCTTCCATTTCTCACCCCTAAAACTTACCTAAATCACTTCGCGGTCTCATTCTCCTTCCATTTCTCACCCCTAAAACTTACCTAAATCACTTCGCGGTCTCATTCTTCTTCCATTTCTCACCCCTAAAACTTACCTAAATCACTTCGCGGTCTCATTCTTCTTCCATTTCTCACCCCTAAAACTTACCTAAATCACTTCGCGGTATCATTCTTCTTCCATTTCTCACCCCTAAAACTTACCCAAATCACTTCGCGGTCTCATTCTTCTTCCAGTTCACACCTCTAAAACTTACCTAAGTAGGGAAGTTGAGGCTGTAGAGACATGTCAAATAGGGTCACTTCTCATGTCTGGGTCAACAGTAAGCAAATTACAATTTGAATGTGTGTGTGACATCACCCACCTTCTCCATGTGCCTCCTGGGCCTGATCTGCTGTAGTCCCTGCTCCAGATCCTTCACCCGCTACCGAATCATCTAGAAAAAGAGATTAAGGGAATCAGCTTTTGTTTAAATAGCATGTATGTGTGTGCGGTTACATTAAGAATCACATACCAGAGGCTAATGGCTCAGTCGCTTGGTCCAACTCCCTGCCCACGCCGTGACGCCCCCCCTCTGTAGAAAGGTTCAGGGGCTGGTTGGAGGCCACTACAGAGGAGGAGTTGGAACGTCGCCCTGAAGATCCACCACCTTCACTTGGTGCTGCAGATTCATGCAGCACTGGTCGGCCTGTGCGCCTCCGGGTGCGTCGTATTCGGTACTCCATTTCCAGCACTAGAAAAGCAAAGCATTTATAAATAAAGGCCTACCTTCTGTATTATTTACATCTAGCATGCAATCACTATGTACTTACTTGGGAAATGGAGCCCGAAAAATCGCCGCACCCGGGGCATGTGTAGTCGCTTCAGGTCCGACCAATGCTGCATGATCTGTGTATGGGTGAAGGTGGTGTCCGTCTCCTGCTGGATCCTGGAAACAATCTCCAGGGCGACGTTCCTCTTCTCAAACGAGTTGGGCAGGTAGTCGTACCTGAGCTGAAGCATCGTCTAAAAAACACAAAATAAGCATAGTTGTTGGATCAAACTGCATACAAATATCTGTCACAATTAGATCAGTTGACTAAATGACATTCCCAGACACATTTCTAGCCTCAAACTATCCTTCTAGATGCAAGTGACTTGGTTCGCACATGTGCGCACTTACTTCTGTTTTGCACAGCGTTTACAAACTTTTTGTTCCTGCGTTTCCTTAAGGCCTAGGCCTGCATTTAGATGGCAAATCAAAGTCCTTACAATACACTTACGAGCATAATCAGCTCTTCTTGTTGGCGGGTGAAGATCATGGGCGCCATTCTTCTTGTCCGCAGCAGATAAGTAATGCCCCAGCAGTTTCCGGGTTCCACACGGGCAAACGCCCGCACGCGCGCGAACGCATAAGCGCCATACCCAGGCATTAGTATTTAAAGGGTCCTGGACACACAGCTCATTCTCTTTGAGATTTTCAACATGCCAGCAAAAAAATCCTTCGGTAAGGCCACACCAGCCAAGGAGGCCACCAGCAAAAGGCCCCAGCGGCCTGAGGAGCCTTCTTCCTCATGTCTGACCACTCGGTCACAACTACCAACTCCCAAGGTGCGGGAAACGTGCAGCCACAGTGGCCAACCCAAGGCGACATTGCCCACCAAGGCCGCAAAACCCAAACCAACCACCAAAGCCAAGGAGGGAGCAGCTAAGAAGCCAACAACAACAAAGCAGGCAGGTATGCCGGCAAGAAAGGCCACTAAGAAGCAGAGGGTGAGAAGCCCCAGCCCCCAAAAAAGACCCTGCCCTCCTCCCCAGCCTAGCACATCCCTTCATAAAGCACGCTCAACTAGCAAGGCCAGTATAAGCAACAGGCACAGAATCCCCAGCCAAGCCAACTCTGCCTCTCCAGCTCCACGTGGTAAAAGCTCCCATGGGCATGGAACCACTAGTGGCAAGGCCACCAAGAGCCACAGGCCCAGAAGCCCCAGAAGCCCTAGCCCAGCCAGCTCTGCATCTCCTGAGCCACGTGGTAAAAGCTCCCATGGGCATGGAACCACTAGTGGCAAGGCCACCAAGAGCCACAGGCCCAGAAGCCCCAGCCCATCCCAGCCAGCTTTGCATCTCTTGAGCCACGTGGTAAAAGCATCCATGGGCATGGAACCACTAGTGGCAAGGCCACCAAGAGCCACAGGCCCAGAAGCCCCAGCCAGGTCAGCGCTGCATCTCCTGAGCCACGTGGTAAAAGCACCCATGGGCATGGAACCACTTTTGGCAAGGCCACCAAGAGCCACAGGCCCAGAAGCCCTAGCCCAGCCAGGTCTGCATCTCTTGAGCCACGTGCCAGTACCTCCCATGGGCTTCAAACCACAAGTGACAAGGGCAGAAAGAGGCACAGAAGCACCACACCCTCAAGCACACCCTCTCCTCCTCTGCCACATTTGCCACCGGCACAGGTGGCAACCAACGATCCATATGCCACATCCACGCCTGAAAGTTTTGTGGCCACCCAGGCAAAATTTCTGACCTGAAGTGTGCAGCACAGAAGAAACAGAATAAACGGCGCAATTACAGGTACATATTTGAGTTGTGCATTTGTCTGCTTGTTGGAATGACCACAATGCCCTAAATTTGCGAACCTCTATTTTTCAGCTTACAAACTGGCGGAGGCTTCCCCACAAAATTACAGTTTACACGAGCTGAGGAGATGGTGCTGGCGTTGATATACCCCGTGGCATTAGAGGGCCTCTCTGGGAGATGGGACACGGACATCCCTATCATTCCTGCAGGTAAATAATGTTAGTGTGAATGTGAGGCTCACAGGCATATATGAACACATGCCTCTAGGGAGTGGCTTGTAGGGGAGGTTACAGTTTTAGCTGGGTGTTTAATGTCTGCGGAATGTGCATTTTCAAATTTTGCAGCCCATACACGACCTTGAACGGTATTTATGGTCACTATTAAAGTATTTATATTAGCAAAGCACTGCCTGTGAATCTAATCAATTATATACAACACTTCCTTCTTTGTCTTTATACCACTTGGGTTTTAGCTGTGCTTTGGTCTAAAATACTTGATCTGGGGTCAGGGAAAGGTCTACATAAGAAGAATGCCCACCAGGATATTCTGAAGACAAATGCTATTTGCAAGCTAAGTGTGGGCCGCAAATGGCCCTTTAGGGATGTGTGAAGCCTCATAACATGCAGTACATGCATGTTTGGACTATTTAAGGTGACCAATGTGTACAGGGTGAGGCATACATATAACAGATAATGACATTCATAGTGAAGAACACCTTGTCCCGCTGTTGGAGTTTGCATTCCTGCTTGGCCACGTGTTTCTTAAAGCATATGTAGTAATCCAGATCAGCAATGGATTTTTTGGTGTTTACGAGCCTTTTTATTTTAAACACAGCCCAGCATCAAGCCTCAGCAAGTGTGGAAGCCTCATCCAGTTTGATCACGCCGTCAACTTCCGTGCTGCCTAGGAGCCAGGAACAGATATATACGGTAAGTGGACTTTGATGAAACTGCTGATGCATGTGAATGCACATGACTAATTTGCATAACAAATATTTAGGGCCCAAACTGAAAATTTTTTTGCACATGTCCCAACAGACCCACACACTGATGGAGGAAATCCAGGAGATGGGGGAGGATGCCAGCTTGATGGGACCTTCAGAACTGACCCCCCTGGAACCTAATCTGCCACTGTCCCAACATGCTACTGCACCAAATCCTCTGCAGCAGAGTGAAGCTGCGTGCATGCTGCCAGCCCATCGTGGGCAGCAGGCTGAGACTGAGCCTACAGTCCCCAGTGGTAGCTCTGCTGCAGAGGATTTTCTGAGCACATCTGCGACTCTTGCTGGCCCTAGAGGTCCAGCATCTGCAGGCGCACAAACCCAGGGAATTGGTAGACATAGTCAGCAACATCGACCAGTTTCCCAGGGGAGGCGCGTGCCGATCCTGGAGTCAGCGTGGCGTCATTACAGCCATTTTTTTGGGCATGTGACTCAAAGAACCACAGAGCAGCTTACTGCACAATTAGAGACATTAAATAATACATTCACCACCATGCTGACAGACAAGCAACAGCCACATGGCCACCTTAAATAATAATTTCACAGCCATGCTCGAGGAAGTTCGAACAAGCAATAGACTGTTGGAAGAGTGGCAGATTATGAATGCCCAGGTGATGGGCCACCTCCAAGGCCCACCACCAGGGTTTTATGGGCAACACCCATTTTAACAGCTATTTGACCACATCTTTCCTCTACATCCCCACTGTATTGACCTGTCTGGTGAGCGCTACCAAGATTGCCTTTTTTATGGCTTTGCTTGTATGATTTTGATTTTCGCCCATATAGCTCATTAGAGTGCTGAGATACCCCACTAGCCAATGCCTGAGCTAAAGCCTAACTGAACCTGCTGCTCAAGCTGCCATGCTGCAGGCTGGGGCCAAATGAAATAGTGTCTGGCTCATCCTGTTTGTTGGCAAGATTGGGGGACATTCTGGGCTGGGAAACTACTACCTTGAACCATGGCAAAGATTGGACTGGACTTGCATTCGGACTGGAGGTTATTGTTTGGGTGGTCCACTGACTTACAGGCATGGATGTGGCATAGGTATGGCTGCTTTCCACCTGTGCCTGTGGTGCCTAGGGTGTGTATGTGGCCCTATGTATTACTGGCCAAATATTCTCATGCAAATGGTTGCTCCCTATGTATGTTTATTTTATTGGTTATTGAAACTTCAGCCTGGAGTGCGTTACTTTAAAACTCCTGGATGTGGCCAATTGCTATGTGCCATGAGTGTGCACCAATGTATATTTCTGTTGTACTATGTATGTACATGAAGTCTGTGAGTGCCCTTCAACTCCAAATTTTCATATTTTAATAAAATATATTGAATGTGACTTTAGCTGTTGTTGACTAAGTTGATGCATTAATGTTTGGGTTCTTTTGAGATTTCTGAAGGTTTTGACATGACAAAAAAAAATGCATGAGGCTCAGATCATGTGTCAATATTTTAGTAATTAATTAATTACTATTTTTTAAAAAAATAAAATACCAAACCCTTCACAAAGGCAAATGAAAGTAAAAATAAACAATAACATGCAACAAACAAACACAGGAAAACCAAATTAGGCAAAATGGGTGCTTATCAAATTGGCCCGAACAGCTTGGCCAGAGGCACTAGGTGTGCCACGGTAGTTCTCTTCTGGGTCCTGGCTGGGTGGAGAGGGGGGCAGATCCATATACCGGGGGACACGCTGCATTATGGCAACGTTGTGGAGGACACAGCAGGCCAGTATGATATCGATGACCTTGTTGGGGTCATACTGGAGTGCCCCCCCAGGTATGGTCCAAACACCTGAAGTGAGTTTTTAAGAGGCCAAAGGCCCTGTCCACAATGGCCCGGGTTTTGCGGTGCGCCCAATTGTAGGCATCATGGGCCGCATTCTGTGGCCGAAGGACAGGCGTCATCAGCCAGGGAAGTAGCGGATAGCCGGAATCCCCTAAAATAAGGATACAATACTTACATAAATTACACATTCAAAACACAAATTTATGGGCAAGCGGTCGTTCACCCTGACTAAGAGCCTATCTTATATTTTACCCACACCCTGTACATACAGATTGCTCAGCTAAAAAAACAGCCTAACACCATCTACTGCATGTTCTGAGCCTTTAAACATCAAAGATGGCGGCTGAGGGCAAATCAGGCAGCCTGCAAACAGGAATTGGCTTAGGACTGTGCTGCTCAGCATTCTGGGATGT
This sequence comes from Gastrophryne carolinensis, assembly GCA_027917425.1. Lineage (NCBI taxonomy): Eukaryota > Metazoa > Chordata > Amphibia > Anura > Microhylidae > Gastrophryne > Gastrophryne carolinensis. The sequence continues at coordinate 422,939,409 of CM051239.1, forward strand.
CTTACCTTTTCAGGACCCCAGATCTGCTTTGTCTGAGCAAAGCACAGCTCTAACCCGCCCCCTGCACTTTATCCCGCTCTACTCTCCTCAGTAAGTGACATGCATCTGAGCAAAGATGGTGCCGACCCTATCATAAAGTCAAGAACAGAAATGTAGCCGAGTGTGGCAAAGAATAATAAGTAAGTTAGTAGAAACTAGAAATATCTTATTTTTAAATGCTGGGAAAACAGTTTTTAGAGGTTTGTGCTTTGCTAAAGATCATGGCTAAGGTCCGGTTTAACATGTGATCAAGGGGTAAAAACAGCCATAGGTTGAGACATGGGTCATAAACTATATTCATAGGCATACATTGAAAAGTTAATGATGTAATTTGCGTCAACTTACCAAGGAGCCATCCACCTGAGAATTCTCCAGACTCAAACCGATGGTATAATCCAGATCTTCGCAATATGTACGCTTCATGGGATGAGCCTGGAAACCCGGCGAGGACGCTAAGGAACTGCATGTCCGGGGCCACCACTGCTTGGACATTCAGGGAGTGGCCCATTTTCCGGTTCCTGGGAAAAAGAAAAATAAAAAAAATTAGCAAGGCAAGGTAAACTACTCAAACACTAACTCTTATCACCCTCCAAAAAACATGTTGGCCAATACAAATAACACTAAGTACATAAGTAGTTTTTAGCCAAAAAAAGATATGTATGTTGGATCAGTAAGATTAACATTCAATGACAAATTTAGGTCCACATGAAAATATTTGGCTTTGGCCGACATTAAAAACATTGATGAAGCTATAGACGGTCAAATGGATCACAGGGACAATTTACAAGGAGTGATTAAGCTATACACGGTCAAATGTGGCACAGGGACAATTGAGAAGGAGGGATTAAGCTATACACGGTCAAATGGGGCACAGGGACAAGTTACTAGGAGGGATTAGGCTATACACTGTAAGTTGTTTCACAGGGACAATTTACAAGGAGGGATTAAGCTAAACACGGTCAAATGGGGCACAGGGACACTCGAGAAGGAGGGATTAAGCTATACATGGTCAAATGGGGCACAGGGACAAGTTACTAGGAGGGATTAAGCTATACAGTGTAAGCTGTTTCACAGGGACAATTTACAAGGAGGAATTAAGCTATACACTGTAGGCTGTTTCACAGGGACAATTTACAAGGAGGGATTAATAGATAGTTAAAATCCAGTTTGTCTAAACTACAGTATATAACAAAATGACCGATTGAACTTACCTATAGATGTACTCGTCGGCTGCAGGAGGGGCCAATGCAACGTGGCTACCACGTCGTCAGGAAATAAAATATATTTCTGACTAATGGTAGCCATGCCTTCCAAAAACTTGGATAGTAGGCTGGGATATCCCCATGGAGAGGGCACCCAGCCTCTGCAACGAGCCTTTCGCCAAAAATTTCAGGCAGCCAAGCATGTTGGTCATACCTGAAATTGCTTGCCCCTTCCTTGTGGTGCGGGCTAACCATGGCCGCAGCTCACTATGCAACTTATGGAGAGAAGCGTGATTAAGTCTGGACAGCTCGAACAACTCAACGTCATGCATGCGATCGATATGCATGCATCGCCGGTGCAATCTGGCCTCGGCCCTGCTGACACATGCAATGCCCATTAGCTGGAGGCGCTCATATTCCTCCACAAAGCCCCAAAACATGGTCAAAGCAAGGTATCCGAGGTCAAAATGGTCCCGTAAGTGGATCGCAAAGGAAACGGTTTTAAAGGGTGGTGGTCCCTCGGCAATCAGCTCTCTGAATGAGACGCAAGCCCATACCAATAATGTAAGTTATCTGAACGAACGCAAGATATCAGATTTTGATGGGAAAATGATCCGAACTAACGCAAATGATTCGATTTAGTTTCGTTCATCGAAAACGCATATACGCACGAGCGCGAACGAAAGTACAAATGGAAAATGGAACGTAAAAACCAAAAAAAATGACAAATACACACAAAAACATACACAGACAGCTACGGAAGTCCAGACGAATGTGTCTCTGAATCGAGCCTATTGTTCTTTTCCTTTAAACAAAAGCATCAGAGATCCCCTTAACCACATAATGTATTTTAAAATTAGGAAAACTAATCTCCCTTTAACTCCCTGTAAAGCTCGTAGTTTTAAAGAATTTCCATTTTATTTTAGTGCAACATCTGTATATAAAGCTAGAAGTCTTCTAAAAAAAGAAGATTCCCAAATAACCAATTTTTAGCTTGGAAAGTAGAGAACTAGTAAATGTCATGTTATTTAAACTGGACCTTCAGCAAGATTTAATGAAAAGCCAAAACCCCTATTCCCTAGCATCTAAAATTAATAGATTTTAAGTTCACTTACATATTATTCTTTCCCCCACCGGGCTGCAACTCTGTTCAGGACTCTAGGATACGGGCGCCGCCATCTTGACTCAGAAGCATCGCATACTGAGGAGAGGAGAGCGGGATAAAGTGCAGGGGGTGGGGTTATAGCTGTGCTTTGCACAGACAGAGCAGAGCTGGGGTCAGGCAAAGGACAACAATCCCACAATGCAGAGCAGCACAGTCAGAAGACACTTCCTGTTTGCAGGCTGCCTAACGCTCCATGAGCCACCATCTTGGATGTTTAAAGGCTCATAGCATGCAGTAGATGCAGGTAGGATGATTTTTAATGTGAGCAATCTGTATGTACAGAGTGTGGGAAATATATAATATATGCTCTTATTCAGAGTGAAGGTTCTCTTTGTTGATACAATTCCAACATCTAATGAAACAATGTAACATTTACTGATATATCTGTATCTTTGGCTTTATATGCAGATGTTATACCATATAGGAAAGGGACATTCTTCCATTGTTAAAGGGGCCGCTAGCTTTACATAAAGATGATTTAAAGGAGTTAGAGCAGGGGTGTCAAACTTATTTTCACAGAGGGCCACATCTGCATTCTGGTCGCCTGAAAAGGGACAGTTAACAAACTTTAAACAAAATGCAAACATCCCCAATTAAAGTATATAGTTATAAACACTGCCTAGGGCAGATGCAGACAGGCACTGAAATATTTTGCCCAGGACAGCCAAACAAGTTATTTTGCCCAGGATATTGTTACATAGTTACATAGTTAACACGGTTGAAAAAAGACATATGCCCATCAAGTTCAACCAAGGGTCTTGGGGTAGGGGAAGTTATGTTTTAGTTTATTTTGTAGGTGGAAGTTATTTATTTTATTTTTTGTTTTTTTACTGATAACCGTTAATAGTAACTGTTAATGTTATTTTCTTCTAAATAAGCATCTAATCCTTTTTTGAAGCTGTCAGCGGTTGATGCTGTAACAAGCTTCTGTGGGAGGCTATTCCATAGATTTATAGTTCTTATAGTAAAAAATGATTGTCGCCTCCGGAGACTACATTTCTTTTTTTCTAGTCGAAGGGAGTGCCCCCTTGTCTTTATAGAGGATTTTACCTGAAATAGTGTTTCCCCATATGGTTTGTATTGGCCATTTATATATTTATACAAATTAATCATGTCCCCCCTCAGTCATCTTTTCTCAAGACTAAACAGATTTAATTCTCGTAATCTTTCCTCATAACTAGAGATGAGCGAACTTCTTGAAAGTTCGATTCGGGCGATTCGCCGAATTTCCCCAAGAAATTCGGGTTCGCCCGAATCGAACTTTCATGAATCGCTCATCTGAAAAAAAAAATGCCGGCATGGTGGGAGCAGGCAGGCCGGCTACGCTGTCAGCGGGCGGCGGAAGCCGGCCCACTGACAGCGCAGCCGGCCTGCCCGCTCCCACCATGCCGGCATTTGTTTAAAAAGCAAACACTTACCTGCATGGTCGGAGCGTGGAGGCCGGCGCCGCTCTCAGGCGCCCTCTGATGACGCGCCCTCTGATGACAGCTGAGAGCGGCGCCGGCCTCCACGCTCCGGCGCCGCTCTCAGCTGTCATCAGAGGACGCGTCATCAGAGGGCGCGTCATCAGAGGGCACCTGAGAGCGGCGCCGGCCTCCACGCTTCCGCCGCCCGCTGACAGCGTAGCCGGCCTGCCCGCTCCCACCATGCCGGCATTTTTTTTTTTTTTATTTCAGGGAAAATTCGATCGGCACGAACCAAAAAAAATTTGGGTTCGTGCCGAATCGAATTTTCCCTGAAATTCGGAGCGAATTCCAGTTCGTCCGAACCGGTTCGCTCATCCCTACTCATAACTAAGATCTTTCATTCCTCTTATTAGTTTGGTGGCTACTCTGTACCCTTTTTGTAGTCAGATCGTCCTTTCTATGCCCAGAACTGGACGGCATATTCTAGGTGAGGGCGTGCCAGTGCCTTGTAAAGAGGCAAAATTACATCCCTATCCTGTGATTCCATGCATCTTTTAATGCATGATAGTATCTTGGTGGCCTTGGAAGCAGCTACCACTGAATAATTTTGCCCAGGAGAGATGGAGATGCAAAATTATTTTGACCAAGACAGATGGAGAAGCTGAATTATTTTGCCCAGGACAGATGCAGAATTCATTTTCTCAGAGCAGATGCAGAATTATTTTGCCCATGACAACCAATGCATTTTTCTGCTGGGCAGTAAGTTGGGTGGGTTAAGCCCCCCTTACACAGTTACACCGAACAGTTGCAGATACTACTCTATTCATCCCCAGAACATTACAAAAGGCATCAGCCACATTGATAGGCACTGCTTCTGGGGGCAGGATTAGAGGCACTACGGCACATCACTCGGCCGTGCCACGCACAGGCGCAAAGGCCTGCTGCCAGCGTCAGCAGTCTTGGAGTGACTGGGCAAGCTAGAAGGCTAGCCTTTGATATCTACAAATACATTACTGTAAAAACTTTTTTTTTTAATTAAAAGGGTCTGGTCTAATTTGACCCACATTTTGCCAATATTCTGTTTTGGCCAAACTGAATTAGTAAAATTCAAGCTGAATGTACTAGCTGTAACTCTACAGAGCTTCGAACCTCCAAATTCCCTTCTATAACGTTTATATTAGTTTTTGATAGAAATGATGATGATAAGCGGTTAGGACCCATTCATTTTTTTTTTTTTTCTATCGGCAGGAACTAAAGGGAAGTTAATTTAGCTTAAAGTCTATTGGGTTGATTCAAAGAAACATGTAACAGCTTGGATTTGGCTCACGATCATCCTATTTTTCACGTCCGCTCGTGCGTTCGTATGAACTTGCGAGTGATTCAATAAGCAAATACGTTTCTATCCTAAAATATACGTCCGTTCGTATGGCAGTTCGGGAATCAGACCTATGTCAGTTTCCATCCTGAATTTTCCGTTTCATTTCTCAGGTTGCAACATTGGTTTTGCCCTTTTTCCTTTTTTGTCTGGACGTAAATCCTTCTGATCTTGCGGCTCCGCACTACAAACTTACCTCATTAAAGTGCATTCTAAATATTTGGTCTTTTATTTTTCTTTATTTCATTCATTTTGTAGTAACCAACCATTAATGAATGCATTTGCATAAGTAAATCTTACTTTGTTTAATTTTTAGTTAACTTGCATTTTTTACTTGTGGATTTAATTTTAATATTTATGCTTCAAATGGTACAACTTTAAATTTTTAGTGTGGTTACCCACACCCTCTACATACAGATTGCTCTCAAATATTAAAAAACACCCAGAAACTTCTGCATGTTATGAGCCTAGAAACAGCCAAGATGGCGGCTCAGGTATTATCGGGCAGCCTGCAAACAGAAAGGGCCTTGTGACTGTGTTGCTCTGGATTCTTTGATTTCTGACCTTTCCATGCCCCCAGCTCTACTGTGTCTGTGCAAAATACAGCAGTAACCCACATCCTGCACTTTATCCCGCTCTCCTCTCCTCAGTAAGTGTGATGCATCTGACCAAAGATGTGCTTAAATAATTAAACAAAGCAAAGGTAAACAACTACACCAATAAATGCAATCTAAAAATATTATTCTAGTACCTCAATTTTAAAATAAATAACAAAGGACATAAGTTTGTTTAATTAACGCAAATATATTGCAAAATAAAGGTTTACATGCAAAGAACTAATTAAGGTCCACATTAAAATGCTTTTATAAGGCATACATGAATCAGGTATGCATTGCCATACAATTTATGGCCTAGGCCATGCTGATACATGCAGTTCATTGGAGCTCAAGACACGCAGACTCCTCCACATAGCCAAAAAACCTGTTCACGAACAGCAATCCGGCTGCTAAAAGGTGTCGGCTGTGGCTTTCTTTTAAAACGCGTTTAGAGGTTTCTCTGAATCACACCTAAACACATCCAATTAACCTAAGTTTTACGTTTTGATCGTAAGTTTTAGGATTTGATCCTAAGTTTTACGTTTTGATCCTAAGTTTTACGTTTTGATCCTAAAATTTAGGAACGGACTTCCGCTGATCGTAAGAGCATATACGCATTCGTACGTAGGCTCGTGCGAGTCGTAAATGGCCAAAAAAACAGGAAAAAATGACTAACACCCACCCAAACTTACGATTCTCGATACGAAATCAATTAACTTTTGCTCTTTGAATCGAGGGGTATGAGTGCCCCATTGATGTAAGGCATGAAACTGACACGGGCACCTGATATTTTGTGTTAATTGCGCCTACTGTATATTTTTTCTTCTGCCTCCCTCGACCAACATTATTTGGGATGTGAGCTTTTCATAGGGGCAGTCGTGGCCTAGCGGTAAGGCAGCTGCCTTGTGACTGGAGGGTGGCTGGTTCGATTACCTGGCCACGGAAGAGTTCTTGAGCAAGGCATCTAACCCAACTGCTTCCAGGGCACCATGTTTAGGGCAGCTCTGAGCATGTGTACACTCACTGCATGGATGGGTTAAATGTAGAGGAAAAATGTGCATGTAAGCATACAACCAGTGCCCATTGGTATTTGCACGGGGTTCTTCCAGGGGTGCTCACGGCATCCCTGGAAGAGCACCAAAACCATACCGAAGGGCATAAGGGTTGATGTACCCGCTGGACCAGGGGCTGGCCAGGCAGTTTCTGAGTCCTGGGTTACCAGTCACTATGCCTAACATAAAAGTTGTTCCAATTTCTCATTCAAAAAAAATTGGGACAGGGGCCTAGTGCTTAGAGTTATAAAACTCGCAATGCAAGTTTACTAACGGCCTTATTTATCAAGGGCTAGCGCCAGGTAGTGTCTGACGAGCGGCAGGTACCGCCAGCTAACGGCGGCTACCGAATCAAGTACGCCCGGCGGCGGTCACAATGACGCATTTATCACGCTAAATGAGGCTAGCGCCGGCGAGAGCATCAGCTAGCGTGGGATTCATCATGTAGCCGACTGCAATGAACAGCGCCGCTGCTAATCCCATCACAGCGACAGGTATGACCTGGCGCTCCCTGGCGTTGTCCAATGCATTTCAATGGAGCAATCTTTAAATAATCATAATTAATTGCTATTAATGTTTTTTTTTTTTTTTTTTTTTTAATGTCAAAAATTCTGTGACCACTTCTGCAATGTTAGGTTTTTTTTTTTTAAGTAAAAGAAAAAAAAAAAAAAAAAAATTGTGCAGAATTGATATTACAGGTCTGATATTCATGTATTCATATTACAAAATGTTTAGAAAAACTTGTATAATTTTTACATAAAAAAAAAAGGTTGTTTGGGGGTTAAAAACGACTTTACACACATCGCCGCCAGCGCTCTGGGGTTTAAACAAGGAATTCACAGCGCGAAAAATTTTTGAGCGTGATTTGTTAATGAATCTGCAGCAAGCCGTTCACTCTGGCCATTCGCTGTCAGGCGCACCCATACAACGCGGAACCTGTGAAACAGCGACCCCTAACCCCGTATTCAACATTACCGCACACCGACTGAGTCGCTGTCAACAAGCAAACCCCGGCCAAGCACAGCGAATATTAGCTGGCGCTGTGAAAATCACGCTACTGGCGCTCATCTGTCGCTACCTGGCGCTATTAATGAATCGGCCTCTAACTCTCTCCCTTGTGCTATTCAAGTGGGCCCGTCCCTTGCTGAGTTACGTTGTAACAGCGGCCATGTTTAACTGTAACAGCAGCCACTTGCTTACACTCCTTACCTGTCCCAGAAATTTGTGAGCTATGACACTAAAAGTTGTCCCTTACTATCTCGGTTGTCCCACTTTTTCATCTCAGGATATATAAAATATTTTCGGAGATGATACTTTTTCATCTCAGAATATATTGCTTAGAGTTATAAAGATCGTAATGTGAGTTTGATAACCTGCGTTGCTGTAACAGCTGCTACACATCCTGCTGTTACTTTCTAATAGCGGACGCTCAGCACAGAAGTCCCAGAATGTATACTGTGTAATCAATCCATTTCATTTACTGACCTTGCTATATCTATAGTGACATCCTGGGTTCCTCTAGCTAAAAGCAGGGTCACAGGTTACTACATTACATCCTTCCTAGCATGTATGAGTTAGGTAAGGTTTCTGTAATGTCTAAAGTACTGCAGGATAAATGTTGTCCCTACTGTATATATAAGTATATAAATTCCTCTAGTCATTGAGTGAAGTGACGGGTGACATTGGCGGTGAAGTCTTGTGGTATTGTGATGTCACAGAGAGATTTCAACCCAGAACATTTTCACTAAGTGGATTCTACAAATACTGACCTCAATCCTCTGCAGCCTAATATCCTGGAGGGAGAGAGCCAGAGAGCCCGGTGCCACTGGCCATGACTGACAGGGATGGATGTGAAGCATCTGCCGGCCAGGAAGACACATGGACAGATGGCCACCCACTCTGTGAGTAGATGAGGAGATGGACAGATCAATAGATAGATAGATAGATAGATAGATAGATAGATAGATAGATAGATAGATAAACTTGTGATGGATGGATAGAGAATATATTTGGAACAGATAGATTTGGAATAGATAGATTAATTGGAGATAGATAGATAGATAGATAGATAGATAGATAGATAGACTGACTTGTGATGGATGGATAGAGAGATAGATAGATTTGGAACAGATAGAAAGATAGATAGATTGAGGATGGACAGATAAATAGATTTGGAACAGACAGATAAATTGGGGATAGAAAGATAGATCAATAGATAGAAAAATAGATAGATAGACTTGTGATGGGTGGATGGAGAGACGGATATATTTGGAACTGATAGAAAGATAGATAGATTTAGGATGGACAGATAAATATATAGATTTGGAACAGATAAATTAATTGGAGATAGATAGATAGATAGATAGATAGATAGATAGATAGATAGATAGATAGATGGATTAGATTAGATTGACTTGTGATGGATGGAGAGACGGATATATTTGGAACTGATAGAAAGATAGATAGATTTAGGATGGACAGATAAATAGATAGATTTGGAACAGATAAATTAATTGGGGATAGATAGATAGATAGATAGATAGATAGATAGATATAGATAGATAGATAGATAGATAGATAGACTTGGTGATGGATGGAGTGAGACAAATAGATTTGGAACAGATAGAAAGATAGATTGATTTTGGATGGACAGATACATACTGTAGATAGATTTGAAATTGATCAGATAGTTACAGTAGATATAGTATAGTACATTTTTGATGAACATATTTAAGATAGATAGATAGATAGATAGATAGATAGATAGATAGATAGATTTGGGATGGACAGATAATGGTAAGTGGACAGATAAGGGTAAGCAGAGGTTAATCCAAAGCATGAAGAATGGGCATTTAGATTACTGGTTGAACAAAAGCTGATGGGTAAGATTAAGCTAAAGATAGATACTGTAGATATAGGAGAGATATATGTACAGTACAGTAGACAGATAGCACTGGCTGTGGTTTTGATGAAATCCGTTAAAGTCGGTTGAAGTCTGCTCCTAAGAGGGGGGTGGAGGGTGTGGACACGTTTCGACACATGTTGTGTTCCGGGGTATTGGTCTGCTTTAAAGAGAGATTCTTCTTCCACTCTAAAATTACTTTTTTATATGTTAAAGGAACTCGCTAGCATTAGATACATATGTTTTAAAGGAGTTCAACAGATATTATTATTTAAATTTAAAAAATGGCCGCACCCATGGCTAGAAATGCACAGCATGGCTAGAAATGGACAGCACTGGATTGTGGGGACTAAGTAAGGTATTTATTTTTGTTAACCCCCCTCCATCCTGCCTCAGTGCTAGGACTGGGGGGGGCATCGCCATAGTTTGGACTAACACTTTGAAGGCATTTAAACCGGACCAACAGCCTGGGACAGTTGGAAAAGAAAGGTAGTGGCCATTTTGGAGCTTCCACTCCCGACTGACATAACTGATAATGCACAGTAACAGGAAGCCCAGCAGCACTTCCTGTTTTCAAATGCATGAGCCGCCATCTTGTTTATAAAATTGACCCCAGCAGGAGTTAAAAAAAGGTAAATACATTTTTATGTACTGCAATCTAAATTTCCCTGGGGAGGGGGCACAGGAGCACTGTTTGTTGTGTTGCTCTGGTTTAAGTTTAAACTTTGTGTAACCCCTTCCCCGTCTATGCCCCCTCATTTGATGTTGAAGCAGAAAGGAGAGTTGAAAAAATCCCTTTCTTGGACGCAATCCAGCGCTGTTGACAGTGTTCTGGTCATCTTGATAGGGTTGCACAAATCGGCACCCCCAGCTCCATGTGTAAACCCACCTATTTACTTGAATAGACGTACAGGCATAGCAGTGTTGTATTGTACTGTGGTAGTCATTGCAAATAGTAGAAAAGTAGAGAAATAAGACGATACCTTTTGTAGGCTAATTAAAACATATCTAGTTAGCCTACAAAATGGTCAGGCATATGCACACAGTGGGGAATATCACTCTTTGCGGCCTCTATGGGGCGCCGCTTGAGCGCTAATGAACTTAATTTTCAGGCAATAAAGTTGTGTTATTTTTCATGTTGCTTCCCAAGTATATTGCACTTTAGTAGTATTATTTATAGTTGGTAAAAAATATGTGAGAAATATTAGGTATAGGTGAATAGTATTTTACTCAATCATAGTTTTGTAGGATCACAAAGTGGATTTATGCTTAGCTTGATTACTGGTATTGCGCTGCCATTTCAGCATTTGCACTTTATAATAGGAGAGCTCAGCTGCTCTCATCAATTTATTTCATTGTAGCTTATTGCACATGGTTGGATATATATATATATATTTTGTCACATTTATATTTATTGTATATTTTCTGTATTGGATAGGATTAGTATAGGATATGTGTAACATTATGAATTTAGATTTGTTTTTGATGTGATATTCCCAGTATGGAGGTGATAAAGTCTCTGGTTTATTTTTTTAGAGCAATAGGGCTACCTATTGGTGCAGTTGTTTTTAATATTGTCTATATTTGTTTTTTTTATGTAGTTGAGTCACTAAAATAAAGGATTTTAATAATAATAGATTTATATTTTTACAATATATTTTGTGCTGTGCCCATTTGTGAAAGGTTTTCTTGTGCCTATGTGGTAGTTTATAGTTATTGGTGTGGCACAGACCTAGGAGCACACATATGATTTTGATTTAGGCTGTGCCTGCTGCTCTCTTTTTTGGAATCTTAATTTCCAGGCAAGGTAAGCGAGTAAGAGTTATTTGGTTGCAACCCCGCCCCCCATCTTGCCTCAGCGCTGGGGGGGGGGGGCACTCACAAACTGGACATCCACACATTGAAGGATCTGGCTCTTCTAAAAAAAACAGCATTTGCGAACATGTGATATTTTTATTTGTTATTAGACGAATGTTACCCAAATATTTGGTGGTCTTTCCATGTAATGCCTATTTTCCTTTTTTTGCAGGTTTCTCCCAAAGCACACAAGCTCAACCGTGAGAAAGTCACCGTCCATTATAGAAATGCACCCGATGTGACAAAAAAGACCTGCCCCCCATTATTGCCCATGACAGTAACAAAAGACCAGAAATGTTTAAGCCTTGCCTCTGTAAACTCCAATCACTCAATTAGTTTACATAAGAATGAGCTGCTGTTAGGCGGGAGGAGCCAGGTGACTATAGATTCTTTGAAACAATCTTCGCCAAATGCCCAAGCATTGGAAAACTGCCCCCAAAAGCGACCACTAAAGCTAGCTCCACTTAACCTTCCAGAAGAGGTGAAGGAGGCCCAGCTTCATAAAATCAACACAATGAAAGAAGAGGCCTTCTTGGTTAAGGAAAATCCAAACCAAGCTTTCAGGACAAAGAAGACCATTAGTAACCAGTCCATGCTGAAGAATCCTATGAGCAAAGTTGATTTGCCCAATCTTCCAATAGAGGTGAAGGAGGCTCAGCTTCGGAAAATCAAGGCAATGAATGATGAGGTCTTCCTGGTTGGAAAAAACCCCAACCAAGTTGGGAAGACAACAAAGACCTTCAGTAACCAAGCCATGATTAGAGATCCTTTGAGTATGCCAAAATTTAAGGACAACACAGTCATCACAACATTACCGGGAAATAAAAGAGAAAAAACGTTCAGTCCAAAGTTTGGAGACAATGATGGACAAATCCAAGATGGAGCTCTGAAGGAAACAACAAGGAGCTTCACTGATAGTCAAAGCATTAAATGCAATACACATCCAGATAGGCCTCTTGTGGGGCAGGCAGGTCAGAGTAGTAGCATGGGGCACAAGGAAAAGAAGCCAAAGAGCCAAGGACCTGATTTACGATGGCCGCCATTTTCATCTAGTTTAAAGGGTCTGTAAACCCAAACAACAAAACAAACAGGCAGTCACCTTCTTTCCACCGCAGCAGGTCAGAGTAGTAGCATGGGGCACAAGGAAAAGAAGCCAAAGAGCCAAGGACCTGATTTACGATGGCCGCCATTTTCATCTAGTTTAAATGGTCTGTAAACCCAAACAACAAAACAAACAGGCAGTCACCTTCTTTCCACCGCAGCAGATCTTGGCCAGTTCACCGCTCAAAAGCATATCTGTAAAGACCGGAGTAAGCGTGTCCCCTTAAACCAAATCTATCTGTATTCACTGGGGTGATCATGTCCCCTATACCAAACCTGTAAATAGTGGGGTGAGAGTGTCCCCTTATTCCATTCCTATCTGTAAAGACTGGTGTACGAGTGTCCCCTTATTCCATGCCTATCTGTAAAGACTGGGTGAGAGTGTCTTCTTATACCAAACCAATCTGTAATTAATGGGGTGACTGTGTACCCTTATAGCAGACCTAGCTGTAAAGTGTGGGGTGATTTTGTACCCTTATACCACAACTAGCTGTAAGCAATGGGGGGATGTACTGTTATCCCACAACATCCTCTAAGCCCTGGGGTGTACCCCCCGTATACCACAACTTTGTCTAAGCACTAGGGTGAGTGTACCCTGTTATACTACAACTTGCTCTAAGCACTGGGGTGTGTGCCAGTACTTTAATACTACTTGCTTAAAGTAAAACTCCCTTTTTGTCAGGTTTTTGGTGTTCTGCCTTATTGCTGTCCTCTTCTGTAATGTAAAATAAACTTTTGTGTTAGTTTTGTGCCCCCAGACCTGTGATTTACTTATCAGCATGCTGTTTCCAAGTTTCCTATATTCCTTTGTGTCTGTGATCCTAAGATGGGAGTGTTTTTTTCTGGTCCTGAGTAAAAAGTACTGACTAAATATCCCACAATCCTTCCACTGTAACTGGTAAGCACTTTAACACACTGCTGAGTCTGGGTTCAGGCACTCCCCAGAAATTCTAAATACGCTTTTGACCTAGACCACACCTTTTGATATTCAAAATTAATTTATTAATATCTTATTCTTTAAAATACATCTATTTACAAATTCATACTCTCTGAGCTCTCAATTCGTTGTTTGCATAATATTCATATTCACATAATGTTCAAACATATTAGTATATACATAATGCACTGATCACATTTTTTCAATTATGTATGAAATACATTTCTCCCTACTGTCTTGGTAATCAGTTGGTTTCATAATTCCTTCCTGATTGGGCAGACATGTTTCGCCTCCTATATTGGCTTCCTTCGTGCCCTCTTTAAGGAAGTTAAGGTGCTCTTTATGATTTCCTCATCCTTTTACATCATATATTTATTCAATCTATGTAACATGTTGTTATTTCTTGCACCTCAGAGAAATCTGGTTCATACACCCTTATATTGCAGATCAGGAGCTTTCCTAGCGCCCCTAGACAGACGAGCAGTGGAGATCCTGGAGGCCCGGGAGGGTCCCTGAGCGCGCAGCATAAAAGCGCCTCTTGGAGAGACGCCAGCGCGCCCCTAGACTGACGAGCAGTGGAGATCCTGGAGGCCCGGGAGGGTCCCTAAACCACAGTGGATACAAGGTGGACATCTGGCGCACGGACGACTTACCCATATAACAACGCATATTTAAAGAATTGGGGAGCAGCCTGGAAAGGGAAAACAGTACCCACAACTCTGCGGGGCCCGCTAGGAACAAACAGGACTGGAAAGCTCCTGATCTGCAATATAAGGGTGTATGAACCAGATTTCTCTGAGGTGCAAGAAATAACAACATGTTACATAGATTGAATAAATATATGATGTAAAAGGATGAGGAAATCATAAAGAGCACCTTAACTTCCTTAAAGAGGGCACGGAGGAAGCCAATATAGGAGGCGAAACATGTCTGCCCAATCAGGAAGGAATTATGAATCCAACTGATTACCAAGACAGTAGGGAGAAATGTATTTCATACATAATTGAAAAAATGTGATCAGTGCATTATGTATATACTAATATGTTTGAACATTATGTGAATATGAATATTATGCAAACAACGAATTGAGAGCTCAGAGAGTATGAATTTGTAAATAGATGTATTTTAAAGAATAAGATATTAATAAATTAATTTTGAATATCAAAAGGTGTGGTCTAGGTCAAAAGCGTATTTAGAATTTCTGGGGAGTGCCTGAACCCAGACTCAGCAGTGTGTTTAGAACGCTTGACCATGTACCAATCGACATTTCCCATACATATATGTGGGTCACACAGTTGGAGAACCTAGATATAGGCTGCTCCACTATTGAAATTTGTCTAAGCACTTTAACAGCTTTAGCTAAGTTAAGCAGCAGCAATGACCATTCCCAGCTAAGAACACTGCCAGAAACCCCTTAGCTATTAGAATACATGAGTTTCATCTATCTGAAGAAGTTGAATTACAGCAGAATAGGTTATACCTGTCGGCTGTGTCTTAGCCAATCAGACGATTAGAAAGCTAGGGTGAGAAAGTCTCTGTATCTCTACATCTAGTGCACCAGTTGATGTACATTGCTAAGGTAAAAACATTGTTGCTAGGGAAAATTGTTTTCTTTAATAATACAGGATTGCAAACAACTAGTAAATAAAAATAAATAAAAATTTACAGAGTATTAGATGCTTGGAACAAATTTCCAGCAGAGGTAGTTGAAAAATCGACAGTGAGTGAATTTAAACATGCCTGGGACAAGCCTCCATCTATCCTAAGATAAAGATAACATACAGTTTACACATAAGGGCCGACTAGATGGACCGTATGGTCTCCTTCTGCCTTCACCCTTCTATGTTTTTGTAAGCTTAGCACATTGAAGAAATCATTTTGGCACACAATGGAAATTTCAAAGAATGCCACTGAAGGTGGAATTACCCTTTAAAGCACACAGGGTTCAACTCCTCTTTAATACTACTTGTTCAAAGCACTGGGATTCTACTTCTCTTTAATACTTCATGGCACTTGCGTGTCACTACTGGTAACTACCAATTGTTCAGGGCATGTCACTGCTACTAATAAATTATTAATAAGTAACTGAGTGTCCACTGGATCAGGCCACATTGGGCTCTTTTTTGGTTAATAACAAATAGTCCACTGGTTCAGGCACCTAGCTAGGGAGAGTGGACGGCTTCTGTGAGGGACAGCTAGGGAGGGACATCTGCCTGTTCTCATTGCACCCTGAGATCGGTCAGCTGCTGGGGTACATCTGGGCATTTACATCAGTTCACCTGTGGGCACCACCTGCATTTTGCTAACTGGGGCTTAGAAAAAAACTGCTCACCTGTTGGCACCACCTGCATAATATTTACTGGGCATTAGATAAAACTACTGACTTGTTGGCATCCATTGCATTCTACTTTGTGGGTGTTAGAAAAAGTACTCAATAGTTGACACACCTTTGTTAAAAACTATATAATTGTGGGCACACCTGGCATTAGAATCTTCGTTGGCTTTGCGAAAACTATGTTATTGTTGGCACACCTAGCATTAGATTCTTTTTTCACTCGCCTGTACATTAAAGGGCAACAAGGCTACCACACTAGAGAGAGAACAGCTCACCCTTAACCTGTTTAACCTGTTTCATTATGCATGAAAAATGGTCTATACCTTCCACCTGTTGTTTGTTATGTGTTTTCTGACAGGCAGGTGGAAAAGATGGAGAAAGGCAACACTTTGAGGTGAGCATCAGGGTGTGAATGTCCACATGGTGTGCAGCAGCACCGGTGTGTCTGGATAATGGTCGGAGAAGATTTGCATCCACCAAGCTGAGCACATGCACCAGCCAACGAATGTGCCTCAACCCAGCTCGGCCCAAGGCTGCTACTAAGTTCTGCTCATTGTCACACACTACCTTGCTGGGCTTCAAGTGTCATCTGTCTGCTCCTGGATGGCAGTCCACAGCTCCTGGGTGGAGTGTGTCCAGACAAATGATTTTCAGCATCAGTAGAGGAGTCAAGAGAGGAGGAAGCAGAGTAGGAGGAAACAGGAGGCAACAAGTGATGTCCGGCAATCCTGGTTGGTGGAAGTATATGCGGCAAAGCGTTCTGCAGCTCGGGCCTGCCACCACTACATTAACCCAGTGGGCAGTTAAAGAGATGTAACAACCCTGCCCATGTTTAGTTGTCTGCGTGTCAGTTGTGATGTGGACCTTGATACATATAGCATTGCGCAGTGCACATCTCATTTTCTGCACAATCTGTTGATGCAGGGCCGGGATGGCAGGCCAAGAAAAGTTGTGGTGTCTGGGAATGTACGGGATGTATTGTGGGGCAATGGGAACATTTCAAAGGCAAGCACAAATGGTAGTAGACCATTTTATTGTTATGCAAGTCGCTAGGCTTCACGCTCTTTCCACACCACTCATTTCCCAACATGCTGCCAGGAAAAGGGTGCATTCTACATTCTGCTGTGAAAAAAAGTCCTACTTAAAAGCCTCCAAAACCATCCCACGGCTGGCTGCTGCCGGTCCAGCAACCCACCCTGCGAGCCACCTGTGGAGTGGCTAGACACGTGGGAAAATGGACTTTCGTGCTTTTATCATTTATTTTTTTTAACAATGTTTACTTTTTAACAACACTATTAATTTATTTTTGATTGTTTTGCAGGTGCCTGGCCATGGACATGGAGCAGAAAACACATGATACATGGTTTTATATGACATATGAAAAAGACCCAGTTCTATACATGTATCAACTTTTAGATGACTATAAAGGAGATTTTCGTATCATGCCTGACTCCAGTGATAAGAGAGCCAGCTAAACTTAGCAAACCAGAACGTAAATGGATCTGCTCATCACTAAATAATATTAACCATCATTTCCTATTTGCTTTGTAGGTGCCTGGAGACAGGTCTTCCTCAGAAGCCTCCAAAACTAGGTGGGTTGATGTCGGTCCAGAGACCCACCCTGCAAGCCACGTGTGGAGTGGCCATACAGCTGGGAAAATAGGCTTATTTTTTAATTGGAATTTTTAATAATACTATTTTTTTTTGCTTTGCAGATTTCTCACTATGGACGTGAGGCAGAGATTATTCATGCTTTTCCCTCACTTCTGGGACTGGTGGCGCAGTGTGGATATGCCCTGCGTCTTCTCAGTGTACTGCTTGAAAAAAATAGCATGCTGGGGAGATCAGAGCCAGATTTTTTAGTGCTCAGTGTCTGGGTATGGTGGACAGTAGTAGCAAGGGGCTGACTGCTGATGGTTGACACCCTTTTCCCTCTTTTGCTGGCTGCCTGGGGCTGCGTGGCCACCACCTCTTCCGCCAAAATCTGATTACCTTCAGTCCCAGTTGGTTCTAGGACTTTGTCATCACCCCTCGATTGTCTTCCACCTACTCCTTTCCGCTACCCTCCTTCCCAGCCTCTACATTGCTTAAAGCCACAGCAGTTGGAACTTTGGGTTTTATCCACATTGTAGATGTCCAGTCACATCCTCATCCTCATCATTTTGCTGTGCATCTGGGAACCCCTATGTCTGCAACTGTGGCAGAAGCAGGTGGATAGGCAGCAGTATTCAAGCCAGGGGTGTCATCATAGAGCATTAGTGACTCCATGTCCTGTGGCTGGGATGGCCTTGCTGATTTTAAGGCGGTTGAGGTGGAGGACTCTGCATATAACCTGCAACTGCTTCAACTTGTTCGCCACTATGGCAGCAGTGTTAGGGCCTACGAGAACCCTGGTGCGTGCTTGCACCGGAGTATAAAAAAAGGGGGGAGGATGAAAAAACAATATAATAATAACACTAGTAATAATGTTTTTCTGTTTGCCTTGCAGGTTCCTGGACGTGGGGAAGTATTCAGTGTCCCACCCTCCTGCAAATTTTTATTTTTACAGTGCCACGGAATACAAAAAAATACTAGCAATGTTTTTTTTGTTTGCTTTGCAGGTCCCCGGTGAAGTAGAACTTGAAGCCCTGTGTGCCGTTTAATCTATCAATGCCTCAACATGGTCTTGCCTGACCATTCTAGCTGCAAAGCTTGGCACGTGCTTGCATCAGATATTTATTTATTGATGTAAATTTTTATTGAGATATGTTTATATTGCAGTGCCCCCCTCAACTCGTCACTTACCATCGCTCCAAACCTTTAAAAGTGCCCTCAAAACTCACCTAGTCAGACAAGCATATAACCTGGCTTAGGCAAATCCTACAAACTTCACTGGGCACATGCCGCCCAACTCAAACTCTACCACTTGTAATCCCCCTTTTTTTCTGCAGTCCATCCTTATCTTTTAGACTGTAAGTTCGTAAGGGCAGGGCTCACTTTCCTATTGTCTCCTGTGCTCATATTTGGTTAATCCTAGTAGCATCTAGTTTGTATTGGTCCCTGTACTATATGTTTTCCCTGGTCTGTAATTATACCTTGTGAAGCGCTACAGGAGATGATGATGCTATATAAATAAACAATAATAATAATAAAAGATGTATTTATTTATTGGTGTATTTCTTTAAATTGTTTGTTTTCTGTAATTATTTTGAGTACATTCCCTAGCCCATTTTTTGCAGGGCAATTCTCCCCCCCCCCCCCTAAATTAGGCCTTTAAAAAAACATTATTTACATTATTTTTCTTTATTGGTATATTTCTCAATTTTTAAAGTTTTCTGTGTTGATTTGGAGTACTTTCCCTAGCCCATTTTGTGCAGGGCAATCTCCCTGGTGTTACCCCTCAATTTGACCTCTGATACACGTAACAAAATAATACATTTTTTTTTATTTGTGTATGTATTTCTTTATTTTCTTTTGTTTTCTCTTGTTTCGAGTGCTTTTCCGAGCCCATGTTGTGCCAAGCAACCGACATTGTGTTCGCCTCGCTTTTCATCCCTGTAGCCCTTGCTGGCCTTATTTTACAGCCATTTTGGGCCCCAAAGTTTGAGTCCCCATTGACTTCAATAGGGTTCAGGGTCCCAGACCCGAAGTTTGGCAGAAAGTTCAGGCGAATTCTTTGAACCCAAATTTCAACCAAGACGCACATTACTAAAGAACACTGTGCCAAAATAAACTTAATATCAAACAATATCCTAATATATTAGTATGGAGGAATACAAATAAACTATACACAGACAGTTAAAAACAAAGATGTTTATTGGGAGGTGTGGGTGTTTAGTGCGCGTGTGCCGGGGCAGCAGGGATTGGCTGGGTATCTCTGCGCCTCTTCGGCCTCTGCACCCCACATCCAGTATCTTTTTGCTTCTTGCCACCAGCGTCTAGGTTGGTTTTTGGATCATTTATATAGGATTGCATAAACCTTGTGCTTTCTTCTATCTGATTGGCTCAATATTACAATAAGATCAGACAATTTTACCATTGTCCTCAGCATTTCCCTGAAACAATGGCTTTGCCTACCACGCAATGCGTGGGGTCATTGATGTGGTCTATTGTCTCTGGAGTGCAGGTCACATATAGCAAGTGTAGTAGCACTTGAGATTTGTAGATCTTTTATATATTTCTGAACTGTATTTATTTAATTATTTAGCACTGGGCACAAGTCAGGCTCACACTGTACTGCCTGTTCTTTTTGATATTATCACTCTGTTATATAGATTGTGGATTGGGTACTATGTGGTTTTTTTATCACCCTTCTCAACAGGACTTTTATTATTTATTAAATAGATCTCTTTTTTGATGGTTACGCATATATTTAAATATAAATATATTATTTATTTTAGTGAATCAATTATGCCTTTTAGTTTAGTAATGATTCTACAGCCTTTTTGTCTTCTTTGCATTTAATCATGTATAGATTCTGTGTATTGCATATTTTTATTCCTCCTTACTTATAAATTTGGTATGATTGCTTGATATGAATATCTATTTTTTTTTGCTTTTATTATGAGAGCTTCTTTTTTGGGTGGGAACACTCACACCCCCCAAAATGTTTATATATATATATATATATATATATATATATATATATATATATATATATTTACTGTTTTTTTGTCCCTTTTAGAAGCATACCGTATATTATTGTGGCAATATACAAATTGGTCGCTGGTGGCCCCGGTCCGCCTGCCAATTATTGATCGCATTTCACCCAGGGATCATAGTTAAGGTAAGAATTGCGGGGTTAGGGAGTCTATGGATGTGGAATGTGAGAATGTACATTATGCACATACACTTCTGTGGAAATGCACATGCTCATTTGTGGTGGTGTGCATCCGTAAGGGTGTGCACATGCGTGTTTAGGGGAGTGTGGAGGTGTGCTTGGGGATGTGCATCTGCATATTCGGTGGTGTGCAAATGTACATCTGGTAATGTGCTCATGAATGCTTAACGTGTGCACATCTGAGGATGGTGTGCTTGCGCCATTGGCGATGTGTGCATGCTCATTTGGGTGTGTGTGTGCATGTGTTTATGGGGGTGTATGCCTGAACCTCAGGGTGTGTGTGTGCATGCCCAGCTGGGGGTGAGCCCATGCACGTCTGCCAGGCTGTGCCCACGTGTGTCTAGGTGTGGGCACTTGTCCATCTGCAGTGGTGCATATCTGTGAGTGCATTGGGGTGCGTGTGGCTGTGGGCTCATGCATCTGCTTTTGTGGGTGTGTGAGAGAGGACGGGGGCTGGGTTTGTGAGCTGTGGCTGTTAGACTGACTGTAACATTCTGCCATGAATTTCTCGGATTTTTAACATTTAAACCTACTTAGACAATTTATAGAGTGGACATGGGCTAAGCCACACCTTCCTCAGATTGAGGAGCCCCAAACAGTATTTCAAATTTCACAATTTTTATTAGAAAATAATACACTGGCAAAAATATTAAAATACACAAAACATTAGACACCAAA
The DNA here is from genome assembly GCA_027917425.1 of Gastrophryne carolinensis. NCBI lineage: Eukaryota > Metazoa > Chordata > Amphibia > Anura > Microhylidae > Gastrophryne > Gastrophryne carolinensis. The sequence continues at coordinate 422,960,873 of CM051239.1, forward strand.
CACAATAAAAACAATGGGAAGCCTCCCCACAATCTCCAATCAATCAAGAAAATCTATAACCTGTCCAATAAGGCACTCAAAAATCAATATATAGTCCATAAAACCTCTATCTGAAAAATAACCCCCTATGAAAAATAAAGCTTGATTTGTATATATATATATATATATGTATATATATATATATATATATATATATATATATATATATATATATATATATTGTAGTGCGGGTGCCTATTAGGCCTGACCTCCCTCTCCACAAACAGTCGATTATTGCCTGTCATTCTGGTTTGGTAATTGTTATGCACTTTGGCACTGGCACTTTTTGCTCTTAACTATTTATCTGCTTATATTTGGGAATATTTCTGTGCAATGTATTGGCTAAATTGAATCAAATGTATATATGCCTTCACCTAGGTACTTACTGAGTTTTGTATTATTGTTTTCTTAAGGTGGTTTGCACAGTTAGTGTAGCCGGCGCGTTTATTTTTGCACATTCCTTCAGCTATATTATACATTATATATATATATATATATATATATATATATATATACACACACAAATCAAGCTTTTTTATTTTTTTTTTCAGATAGAGGCTTTATGGACTATACATTGATTTTTGAGTGCTTTATAGGACCGGTTGTAGATTTTCTTGATTGATTGGAGATTGTGGGGAAGATTCCCATTGTTTTTATTGTGTTTGGTGTCTAATGTTTTGTGTATTTTAATATTTTTGTCAGTGTATTATTTTCTAATAAAAATTGTGAAATTTGAAATTCTGTTTGGTGCTCCTCAATCTGAGGAAGGTGTGGCTTAGCCCACGCCCACTCTATGAATTGTCTACAGTAATTTAGAGTGAGCACATGTATTAGCATTTAGGTGGTACACCCATATCATTTTTAAACCTATATTAATTAAAAAAGACTAATCCGAACGATTCCAAAAATACATAGCACACCTCTCATTATCATAACATCCAAACACTGTATCATCCACAACGCTATGTTTAGCGTTCCAGGCCGCAATAATTGCAGAAACCTGGTGGATTTCTATATAGTTACAATTAACTTTTGCCCTTATTCATCAAGCGATAGCGCCAGGTAGTGTCTGACGAGCGCCAGGTAGCGGCAGCTAACGGCGACTACCGACTCAAGTACGCCCGCGGCGGTCACAATGACGCATTTATCAAGCAAAATGAGGCTAGCGCCGGCGAGAGCGACGGCTAGCGCGGCATTCATCATGAAGCCGGCTGGACCGAACAGCGCCGCTGCAAATTCCCTCACAGCGCCAGGTATGAGCTGTCGCTCCCTGGCGATGTCCGATGCATTTCAATGGAGCAATCTATAATAATTCATGATTAATTGGTAATAATTTTTTTTTAAATTTTTTTAATGTCAAAAAATCGGAGAACACTTCTGCAATGTTAGGATTTATTTTTAAGTCAAAAAAAAAAAAAAAAAAATATGTGCAGAATTGATCTAACAGGTCTGAGATTAATGTATTCATATTACAAAATGATTCTAAAAACATGTATAATGTTACATTCAAAAAATATGGTTGTTTAGGGGTTAAAAACTAGTTAATACAGATCGGCGCCAGCGCTCTGGGGTTTAAACAAGGAATGGACAGCGACAGCACATTCGGAGCGTGATTTGTTAATGAATATGAAGCTAGCCGTTCGCTCTGGCCATTCGTTGTCAGGCGCTCACATACAACGCTGGACCTGTGAAACAGCGACCCCCCAGCCAGTATTCAACATTACCGCACACCGACTGAGTCGCTGTCAACAAGCTAACGCCGGCCAAGCACAGCGAATACTGGCTGGCGCTGAAAAAATCACGCTACAGTCGCTCATCTGTCGCTACCTGGCGCTATTGATGAATCGGCCTCTTATTCAGAAATTGATGTCTGCAGCACATTTTAACAAACAGTTGGGTCAGGAGCAGGCCATTTCTACCATTGTGCAGTCTCTCATCAGCCCATCATCCAGCTTCACCTAAGGTTGCAGCCAGTTGTGGACTGGGGCCAATAAACTGCCCTGGATTTAAACAGCCCATGGCTGGCCTAAGACATCCTTGCTGAGGCAACCCCCTCCCCCCAACCATGATGCCAGGGCTATAGCATTGGAGACTGGGGCTCCTTAGCTTGTTGGTACAGTGAAATTGGGTACAGGGAGCTGAGAGGGAGGCTAAGGGGGCAGGGATTGAATGTGGGTGTTAAAAGCGGCAGCCCAACTGGCCCCAAAGCAGTGCAGCCCATCGGGCATTGTCCTGGATCTCCCTATGGCCAGGCCACCCCTGGATGCAGCAGCAGAAGCGCTGCTGTAATGTTTGGGTCCCCATTGACTTAAATAGGAACCGGGTTCGGGTGCCCTAACCCAAAGCATTTATTTAAAGTTCGGAAGAACTTGCCGAACCCCAACTTTGGGGGCTTCGCCCATCTCTACTGAAGGGCTTAACCTGATACTGAAAAAAAATGCATATGACATTTACCCCAGCTTGATCTGCTGCCATCTATACTTTAACCAAGCAAGACTGAAGTGGAAGTGTCCAATTAAACACCTTTCTTCAAAAAGGAGCACCAATATCAATATGGATTCAAAATTCTTTATTATGAAAAAGGAGATACTATTAAAATACACAAAAACACACTGGACAATTAAAATCACATGGATGACCCCATGGTCACAATAATATTAATGAAAAAAACCCCTAAGGGGAACCTCACCTTGAAGCAACATGGGAGTTGCGGGCGCGGTGATTTATATTTGATGACCCTGTGATGCTGACTCTATGTGCCATTTTTTATTCTTGAATATTCAGGTTTGCTGGTGTCATTTAGCACGCACACATGCACTTTGAGTATATCTTTATTGTTTCCATTCACTTATAACTGTTTGAACTGGGCGAGTCTGCCAATATATTTTCTGTGGAATTTAGCTTTTTATTCATTTTCACATATGAGGTATTGTTGTTAAGAGTTGATATTTATTAGAGGTTGTACACTTTGAGGGTTTACACATATAATTTTTATGCCGGCATAAAATAACTGTTATAATAGGATCTAATAAGCGCACATAGGGTCTTTTGATGCATTGTTCCCCTTAGGGGTTTTTTTCATTAATATTATTGTGACCATGGGGTCATCCATGTGATTGTAATTGTCCAGTGTGTGTTTGTGTATTTTAATAGTATCTCCTTTTTCATAATAAAGAATTTTGAATCCATATTGATATTGGTGCTCCTTTTTAAAGAAAGGTGTGTAATTGGACACGTCCACTTCAGTCTTGTTTGGTTCATGTGAGTGAGCACATGTTTATATTCAGTGGTATTGTCTGGTGCACCCCTGTTACTAGAAATTATACTTTAACCAAGGATGATACAAAACAGCTGCAAAAATATGTATGTGCATTTTTTTTTTGTGTTCCTGGAGTTTTTATACTGTTTTAGGTGACTGACAACCCATACATGTCACCCAGGAAGTAACTGAGAAAATGATAAACTAGAATGAGGTACCTGATTATTCTCATTTCTCATTCTCACCCACAAAGCTCTCCACTGTGCTAAATCATATATATCTTCTACATCTCTGTTCTGTGCCCTACCATGAGGCCGATTCATTAATAGCGCCAGGTAGCGCCAGATGAGCGACTGTAGCGTGATTTTTTCAGCGCCAGCCAGTATTCGCTGTGCTTGGCCGGCATTAGCTTGATGACAGCGACTCAGCCGGTGTGCGGGAATGTTGAATACGGGCTGGGGGGTCGCTGTTTCACAGGTCCAGCGTTGTATGTGAGCGCCTGACAACGAATGGCCAGAGCGAACGGCTAGCTTCATATTCATTAACAAATCACGCTCCGAATGTGCTGTCGCTGTCCATTCCTTGTTTAAACCCCAGAGCGCTGGCGGCGATGGGTGTTAACTAGTTTTTAACCCCTAAACAACCATATTTTTTGAATGTAACATTATACATGTTTTTAGAATCATTTTGTAATATGAATACATTAATCTCAGACCTGTTAGATCAATTCTGCACAAATTTTTTTTTTAATTTTTTTTTACTTAAAAATAAATCCTAACATTGCAGAAGTGGTCTCCGAATTTTTGACATTAAAAAAAAAAAAAAAAAAATAATACCAATTAATTATGATTAATTATAGATTGCTCCATTGAAATGCATTGGACATCGCCAGGGAGCGACAGCTCATACCTGGCGCTGTGAGGGAATTTGCAGCGGCGCTGTTCGGTCCAGGCGGCTTCATGATGAATGCCGCGCTAGCCGTCGCTCTCGCCGGCGCTAGCCTCATTTTGCTTGATAAATGCGTCATTGTGACCGCCGCCGGGCGTACTTGAGTCGGTAGTCGCCGTTAGCTGCCGCTACCTGGCGCTCGTCAGACACTACCTGGCGCTAGCCCGTGATAAATAAGGGCCTATGTCTCTACGCTCTGCAAATGATTTATGACTAACAATCACTCATTCCTGCTTATGGGACTCATTTCCAATTCTCTGGAATGCTCTAACCCCCCTTTTTAATTTGAAGTTTTTTCTTTTACCCATCTTCAACATAATATTTCTGAACCTGAACCATGAAACTTAGGGCCTTATTCATGAAGCTCTAGCGTCAGGTAGCGCCTGTACGGCGACAGGTAGCATCAGGTGAACGCCGGACACGGCAGCAATTACACATTTATGAGGCCGAATCTGGTGAGCAACTAGAACAACGCCATGTAGCGTCCAATTCATCATTATCCCAGCCTCAGCGTACCGTGCTGGCGTTCAGCGTTGCACAGCGCCACGTCTAACCTGTCTCTACCTGGCGCTCTCCCATTACATTTCTATGGACGATCCTTAAATCCCTTTCCTGATCCCAATTTTTTTTCTTTTTTACTTAAAAGAAATCTCAAAACTTCTGACGTATTCTGGGCAAGAAAATTACATTTTTGAAAACTTCTTGGAATAATAATATTTTTATGCAGAATTGTCCTTACATGTCTGGTATTAAAGTGTTAATGTTACAATGTTATAACAATGTCATTCCATGTGTTTTCGCTTTGTTACTAGTGGATACATGTTCAAAAACAGACTTTAATCACACAGCGTCTGGCGCTATGGGCTACAATTACATGATTTTGAGCAATGGCGCTGTGTGAGGCTATTTTTTTGATGAATGTGGTGTGAGTCAGTCGCACTGAGCTGGCGTTACGGTTCGCTCCCATACAGCGTTGTATAGTGACTCACATATCATTAGAGATGAGCGAACCGGTTCGGACGAACCGGAATTCGCTCCGAATTTCAGGAAATATTCGATTCGGCACGAACCCGAATATTTTGTGGTTCGTGGCGATCAAATTTTTCCTGAAATTAAAAAAAAAAAAATGCCGGCATGGTGGGAGCGGGCCGGCCGCTGACAGCGGAGCCGGCCGGCGGGCCGGTAAAGCCGGCCGGCCCGCTCCCACCATGCCGGCATTTAAAAAACAAAAAAAAAATGACGCGCCCTCAGATGACAGCTGAGAGCAGCGCCGGCCTCCACGCTCCGGACCTGCCGGCATTTATGATGGGGAACTTCGTAAAAGTTCGATTCGGCCGAACCCGAATTTCTTTGTGAAATTCGGCGAATCGGCCGAATCGAACTTTTCAAAAGTTCGCTCATCTCTACATATCATATTCATCAATGGCGGACAGCGACTGAGACGCTCTGAAGCAGCGAACCATGGCCAAGCACAGCGACTACTAGCGGTCGCTCTCAATGCCTCGCTACAGACGCTCATCTGTCGGTACCTGGCGCTAGTAATGAATCAGCCTGCCCGCCAGAATGGAGGTAATGCAGAATAAGAATTTCATTGTTTAGTGTAACTGACGTTTACTGTGCATATGACAATACAACTCTTGAATCTCGAAACACCATCCGCAACATCCTTGCACCCATGAAGCACTAAGTAAATTGGTGGCTGGGCCTTAAAGCTTGTAAATATATTGTACAGTATATATTTTTGGTAGGATGGCTGGAACATGGTACAAAGCACTTACAGTACCCTATTCCGATCTTATATTGTAACATATTACATGTCATGATTAAGGACTAGCTGTCCGAAACGCGTTGGCGTTGGGGCCTTTTATGTATACTTTGATGAATGCTTTGACCTGTTGGATCATTATCTTTTAAAAGAACACAATAAAAGCTTGAAGGATTTTTAAAACAAACGCTGGCTGGCTTCACTTTTTCTACAATATATTACATAGCAACAAACAGAAAAGCTACTGAAACACAATGAATGAGAGATTCATTTCTTGCCTGTTTGTTGCTATGTAATGTATTACTCTGCTTGTATGTGGACCTTCTGTAAAGCACCGTGGAATTGGTTGGTGCATTTTCTGTGCCTTTAAACATCCAAGATGGTGGCACATGGAGTATCAGGCTGCCTGCAAACAGTAAGTGTCTTCTGACTGTGCCACTCTGCATTCTGGGATTGCTTTCCTTTTCCTGATCCCAGCTCTGCTCTGTCTGTGCAAAGCACAGCTATAACCCCACCCCCTGTTGCCTCCCTCCTCTCCTCAGTATGTGATACTTCTGAAGCAAGATGGCGGCGCCCGTATCCTAAAGTCCTGAACAAAGTTGCAGCCCAGTGGGGGAAAGAATAATAAGTAAGCGACTAAAAATGTAAAATATATTCATTTTAGATGCTGGGATGTCGTTTTTAAAGGGTTTGGGCTTTTCATTAACTGATGCTGAAGGTCTGGTTTAAGGCGAGTGGATCTGAGGGCGCTGGCGACTGCATCCCCTGCTTCCCTCAAACAGCGTGTGTGCCTGCGCAAAAGACATTCACAAATGCCTGGCGCGCGCCCTGCTAAGGGGATAGCGGGGATTCGACCACTGCTCGCGTATGTGCCATTGTACCGGGAAAGAAGGTCAGTTTCCATGCAACCTTCCATAGTGGGGCATCCCAATTCTAGATGCCCCAGGGGGACGGAATCGAACAGCCCTGAGACCTTATTGATTTCCAGGACCGATGGGGCGTGGGTTTTGGTCCACTTTAAGGTGCAGCTATATTTACTAACTTCTTGATGAAACTTATTATATACTAATCGGGGGCCCCACAACCCCCAAAAACAGGACAGAAACGGCACCACCCAAAACTCTCTGCCCGGATGAAGTAACGGGATTACCGTTACGAAACGCGACGTCCGGGTCCAGGGTCCATAGCGCTGATGGGCAAGCTCTAATCATGGTTATGTACGATTTTTATATGCTTTGGATTTGATTGTCTTTTTTTCTCACTCGGCTGTCCTCATTAATAGTATTGATATTATAGCACTTTATTGCAATTTTGCACATTAATATAGTTTTCACATGCACTTTATATATGAAATTGGGTTAGTAATCGGGATATAGTAGTCCCTGGTATGAATTATTATTGCTTTGATATTTTATGGTTCTGCTTGACAACAGCACTCCCCGGTGGTCATTAGTGTTTTGTGTTTTTTACTTTTGTGTTTTTAAAGTTGTCTGTTTACATGTATTTTGCTACAATAAACTCATTAAGCACATTTTAAGAGAGACTTTTGGGTGGTGCCGTTTCTGTCCTGGTGTTTTTGGGGGTTGTGAGCCTCCGATTAGTATATAGTATCCATTTGGGGTTTCCAGGAGGGCACACCCACATTACTGGCTGGTGCGGTCGTGTCATTTTTATTAGTTCTTGATGAAGCTTAACAAGCTCTATGACATCACTGCTCCTCTATGCTGGCTTCCATTTACGGGGGCTGATCAGCAATAGAGGATAAAATGTTGAAATAAGCCCAATTTGTAATAATAGCATCAATTAACCTTTCATCTACACGCCGATCACTGGAGCAGAACGTCTAATAATACGATACATAATTATTGTACACCTTAGTAAATGTACGGAAAGAAAATCTAAGATGAAAAATGGGACAGACAACAATGTTGCTTCAGTTGCTTCAGCATTTATGGGGGGGGGAAGGAAAGAAATAAAGGTGATATTGTGAAGCTATGAGCTGAATCCTATTTTTTTCTGGCGTAGTTCTGCCGGTTAGTTTAAGATGTTCTGTTTCTGCATCCCTCGAATTCCCATTTAGTGTCAATGAAAAGAGGAGGCAGGGGGTTTAGGATATGTTTTTTAGTCTGTGGAAATCAGAGGCACCATATAGAGGGGCGCCGGCCTTTTAAGGTTGGCAGCCCCATGACTGGCCTGCGCTTCCTGCTGGAAGCTGACCAGCCTATGGGATTGGGGGAAGAGATGGGGGGAAGTGACCTCAGGAGAAGGGGGGGGGGAGTATAAAGGGGCTGGTTGCCCCCTCCTCTTCCTCTTTGACCCCCCGATCTCTTCGCTGGAACGTGCTTTCCCACCCGCCTGCCCTTTATTGGGGGCGATGGAATGGTCAATTGGTAGCAGCGGAAGACTGGTTGGGGTTTTGGGGAGGTTTTTTTTTTTTGAGGTGGTGTTGTATGGTGTTGTATTATGTTATATATATAAAAAAAAGGAGGAAGGGGAAAGGTGTATTTTCATATATATAAAAAAAGAGAAAAAAAAAATAAATACAGAAAGGGGATTAATATATATTTATTGATATTTGTTTAAGTTATCAGGGTACTTAAATTTGGTTTTTGGTTATGTATAATTTGTGGGGTTATTTTCTTTATTGCATGGCACGGCCCGCTTCGGTATTCATTACAGTTGGGTTATGCCGCCACTAGGTGGCGCAGTGGTACTGCAGAAAGCTGTGGCATCTCCCGTCCCCCTATAAAAATGGGATTAACCATAGAGTTCCCCGTGTTACCTCTGCAATGATACTGTGAAGTTAGAAGATGGCTCTCTCTCTTGCGCAGGTAAGCGGGGCAACCAAGCCTGCGACCCTGCATGTCTATTTCCATCCGTTTCTGGCCCCTCACTGCGTCCCAGCCTCGGCTGACAGATCGGGGGAAAGTAGAAGAGCACTAGGGTCAAGTGCTCCAGGAGCTCTGCTCAAGCCGCAGACCCTGTTCCACAAAGGGTAGCCGGCCATAGGCTTTATGGTGAGCCTAATAGGGATGCAGAGTTTCTGTCCTAGCTTCTGTAGGGGTGAGTAGTTTGGGGACTGTGTCCCCTTATTTTACACTGCGGCTAAGAAAGCTCTCACTGGTCTCCCCTTCGTGGGGCTGCGGCTATTTGGGGAGCGTCTTGATGTTCTAGCCAAGGATGGAAGGCTGCCTCAGCGTAGGAGGCAGTCTCTGCCCTTTTGGGGGTCCTCTGCCCCCCTCCCTTCCTTTCACATTCCCAGAGGGGGCCGTGGCTCCCTCCTCTCCAGTGGTCGCAGAGATTCTTGGGGCCATGGCCCCGTGGTCGTCCCGGTCTCTCCTGGAATCTTAAGCCCAAACCCTCTCCCAAGCCCCCTTAGGCATGAATGGGCGCCCTCACCCATCCGGGTGGGGGGACGGCCTCGGCTCTTTGCTCACGTCTGGAGGCTTCATGTCTCAGACCGGTGGATTCAGGAGGTAGTGTCCTCCGGTTACAAGATAGAGTTTGCAGCTGGCTGCCCCCAAGATTCATCAGAACCTGGATGTCTTTAAACCCCCTGTCTGCTCAAGGGTTGCTTCTGGTGGTTCATTGCCTGTTAGAGTCCGGAGTCATTTGTTTGGTGCCCCATCATATCTTCCCAGGTCATCAGAGATTTCTCAGGTTCGAGCTGCAGGATCAGCATTACCAGTTTGTGGCTCTACCCTTCGGTATCACCCCTGCACCTCGGGTGTTCACCAAGGTGCTGGCGGGAGTGATGGCTCTGCTAAGGAACCAGGGCATCCGCATCATTCCTTACCTGGACGACATCCTGATTGTGGCCGAGTCTTTTCCTCAGGCCGAGCGGGACACTCAAATGGTGACATCCACTCTAGAGTCTTTCGGTTGGGTGATCAACTATCCCAAGTCTTCTCTGTCCCCGTCCTTTCTGGACATGACTCTGGATACCTCTCAGGTCAAGGTGTTCCTTCCTCAGCAGAAGCTGCAGGCTCGGACTCTGCTGTCGTGTCCCTCCATCAGTCATGGGGTGGCAGTTGGTGGGCCTGATGGTGTCCTGCTTCGAGGCAGTCCCCTTTGCTCAGTTTCACATGAGACCTCTTCAGTTGCACCTCTTGTCAGTTTGGGATCGGGACCCTGTGTCCCTGGATAAGGAATTTGTTCTGTCTCCCCTGGCCGGACAGTCTCTCCCATGGTGGCTGGACTCAAGGAACCTTCTGGGGGGCAGGACCTTCCTGCCCCCGTGCTGGGAAACGGTCACCACGGATGCCAGTCTGACCGGCTGGGGAGGCTTCTGGAAGTCCCTGAGGTTCCAGGGTCGGTGTGGCCCACAAGAGGCCCATGCTTCCATCAACGTCCTGGAACTGAGGGCGATCAGGTTGGTTCTTTCTCGCCTATCCACTCACCTTCGGATTCGCTCAGACAACCAGATGGCGGTGGCCTACATCAATCATCAGGGAGGGACTCGGAGCAAGAGAGCCTTCAAGGAAGTGTCCCTGATTCTGTCTTGGGCATAACAGCATGTTCCCTGCATCTCAGCGGTCTACATCCCAGGGGTGGAGAACCAGGTGGCGGACTCCCTGAGCAGGGGGACGTCTCGTCTGGGGGTGTGGTCTCTCAACAACCGGGTGTTTCTCTCCCTCTGTCACCGCTGGGGTCAGCCGGATGTGGACCTGTTTGCGTCCCATCACTTCCCAGATTGGTCTCTCTGTCTCAGGATCCTCTAGCCTTCGCCACAGATGCACTGGCAATACCTTGGCCGGAGCTTCTCTATGTGTTCCCTCCGTTTCCTCTCCTGGGCAGGGTCATGCACAAGATAGCCCAGGAGCGGGTACCAGCCATCCCGGTGGCCCCTTGTTGGTCAAGAAGAGTTTGGTTCACAGACGTCGTGCAGTTGGCAGTAGACCGGCACGTCTTGCCCAAGGATCCAGATCTTCTCACCCAGGGGCAGCTACGCCATCCCAATTTACAAACTCTGGCTTTAACGGCTTGGATGCTGAAACCTCCATATTGATGGAAAAGGGGTTGCCTGCCTCTGTTGTTGATACCATGATTTGGGCTAGGAAGAAGTCCTCGTCCTTTATCTATTACAGGGTCTGGCACGCTTACATTGCCTGGTGTGAGTCCAAGTCTCTTCCCTGTCGGGTGTTTTCTATGCCCAGGATTCTGGAATTCTTGCAACATGGTTTGGGTCAGGGCCTTCAACTTAGTACCCTAAAAGGCCATGTTTCAGCTCTGGCAATTTTTTTCCAAAGATCTTTTGCCAATCACCGGTTGGTTAAGACCTTTTTCCAGGGTGTTTATCATGTGCGTCCACCCCGTAAGCCTTTGCTACCAGTCTGGGTTTTGAATCTGGTGTTGTCTGCTCTGCAAGGGCCTCCCTTTGAGCCTATCCGTGAGGCTGCCTTGCCTATTTTGACTCTTAAGGTAGCCTTTCTGGTGGCTATCACTTCTGTAAGGCGAGTTTCTGAGCTAGCAGCGCATTCCATCAAACCTCCTTATTTTGAGAGGCATCAGGATAAGGTGGTGTTTCGGCTTAAGCCGGATTTCTTGCCAAAGGTTGTGTCTGCCTTTCAGCTCAATCAGGACATTGTCTTGCCTTCATTATGTCCTAATCCTGTTAATTCCAAGGAGCAGACTCTGCATACTCTGGATGTGGTCAGGGCTCTGAAGTTTTATTTGGTCACTACTGAGACTTTCAGGAAGTCTGATGCTCTTTTTGTTCTCACTTCTGGACATAGAAAGGGTTTGCCTCCGGCTAATTCTACTATCAGCAAGTGGATCTGTCAGGTGGTGGTTCAAGCCTACTCTGCTAAGGGAAAGGAACCTCCCTTTAGGATTACTGCTCATTCCACTCGTGCTATTGGTGCCTCTTGGGCTTTTCAGCACCGAGATTCTGTTGAACAAGTTTGCAAGGCCGCTACTTGGTCTTCTGTTCATACTTTTTCTAAGTTCTACAAAGTTGATGTTAAGGCTTCAGCGGATGCTGCTTTTGGCCGCAAGGTGCTTCAGGAGGTAGTGACTTGAACTACTGGCCGTTACTCTTTGGGGATCCCACCCTATACTGGACACTGCTTTTGGATGTCCCAACTGTAATGAATACCGAAACGGGCAGTGCCATGCAACAAAGTAAAAAGCAATTCTTTGAGTACTCACCTGTAGAATTGTTTTTGTTCTTGCATGGCACAGCCTGTTTCGACCCACCCTTGTTATCGTTTTTCTTGGTTGTCTCTTTATGGTGATTGTTTCAAGTTAATTGGGGTTTTTTACCTTTTTTACATTCTTTACCTTATTCTCTCCCGGCTTCTTGTCTCACTGCTTGTCTACGCTGGGAACTCTATGGTTAATCCCATTTTTCTAGGGAGCCGGGACATGCCACAGCTTTCTGCAGTACCACTGCGCCACCTTGTGGCGGAATAACCCAACTGTTATGAATACCGAAGCGGGCCGTGCCATGCAAGAACAAAAACAATTCTTCAGGTGAGTACTCACAGAATTGCTTTTTATTGGGTATATGTGTCAATGCGTATATATCGGGGGATTGTTGTACATACATTGTTGCTGTATTATTTTACTTGTCACAGCTTTGGTGGTCTCCTCTGCTCAGTTCCGGTCTGAGATGGCACGGAAAGTGGGGGTAGGTTACAATGAAGCGGCTGTTTCGGCTGAAACGGGCCAGGAGGATAGGTGACTGATTTTAAGGGGAGGGGAGGGACAAAAGAAAGGGGGTAAGGTGGATCTTGGCAGATAGCCCCGTTGAGCTACCAGGCCTAGGAGGGATGAGGCCGGGCTAACGAATCGGCTTCTGTTTTCAGATTCGGGAGGTAGTTGAGCCTTCAGGCCGCCTCCCCTCCTGTTGGTAGTTATGGTATGGTGGAATCTCAGACCTGGATCCGGGAGAACGGGAGTGCATTTGTAATTTGTTACTGTGTTTTATGCTGAGGCTGTGGCCGATTAAAATGCCATCAATTCCAAAGAAATGGTTGTTGGCTCCATTATTTGGGAGTGTGGGTGGGTTGGTGACAACTGAAGGCGTATGGAACGCTAGCACAGTCATGTATGATGGAATGACACGTGGAGGCTGATTCATTACTAGCGCCAGACATCACCATGTGAGCCTCTGTATAGTGACCACTAGTAGACGCTGTAAGCGGGTGTCTGAAGCTGTAACCTATTATAGCGGTCACTGTACTATCCCAGCCAGTATTGATGAATGTAATGTCTGGTAGGTGCTCTCACTGAATCCCTGCAGAGCCAATGAAGAACGCTAGGTGGTGTCCCGAGGTCAAAGCGCCCAAGACTACACCACATCTAATAAGAGGACAACGCTGCAGCGAGCGAAAGGTAGCGCCAGCTCAGTGCGTCCGGCACTCGGCGCTCCACACCATATTTAAGAAAAAAACTACACACAGCGTCGGCGCTCTAAAGCTGGACGCTGTAGCATAGAGAGCCAGACGCTGTGTGATTAAAGTCTGTTTTTGAACACATCTCCACCAGTAACAAAGCGAAAACACACGGAATGATATTGTTTAAACACAACACTGGGACAAAAAAACTTTAGTGCCAGGCCTGTAATGACAATTCTGCATAAAAATATTTTAAAAAATGTATAAAAATGTTTGTTTGCAGCCAAGGGAGGTCACACAATGATTTGAGCAAAAAAACATTTGCCCAACACGCTATTTAACCACAACCAAATGAAAGCCCATTGAAATGTATGGCAGAGCGACACTGAGCGAAATATACTACATGGCCGGCGCTATATGCTGAGCCGCCTGTAGTAATACATGTGACGCTACATGGCGCTCTTAGAGGCGCTCATCAGATTCACTTTCTTAAAGCGGACCTACACCCTAATTAAGCCTATCTTGTTTCCCCCATGCTGTACATACAGATTGCTCACATTAAAAATCATCCTACCTGCATCTACTGCATTTTCTGAGACTTTAAACAGGAAGTGTCTTCTGACTTTGCCGCTCTGCATTCTGGGATTGCTGTCCTTTTCCTGACCCCGGCTCTGCTCAAAGCAAAGCACAACTATAACCCCCCCTGCACTTTTGACCCCTCACCTCAGTATGTGATGCTACTGAGCTAAGATGGCGGCGCCCATATCCTAGAGTGCTGAACAGAGTTGCAGGCCAGTGAGGGAAAGAATAAAGAGTAAATGAGTAAAAACGTTAAATATATTAATTTTAGATGCTAAGGAATAGTTTTTTAAGGATTTGTGCTTTTCATTAAATGATGCTGAAGGTCCTCTTTAAATGTGGCACTACCTGGTGCTAGCCTTTCTTACATAACCCCCTAGGTTATTTTAGCAGTAGAAGAATCCCTCTTTAATGTGCTTAAAATTAACCAAAAGCGAACCTGGAATCTATAAGACTCCAGTGCTGCCTGATTCGCTCCATCCGAGGCATCCAGATTTGGGATGCCTTGCTGTGTAAAACTCCTCGAGTCCTCTGTAAAACTCACCTTCTCCCTGATCCAACAGGCCATGTGCGAGCTATGGCTACCATCATGTATCCCTTTAGCAGGGCACATGCCCGTGCCAGTCATTTTTCAGGGTGCAAAACAAAGGCAGGCACCCTGTTAGAGGGTAGCAGCGATGTGGCTGTCGGCACGTTTGGCTTCTCCGGACTAGACTTGGCCCTTAGCCGAGTCTTAGCCGAGCTTTAGCTTTGGACGAGAGGCCCATCATGCTTCGTAGGACTGGGGTAAAGATGAGTTTACTGGGTGACCTGGGGTTTCACACTGTGGGGCATCCCCAATTGTTGTGCCCTGGGGGCAAGAACCAAAACCCATGATAGTCAGAATCCTGGGTTTTGGTCCACTCTAAACACAAATCTTTTCGATTAACAAAATAATATCTTTTTTTTTAACAGGTGAAAAAAATAATTCATTCAAAAATATGTCATCCCAAGGCCAAATCAGCATTATGGCTGCTTGCTAGGTAGGAATAGAAAAGGAAAGCAGGGATACACAGGACCATCCCCCTGCTTAAAAAGGTCAAATGGGGCTCCAAGGAGGACCTCGCCAAGATACTATGCAAGGATTCTTTGTAGTATTATGAGTTTAGAAGCATTTTATTCAAAAAAATGTGACATAACATGATCCATAAGACATATAAAATAAGTGACTTTTGTGAATTAAAAAAGGAATTTTTTCCATCACAGCATTCAGTTAATCATTGGTTCACAATGTCTCCAATCCTAGAGAATTGGTGATAAAATCCCGCAGTCCAGACTAGTTTCGCTTCACATTGAGCTTCATCAGTGTCTGCTAGGACTGGTAGTTATTTCACCATCTACAGAAATAAACAATCATGCTATCAGTAAGCATCCTAACTAATTATGTAGAGCTCCTTTAAATACCATCAGTGACATTGGTTTATGCTTTACTGTAGGAAGAAATCCTACATACCTGAATATAGGAGACAATTGCTGTGCACGGGGTGCTGTTTGGGAAGCCCAAACGGTCAAATGAACTCCGCAGAGCACCAAAAATGCAGATGCTTGAAACAGCCAACTGTAGGGACAAAAAATTAAGAAAAAGTGCGGGCTTTCATATGAAGTAACCAAGATAGGCAGTACAGTAAATAGTATTATACGTTAGATCACAACCATGGTCAGGGACAGTGCTGGTAGCCCTGCGTGCCTATGTGGGGGCCTAAACCAGCATTACAAAGGGGGATAAGAAACCTATATGTTGCAACGATTATGTGGGAAGGTATGAAAGACCGAAACCACAGGGTCCCCTATGAATATGTGGGGTCTGTAAGTAAAGTGTCCTCCCCATGGTTATGAGATATGTGCATCTCGATGGGCATAGGAGATACCGGTCGTCCCAAGATGATCCCCCTTGCCATATGAGAGGTCCTAACCATAGCTGCGGCCATTATAAACAAGTGCCCAATTACACAGAATAAATATATGTCTTACCCTGTGATTGCTGGAACGGGTGCCCTATTCGGCGCTGTGTCAGGGGCGTCCGCGGCTGAGCTGGATGGAATCACGTCGCAGAAAGCATGCCCTGAGCGCAGCGCACGTGGCGGCTGCAGCGGGCTCTGTCTCCCGTCCCCGCTGAGTGAAAGCAGGCTGGTAGAGCCAGGTTAAACGGCGCGCTGGCATCGATGTCACTTCCGGGCGTGTACGCACACTCTGCGCTCTGGTCCGAGACGCTGGAACGCAGGTGCGTTCCACAAACCGGAAGTGACGTGGCACCCGGCTGTGTGGAGGTCTGAAGCTGTGCTCCGTCAATGTGGGGTCACAACTTCGGTGTTCGGCGGGTCATGTTAGCGATGCCACCTACAGGGGAGATAAAGGCCCAGTAACTAAAGCGAACATAAGAGCCCTTAGTTATTTATTATGACAAAAGACAATAATAGTAGTGCTTTCTAGGTACTGATTTTTTTTTTCAGAGATGCTAACATGCACTTCATTTTTTTACCTAGGACAGATGCTGGAATTTTTATTCAAGGACAGACACTAAAAGGCACTAAAATGTTTTAAAGGAGCCACACTCAACCCTGTTAGCTCACAACCAGTCAGTTAAAAAAATAAATAAATAAAATAGCTTCCCCTTTAAAATAAAAAAAAAATAACTTCCCCTACCCCAACACACTTGGTTGAACTTGATGGACATATGTCTTTTTTCAACAGTATTAACTATGAAACTATTTAACAGTCCTTTAATCTGTCTCTAAATCTGGTTAAAAACAGGGGTCTGGGTGTTGGCACATATGTGTATGGTCTGAGGTATGACGAAGCTGCACCATCAAACGCCAAGGTGCCTCTGAGTAGGTGCAGTCCAAACTCTAATCTATGAGAGCATACAATGCAATGGATACATTGGGAGCAGGCTTACCTGAGGTTGCCCTATAACCTTGAGTGCATCACATGGGAGGAAGGGTCGAAAGTCTCCCCCTACAGCTCAAGTCCCCTCATCCCTATTTGTTTGCACAAAATTAGAAGAAACACATTTCTGATGGCAGGCTGGCAAAGAGCGAATGAAGAGGCCGTAGCAAGGATTTGCCAGCAGCAACGGAGGAAGGGTCGAGGAATGGGGAAGGCTTTGAGGACCAAATGTTACAGTAATGGACCACAAGGCGTCTCTAAAGACCTTGAGTCAAGGACCAGAGGAAGCAGGGATAATCAGTGGTGAGGAGATGGCAGAAAAAATGCAGATGTGCTGGAAATAGACCAGAAATGGTTGCAATGGACCAGAAAGCGTTAGTGAGAAACAGAAAGTGGAAGTAGAGAAGGAAGCAAAGACTGGTTGAGCAGCTGGGGACCAAAAATGATAACGATGTCCCAAGAGGTGGTGACAAGAATCAGGAAGTTATGGTAGGTAGACCAGAAGTTTATGGTTACTATTCAAAAAATGGTTTTGATAAACTAGGGGGTGGCCAGGAGGCAGGTACCGGAGAAGGACCAGAAGAAATGGTGGTAGACCAGGAAGACAGAGGTGTTAGTCCAGCGGGCGATGATGAAAATCTAGTCTGCAGCAAGAATCCATAGAGTAGCTGGCGGCAATGGACCAGGAGGTGCCGGCTAAAATGAAATAGGTAGCTGGGAGAATCTAGAGGTGGAAGCAATGGACCAGAGACTAGGATGAGGTATCACAAAGCTGAACCACAACACAGAAAAACTGCACATGACTGCACATTAAAGCAGATGTTTTCAAACACAGAAAAAATAATGTTGCACTTGTATGCACTGTGTGTTGCAGTGGTGACTTTTGACTTGGCTGCATGATGCCCCTGGGTGATAAGTGCCAAGTCATAGTTAGAAAGGGTGCAGTGAGCTGATAAGGTCAAACGTGTTTGATCTTTTACTGGGAATTGCCTTTCATGTTATTTTTATCGATTTTTGGAATAAAGTTTTTTGCTGATTTTATGGGAACTTCTGGCTGGATACCTGTTTGTGATCTGCATAATTGAGAGCTCTTAGCCTTGCCGGTTTTCCCAATACCCTGGGCAGGAGGATAAGGTAGAGCTGACTTTTTCTTTGCTTTGTCTCAAACCTTGCTTGTACTTTCTCTGTATTCATCGACCCAGTGGGTCAGCAATACAATATCTGTTGTATAGCGCTCCATAACCTCCCACACTTTGTGATGTGTTCTAGTAATACACCGGCTCCCGCATGCTCATCAGCAATGCAGAGAATCCATCCCAGCCTGACTCAAACTTAACCTTTTCTGTTATTTAACTAGCTCATTGAAGATAGCTGACTGATCTTTTTTACTCTACACTTGTCATGTCTTACTTATGCTGGAGAATGTTATCAGACTTCTGGAACTTAGCCTGCTAATGTTTTTCATGCCTTATAATGAGGATGATAGCGTGCACAATGAATAACTCAGTGCTGGAATACTTTGTACTAGGTTTATTCGTCAGGATGAAAGAACATGATTGTGAAAATAATGTGTACCATGCATTGAGGACTCCAGGGTGTGAGATCTTTTTATTGGGGGTCAGAGTATGGAGCGAGCTTGTACAGGATGACATTACAATACATCTGCATTTAGAGTCCTTCTTGATCCAAGTAGACCCAGCTCTATGACTTTGGGACTAACTACTCACTAATGATGACTTTGGGACTAACGGGTAATTTCCAGTTAATACAAACCAATGTCTCACCAATTTCTCTGCAACAGGTTCTAGGTCGCTACAGGGCTCTACAAAAGACCAACGGCTGGTGGCCTGTACCAACAAAGGTCATTTCAGCTTCAAAAAGCCCCCCTAACATAGGTGAAAAAGGGTACTTAGTCTGAGAATACATGCACTTGGGCTTCTCAGTCTGCCATCTACTGTAGGTGACAGCATGCTGCTAACTGATAATCTAACTCCACCACCAGGGTAGAACTGCAACTATAGAGCAACACAAGACAAGTGCCACTCAACTCAGCAATGTAGCTCCATGACTCTGGGACTTCCTGGGCTTCTCAATGAGGTATCTAATATAGGTATGCTGCTTATCCCACACAACACTTTAAACCGGGGTATCCCCACAGCTTGCTGACTAGGCCACCTGACACATTCTATTGGAACAGTGGATTATGTTACCCTAGTAGCCTTGAGTACCATCAAAGGGGAAGCTCAAGTACCACCACTACACCACTAGTACTGTCACAATACACTTACCTGCCCGATCCCGCAGTGTCCTCGGCCGGCGTGCCCAGGTCCCTGACGTCCGGCGGCTGGCTCGGGCGGTCCCAGCTCATGCGGTGCCTACCATTCGCGGGTGCTTCCCTGGGCTAGTCTGACCATGTTCGCACTCACAAGCGTGGCTATTTTATGCCCTCCGGTGGCTCTGCAGACAATACACCTGCCGGAGGATAGTTTAAAGGGCCAATGAACCCTGGAAACTAAAAGTGTTTAACTCCCTAATTATTTGTATTGGGCAATCAGCCCACAAGTTGTAGATGGGCCAATGAGCCTGCATGTTCTCCTCAGCCAATCCTGTCCACTTCCAGGCTTCTTAGGTGTTCCCTGCTCACTCTCTCACTGTCTGCATGCTGCTGGGTGCTATAGATCCTGTGTTTATTGAATGTTATACCATTGCCGACCTAGCTGGTCAGACCATTCCATGACCGCCGCCTGAACTGAACTTGCCTGGATTCCGACTACGTTCTTGCCTCATCCCTTGTACTGTGAACTATCTGATTACCCGCCAGATAACTCCCCGTCTTACCTCTGGTTCATCTGCCTTCACCCCTGTGAGTTCACAAATGGGGTCTTGACTATAGGTGAAGCTAGCTGTGGAGATTGGGGGTTGTGAACTCCCTAAGAAGGCAGGTGTTCTCAGGGTATGACAGGTACTAGTACCACTGGTTTGGAACCCCTGCTCTAAACTCCACCACAATGGCAGAACTGCAACCATAGCATGACACAGGACAAGCTTCACTCAGCTCAACAATGCAGTAAGACACCTGCCAAAGTGGTCTTCCAAAAACCTGGTCCTGTTGGTCTTGCAGGTCATCAGTAGACACTAGACATCTGCTAGATACATTGTCAACCTAGAATGGCCTACAGAGATGACATCACCTCGACTTAGTTCAGGATTAAATTTTTGGATGTTTACATTGCTGCTACAAGTGGCATCCATCTTTCTCCAAAGAGGCCCAGCTCTTACTGACTCTTCATACTCACAATGCCTGGCCAATTCCTCAAGCGTTACCTATCATAAGCCTCCCCATGACAAACTCAGGGAAGAGACTGGTGGCCACAACCGACCAGGCTCAGCAGGTATTTCTGTATAGGGATCTTCAGTATACAGATATCTGAGTTCAGGGCTTCCCAGAAATGTGACTGGTGACAGCATGCTGCTTACTGTTATCCCACGTAACACTAACTGAACTCCATCATCAGGGCAGAACTGCAATCATGGTGTGACAATTGAATAGCTCCACTCAAGTCAACAGTGTCGTAGGGAACAAAATCAACGGCCCCACCCCCAAAGTGGTCTTTTATAACAGAGCTATTAAACAGAGCTATTAAAGCTATATGTTTCCCACACCCTGTACATACAGATTGGTCACATTAAAAATCATCCTACCTGCATCTACTGCATGTTATGAGCCTTTAAACATCCAAGATGGCGGCTTATGGAAGCCGCCATCTTATCAGGCAGCCTGCAAACAGGAAGTGCCTCCTGACTGTGCTGCTCTGCATTCTGGGACTGCTGACCTTTACCTGACCCCAGCTCTGCTCTGTCTGAGCAAAGCACAGCTATAACCCGCCCCCCTGTACCTTATCCCACTCTCCTCTCCTCAGTAAGTGTGATGCTTCTGAGTCAAGATGGCGGCGCCCGTATCCTAAATTCCTGAACAGAGTTGCAGCCCAGTCGGGGAAAGAATAATAAGTTAGTGACTAAAAACGTAAAATATATTAATTTTAGATGCTGGGGAACCGTTTTTTAAGAGTTTGGGCTTTTCATTAAATCACGCTGAAGGTCCGGTTTAAGCTCACCGTCAAGCTGCTGGGAAGCTGCTGGGGTTAGTCGCTCACGGGCCGGTCATGGGCCAGTTATTTATCTATTTATTCATTAAGCAGTTCTTAAGTTATTAGAGTTATATTCATTGAATCTGCACTTTTCCAATTTTGTGTGGATATTGTTGTATAGCACTTTTCACTCAAGCTTATTTATTGTGGGGATAGAAGGGCTAAATTTAAATGGGGAGTAAAAATGATTTATATTATCTTTTTATATGATATGAATAGGTGGTCCCTTGTACTGTTTTTAACAGTTCACATTTTGGCATGTCATTTTATGAATATTACATTTAGACATAGTACTGTAATTATTGCAATTATCTTTCTTTTGGTTGTGTAACTCAAGTGTTGTTGCATTTGGGAACTTTTCATGTTGGATATTTGTGGCCGGTCATGGACTGGCGGGGGCCAGGAAAAACTTTTTGGCCCCAGTTTACCCTTGACAGGAAATGGCACCTGCCAGGTACTTTGCCAACCAATACTTTCCTACAAAAACTTAGGTTAATTACCATCCTTAGCGGGGATTTTAAGGTAAAATTCAACTTAGCTGAGGATCCCTTGTAATTGTTTGTTTCTGAATCCCTTGGTGATTGCTGACGACATTAGGCAGAGGCTTTATAAATGTAAAAATGTAAATGTCCACAGATGGTAAGTATTAACAGATGTTTATCACATGGGTGTAATGGTACGTGAGATATAACAATCAGCGCCTTTGTTCTCCTCCGCTACCGTCGATGCTGCCGTATTATTCTTGGCTGACTTGTTGTACAAATAGCATCAATCCAATATTGACTATGTTAAATAGGGGTTAAATAAGAATTCTCCAAGGTATAATTATCTATGCTTGGCTTGGCCAGTCGCTAACAAACTTGGCAGGAGAGATTTCATTTGAAATGCCTCCGAGCTACAGAGAGGATCCCTTGTTTTGTTCCAACAAAATATTCCACAATGAACCAGATGGGATATGTGATGGTTGGAGTAAATTGTATATACCAGGGCCATTGAATTCTTGATCGACCTCACACATGCACAGATCGAGCTGGACGTTTCGGGGCTACCATCATGATAGAGCTGCTGGATGCACCCAACCTTGCTTTGGATGCTTTCCTTCTTCGCATGGAAGTACGAGAAAATAATAAACCTGGACGGTAATAAATCAAGCAGATTGTGGCGGTGAAATTCTGCCCATCTGTTAAGTGCCGTTTGCCAATGTTACAGCGAAAATAATTGGAAGCTAAAGGCCCCACTTGTGGCTTGTGAATAGCTTGACATCATGTTGTGCTTTTATTTCATTGTTTATCGTTTTACGACAGACTGGAACATTGATGACTGCCTATAGGCGCCCAGCCATGGAGGCTACTGGGGAGTATGTTGCTGAGTTTTTGGAAACTAAAATATTGTTGAAGTATTTTATCTGCTGAAGGCCAAGGCCAATTTAACACTTAGGATCTGATTTACTAAGTGTGCCAGCACAGGGAGATAAAGCTGTGGAGAGTTAGCTGGCCTGTGCCGAGGTAACATCTACTTCTGGCTTAGTGAGCTAACGGGTTCAAAGGAATGGGTATAAGCTCCAAATTTCTTATCGATTCGTGGTAATAAAAAAACAATTTTTCCCTCTATACAAACCAAAAGTAAAAACAAAAAAGACACCTACTTCCTTTTCTAAGAGCAGGGTGTTGTCCTCATTGTCTGGCACCGATGGCGGCAGCTCCAGTCTCCTTCTCTTCATCCCATACATGGGTCCACAGGTATGCCAGCCATGACATCAAGGGACTGTGCTGGAGGCCAGACGAAAGACCACGCCGGGTCAAGAAAGAAGAGGAGCCAGCTCTCTGGATGAAGAGGAGGACACTGGAGCACTGCCACCGGAACCAGGGAAAGACCGTCCAGCAGGTTAAAGTGTATATTTTTCGTACCTAAAGGATGTCCTCAAGGTGCTGAGATGATCTACTAGTTTCTTTGAATGTTTTCCTATGTTACTAAATGTGTGTTATTGAGGATGTTCTCACTACCTGCAATCAGTTGCCTTTGCCAATGTACAATGGTAAAAAAAACAATTTTTCCTGATACAAACCAAAAGTAAAAACAAAAAAGACACCTACTTCCTTTTCTAAGAGCAAGGTGTTGTCCTCATTGTCTGGCAGGTCTCCCCCTGGAACCGGTGGCAGCAGCTCCAGTCTCCTCCTCCTCACCACATTCCTGAGTCCACAGAAAGAAGAGGATCAAGCTTGTGGGATGAAGAGGAGGACACTGGAGCCGCCGCCACTGGAACCAGGGAAAGACCGTCCAGCAAGTTAAAGAGTTAGGCCCTTATTTAACAAGGGATAGCGGCAGGTAGCAAATGGTGAGCGAACGGTAATGACGCTCACTGCCACGAGAACGCCGGCTCCCCTCCGCAATCACACATTTATCAAGCCGATCCTGGTTAGCGACTGACAGAGCGCCAGATAGCGAATCATTCATCATTATTCCAGCCTCACCCCACAGCGCCAGCGAGCGACCTTGAACAGCGACAGGTATGACCTCTCGCTACCTGCCGGTCTCCAATGCATTTCAATGGAGCTAACTTTAAATATTCATAATTAATTGCTCTAATTTTTTTTTTTTTTTTTTTTTTTTTTATGTCAAAAATTCTGTGACCACTTCTGCAATGAAAGATTTTTTTTTTAAAGCTAAAAAAATTAAAAAAAAAAAAATTGTGCAGAATTGATATTACAGGTCTGATATTAATGTATTCATATTATAAAATGTTTTGAAAAACATGTTTTTTTTTTTTTTTCTAAAAATATGGTTGTTTGGGGGTTAAAAAACTACTTTTAACCTATCGCCGCCAGCGCTCTGGGGTTTAAACATGCATTTCACAGCGCGAGAATTTTTGGAGCGTGATTTGTTAATGAATATGCTGGGAGCCGTTCGCTATGGCCGTTCGCTGTCATGCGCTCCCATACAGCGCGGAACCTGTCAAACAGCGACTCCTAACCCCGTATTCAACATTACCGCACACCGACTGAGTTGCTGTCAACAGCCGAACAACGGCCAAGTACAGCGACTTCTAGCGGGCGCTGTGAAAATAACGCTAATGTCGCTCATCTGTCGCTACCTGGCGCTATTAATGAATCAGCCTGTAAGTCTACTTTTGATGAAATTTTTAAAAGTGTAAATTATTTGTGCCGAAAGGATGTCCTCAAGGTGCTGAGCTGATCTAGTAGTTTTTTAAATGTTTTTCTATGTTAGCACATGTTTTATTGAGGCAGCTCTCACTACCTGCAATCAGTTGCCTTTGCCAATGTACAATGGTAAAAATACAATTTTTCCTGATTTTTCCTGATACAAACCAAAGTAAAAACAAAAAAGACACCTACCTTCTTTTCTAAGAGCAGGGTGTTGTCCTCATTGTCTGGCGGGTCTCCCCCTGGCGCCGGTGGCGTCAGCTCTAGTGTCTCCTCTTCATCCCATTCCTGAGTCCACAGGTATGGCAGCCGTGACATCAAGGGACCGCGCTGGTAGGCCAGAGGAAGTACCACGCCGGGTCAAGAATGAAGAGGAGGCAACTCACTGGATGAAGAAAAGACCAACCGGTAGGTTAAAGTGGACCAACACCCATGGGGGATCGGCCCGGAAATCTATAAGATTCCCGGACCAATCAGATCCCTCCCCACGGGGCATCCGAAATCGGGATGTACCGCGGGGAGGAACCCCCCAGGAGGCCCACAATCCTCACCTTACCGGCGATCCAACGGCGCATGCGCGAGACGCGGCCGCGTCTCTCGCTTCCCTCTAGCAGGGCACGCTCCCGCGCCGGCCGTTTTGTGAATGGCCGGCGCAGGAGCGCTCCCTGTTAGAGGGAAGCGAGAGACGCAGCCAATGACAGCGCTCTGGTATGCGCGTCCAAGCGGCTTTGGACGCGCATACCAGAGCTGCTCTGAGCGCTGTCATTGGCCGGACGAGGTCACGTGGGAGCGGGGAGAGGTGAGTTTTTGCAGCGATCGGGGGGGTTTCAGACAGCGATCGGGGTGCCCCACCTAAGTGGACCAACACCCAGGATAGTCAAAATCCTGGGTGTTGGTCCACTTTAAAGTAGTTAAGAGTAAGAGTAAGTCCACTTTTGATGGAATTTTTTAAAGTTGTGTTTTTTTTAAATGTTTTCCTATTGAGGCATTTCTCACTACCTGCAATCGGTTGCTATTGCCAATGTACACCAAGGGGGTTATTTAAGAAGGGATAGCGCCGGGTAGTGCCTCATAGCACTTTCTTGACTTTTTATATTTTTATGCAAAATTGTCATTACAGGTCTGGCACTAAAGTGCTAATGTCACAGTTAGAGATGAGCGAACTTCTTGAAAGTTCGATTCGGGCGATTCGCCGAATTTCCCCAAGAAATTCGGGTTCGCCTGAATCGAACTTTCACGAACCGCTCATCTGAAAAAAAAAATGCCGGCATGGTGGCAGCGGGCAGACTGGCAACGCTGTCAGCGGGCCGCCGCCGGCCCGCTGACAGCGCAGCCGGCCTGCCCGCTCCCGTTTAAAAAGCAAACACTTACCTGCATGGTCGGAGCGTGGAGGCCGGCGCCGCTCTCAGGCACCCTCTGATGACAGCTGAGAGCGGCGCCGGCCTCCACGCTCCCACCATGCCGGCATTTTTTTTTTTTTTATTTCATGGAAAATTCGATCGGCATGAACCAAAAAAAATTCGAGTTCGTGCCGAAACGAATTTTCCCTGAAATTCGGAGCGAATTCCGGTTCGTCCGAACCGGTTCGCTCATGCCTAGTCACAGTGTTAAAACAATGTAATTCGATGTGTTTTCATTTTGTTACTGGTGGATATGTGTTCAAAAACAGACTTTGATCACACAGTGTCTGGCGCTCTATGCTATTGCGGCCAGATTTAGAGCGCCGCCGCTGTGTGTGTGTCCTTTTTTGAAAAGTATGGTGTGAGTCGCTGAGAGTTGATCGCACTGAGCTGGCGTTACCTCTCACTCCCTGCAGCGCTGTACTGGTGTTAGAGCGCCCAACATACATCACATTCATCAATGCCGGTCAGGTTACTACAGCAACTGAGACGCTCTGTTACAGAACCCGAACATGTTTACAGCGTCTACTAGCGGTCGCTGTAAGCACCGCAATACAGACGCTCATCTGCCGATACCTGGCGCCAGTAATGAATCAGCCTCCATGCCTCTACACCAAGAAGAGAGAAGTGAGCCCCATACACACAGAACACCGACGCTACGGCCGCTGCTGGGGTGAGGGAGCGCTCTCAAATAATAGCAACAGAAAACTGCTTTCATAAAACACACATTTTCTAACATAAGAAAAAATGTACTAAATACTAAGGCCCTTATTTATCAAGGGATAGCGCCAGGTAGTGTCTCACTAGCGCCAGGTAGCGCCAGCTATCGGCGGCTACCGACTCCAGAACGCCAGGCTGCGAACACAATCACGCATTTATCACGCTAAATGAGGCTAGCGCCGGCGACAGCGTCAGCTAGCGCGGGATTCATCATGTTGCAGACTTCAGCGAACAGCGCCGCTGCTAATCCCATCACAGCGCCAGGTATGACCTCTCGCTACCTGGCGCTCTCCAATGCATTTCAATGGAGCAATCTTTAAATATTCATAATTAATTGCTATTAATGTTTTTTTTTTTTTTTTTTTTAAATGTCAAAAATTCTGTGACCACTTCTGCAATGTTAGTTTTTTTTTTTAAAGGGAATAAAATAAAAAAAAAAAAAATTGTGCAGAATTGATATTACAGGTCTGATATTAATGTATTCATATTACAAAATGTTTATAAAAACATGTTTATTTTTTTTTAACAAAAATATGGTTGTTTGGGGGTTAAAAAACTACTTTTAACCCATCGCCGCCAGCGCTCTGGGTTTAAACATGCATTTCACAGCGCGAGAATTTTTTGAGCGTGATTTGTTAATGAATATGCTGGGAGCCGTTCGCTTTGGCCATTCGCTGTCATGCGCTCCCATACAGCGCGGAACCAGTCAAACAGCGACTCCTAACCCCGTATTCAACATTACCGCACACCGACTGAGTCGCTGTCAACAGCCGAACAACGGGCAACCACAGCGAATACTAGCGGGCGCTGTGAAAATCACGCTACTGTCGCTCATCTGTCGCTACCTGGCACTATTAATAAATCGGCCTCCCCGATCACACAGTGTCTGGCGCCCTATGCTATTGCGGCCAGATTTAGAGCGCCGCCGCTGTGTGTGTGTCCTTTTTTGAGGTGTGAGTCGCTGAGAGTTGATCGCACAGAGCTGGCGTTACCTCTCACTCCCTGCAGCGCTGTACTGGTGTTAGAGCGCCCAACATACATCACATTCATCAATGCCGGTCAGGTTACTACAGCAACTGAGGCGCTCTGTTACAGAACCCGAACATGTTTACATTGTCTACTAGCGGTCGCTCTAAGCACCGCTATACAGACACTCATCTGCCGATACCTGGCGCTAGTAATGAATCAGCCTCCATGCCTCTACACCAGGAAGAGAGAAGTGAGCCCCATACACACAGAACACCGACGCTATGGTCGCTGCTGAGGTGAGGGAGCTCTCTCAAATAATAGCAACAGAAAACTGCTTTCATAAAACACACATTTTCTAACATAAGAAAAAATGTCCTAAATACTAAATCAGCTCAGCACCTCGAGGACATCATTTTGGCACACAAAAATACACACTTTCAAAGATTTGAAAGTGGATTTACCCTTTAAATATTATTATTTTATTTGTTTTAATAATTCATTCAAAATTCTATCTGGTATGAACCGAATTATTTGGGGAAATCTGGCGAATCATCCCAACTGGATTTTCTAAAAAGTCACATAACACCGATCCCATTAAACATTGCAGCTTGTGGTTATAAAGATCTATATAACGTGCTTGAACATGTAGTTATATGGCCAGGCTGATTCATCACTAACGCCAGGTAGCGACAGATGAGCGTCTGTAGCAGGCATTTTCAGAGCGCCCACTAGTAGTCACTGTGCTCAGCCGTGGGTCGCTACTTTATAGCGACTCAGTCGCTGTTCAGTAATGTCGAATACATTGTGAGGAGTCGCTATTTGACCAGTACAGCGCTGTATGGGAGCGCATATTAGCGACTGCTCATAGTGACCGACTCAGCAAAAAAACTGCCTCACAAATCTCTGGCTCTGAAAAATTCCTGTTTGAATCCCAGAGCGCAGGAGGCTGTGTGAGTAAAGTCTGTTTTTCAGCATCTATCCACTAGTAACAAAGCGAAAACATATGGAACGACATTGTAACAACATTGTAACATGAACACTTTAATGGCAGACCTGTAATGTCATTTCCTAAATATATAAAAAATTATAAAATTGTGAAAAAACTGCTTTTTCAATGCCAGAAGAGGTCACAGAATTATTTGTGATTTTTTGGAAAAACAAAAAAAAACCAAAAACCCCGTTTAAAGAGAAGAAAAGGTTCATCCATTGAAATGTATGGGAGAGCGACAGGTAGCGAGAGGTCATACCTGGCGCTGTGCAAGGCTGAACGCCGGCGCTGTTAGCTGAGGCTGTGAAAATGATGAATCAGATGCTACATGGCGCTATCCCAGTTGCTAAACAGATTCTGCTTGATAAATGTGTAATTGCGTGCCGTGTCCGGCGTTCACCAGTCGCTACCTGTCGCTACCTCTCATTAACCAGCCACTACCTGACGCTATCCCTTCTTAAATAAGGGCCTAAACTATATTAAACCGGACCTTCAGCGTCATTTAATGAAAAGCCCAAAAAAAACGATTCTGCAGCATCTAAAATTAATATATTTTACGTTTTTAAACACTTAATTATTATTCTTTCCCCCTCAACTCTGTACAGGACTTTAGGATACGGGCGCTGCCATCTTGCCTGTGAAGCATCACATTCTGAGGAGAAGAGAGCGTGGCAAAAGTACAGAGGGCGGGTTATAGCTGTGCTTTGCTCAGACAGAGCAGAGCTGGGGTCAGAAAAAGGTCATCAATCCCAGAATGTAGAGCAGCACAGTCAGAAGGCACTTCCTGTTTGCAGCATGAGACTCCATGGGCCGCCATTTTCATGTTTTCTGTTTAAAGGCTCATGAAATGCAGTAGAGGCAGCTAGGGTGATTGTCATGTGGGCAATCTGTATGCACAGAGTGAGGGAAACATAAGATAGGCTCTTATTCAAGGTGAAGGTCTGGATTAATGTGGGCAATCTGTATGTACAGGGGGGGGAAACATATTAGATAGGCTCTTATTCAGGGTAAAGGTCTGGATTAATGTGAGCAATCTGTATGTACAGAGTGAGGGAAACATATAGGCCCTTATTTAACAAGGGATAGCGCCAGGTAGCGAATGGTGAGCGAACGGTAATGACGCTCACCGCCACGAGAACGCCGGCTCCCCTCCGCAATCACACATTTATCAAGCCGATCCTACTTAGCGACTGACAGAGCGCCAGATAGCGAATCATTCATCATTATTCCAGCCTCACCCCACAGCGCCAGCGAGCGACCTTGAACAGCGACGGGTATGACCTCTCGCTACCTGGCGCTCTCCAATGCATTTCAATGGAGCAATCTTTAAATATTCATAATTAATTGCTATTAATGTTTTTTTTTTTTTTTTTTTTTTTAAATGTCAAAAATTCTGTGACCACTTCTGCCATGTTAGATATTTTTTTTAAGGTAAAAAAAAAAAAAAATTGTGCAGAATTGATATTACAGGTCTGATATTAATGTATTCATATTACAAAATGCTTTGAAAACCATGTTTTTTTTTTCTCAAAACATATGGTTGTTTGGGGGTTTAAAAAACTACTTTTAACCCATCGCCGCCAGCGCTCTGGGGTTTAAACAAGCATTTCACAGCGCGAGAATTTTTTGAGCGTGATTTGTTAATGAATATGCTGGGAGCCGTTCTCTATGGCCATTCGCTATCATGCGCTCCCATACAGCGCGGAACCTGTCAAACAGCGACTCCTAACCCCGTATTCAACATTTCCGCACACCGACGCTGTCAACAGCCGAACAACGGCCAAGCACAGCGAATACTAGCGTGCGCTGTGAAAATGCCGCTACTGTCGCTCATCTGTCGCTACCTGGCGCTATTAATGAATCGGCCTCATAAGATAGGCACTTATTTAGGGTGAAGGTCTGGATTAATTCACTTAACAGTATTTCAAATACAGTATACGAGGTTTAGAAAAATGCCAATGTTAGTAAATCAGATTTGTTTAATAATTACATATAGACAAAATAAGATGAAAATTATCATTTTGAAACATGACAAAATCCTAACAATAGGGTTGATTCAGAGCCCATTTTTCAACATTTTTTTGAGGTCTTGCTACTAGGGATGAGTGAACTGGTTCGGACGAACCGGAATTTGCTCCGAATTTCAGGGAAAATTCGATTCGGCACGAACCCTAATTTTTTTTGGTTAGTGCCGATCGAATTTTCCCTGAAATAAAAAATAAAAAATGCCGGCATGGTGGGAGCGTGGAGGCCGGCGCCACTCTCAGCTGTCATCAGAGGACGCGTCATCAGAGGGCGCGTCATCAGAGGGTGCCTGAGAGCGGCGCCGGCCTCCACGCTCCGACCATGCAGGTAAGTGTTTGCTTTTTAAACAAATGCCGGCATGGTGGGAGCGGGCAGGCCGGCTGCGCTGTCAGCGGGCCGGCGGCAGCCCGCTGACAGGCGTAGCCGGCCTGCCGGCTCCCACCATGCCGGCATTTTTGCTTAAAGATGCAGCGATTTGTGAAAGTTCGATTCGGGCGAACCCGAATTTCTTGGGGAAATTCGGTGAATCGCCCGAATCGAACTTTCAATACGTTCGCTCATCTCTACTTGCTACCCAACAAAAAATCACCTAAAATGAAAACATTTCACACAAAAATTCTTGCAGAAAAAAGGCTCTGCTGAATCAGACGAGGGGGGAAAATGGACGGAAATTGGGCGGAAATATTCACGCAAAAAATGTCGAGAAAGGGGCTCTGAATCAACTCTATTGTCCTTCAGTGAGAAATAGTGGCCTGTATACTGTATGGTTATTTCAATCATTGGTGGGATTGATGGACAGCATAGATATAAATGGATTTACCATAGCTGTGCCACACTGATTTATAAATGATGCCATTCTGCATCGTTTTGCTGACGTAACCTTCTGCCTTGGTGCCGCTGATTGTCCGTCCATGGGACTAACTGGTAGGGGGCGAGGGGCACTTCCAGGTTCTGGTGGGTGGGCTTGGCCTCAATACGACCAGCTCCCACAAAAAACAATGGTGGCCTCTGAACATGGAAGTCTGGTGCACGGAACCAGCCATTGTTACGCGGAGGCTGATACATGACTAGCGGCAGGTATCGGCAGATGAGCGTCTGTAGCGAGGCGCTCAGAGCGACCGCTAGAAGTCACTGTGATCGGCTATGGTTCGCTGTTACCGAGCGCCTCAGTCGCTGGCCAGCATTGATGAATTTGATATGTGAGTCGCTATAACTAGAGATGAGCGAACTTCTTGAAAGTTCGATTCGGGCGATTCGCCGAATTTCCCCAAGAAATTCGGGTTCGCCCAAATCGAACTTTTACGAATCGCTCATCTGAACAAAAAAAATGCCGGCATGGTGGGAGCGGGCAGGCCGGCTACGCTGACAGTGCAGCCGGCCTGCCCGCTCCCACCATGCCGGCTTTTGTTTAAAAAGCAAACACTTACCTGCATGCTCGGAGCGTGGAGGCCGGCGTCGCTCTCAGACGCCCTCTGATGACGCGTCCTCTGATGACAGCTGAGAGCGGCGCCGGCCTCCACGCTCCCACCATGCCGGCTTTTGTTTAAAAAGCAAACACTTACCTGCATGCTCGGAGCGTGGAGGCCGGCGTCGCTCTCAGACGCCCTCTGATGATGCGTCCTCTGATGACAGCTGAGAGCGGCGCCGGCCTCCACGCTCCGAGCATGCAGGTAAGTGTTTGCTTTTTAAACAAAAGCCGGCATGGTGGGAGCGGGCAGGCCGGCTGCGCTGTCAGCGTAGCCGGCCTGCCCGCTCCCACCATGCCGGCATTTTTTTTTTTATTTCAGGGAAAATTCCATCGGCACGAACTCAAAAAAATCGGGTTCGTGCCGAATCAAATTTTCCCTGAAATTCGGAGCGAATTCCGGTTCGTCCGAACCGGTTCGCTCATCTCTAGCTATAACACTAGTACAGCGCTATATGGGAGCGAACGGTAGCGACTGGTCAGTGTGATCGACTCAAACCATATTCATCAAAAATACAGCCTCGCTCAAAATTGGGTCGCTGTAGCCCAGAGCGCCAGAAGCTGTGTGATTAAAGCCTGTTTTTGAACATATATCCACCAGTAACAAAGCGAAAACACATGGAATTACATTGTTATTACATTGTGACATTAACACTTTAATACCAGACCTGAAATGACAATTCTGCATAAAAATATAAACAAATCAAAAACGTTTTCAAAAATGACTTTCTAGGCCAGGAAGAGGTCACACGATGATTTGTTAAAAAAAAATAAATAAAATGAAACCCTGTTTAAACAGAAGAAAAGGAACGTCCATTGAAATGTATGGGAAAGCGACAGGTAATACCAGGCGCTCTGGAAGCCAGAGCACCGGCGGTATACGCTGAGCCGTCTGTGATGATAAATCGGACGCTACATGGTGCTGTTAATCGCTCACCGGAATCGCTTTGATAAATGTGGTATTGCCTACAGCGCCCGGCATTCACTGTTCGCTACCTGTCGCTAAGAGGCGCTACCTGCCGCTATCTCTTGATGAATAAACCCCATAGTTAATACAGTTGTCCATCAAGCATTCGCTGGACTCCTGAGTCGGTTCTCCTGGTGGATCCAACACCCCTATTCCGACACTGTTTGGGGGTGCTGGAAAGCTGGGGACCTGGCCAGCCCCAAAGCAGTTTGGCCTACTGGGAATTCGCCTTGGTCTCCCTATGGCCAATCCACCCCTATGTTAGGCACTGAAGCGGGCAGTCGCTTACAGGAACCCCATTCCATAGGAAAATGGTAAGTATCTCTTAGTAGGGGGTAGGAAAGGGTGCCATAGACCCTGAACTTGCCACAGAGAGTTTCAGTCGCTGCAACAGGCAGCGAAAGGGTAACAAAAATACATTTTTCCAACATGCCTCCAGCAGATCATATGAAACAATGAATTATTACACACGGATATAATTAGAGCATCGTTGAGAAAAGTAGGAAGCAGCGGGCACCTGGCCCTTCAATGTCTAATTTTCCAGAACAATAATTAAACCATCCTGGACACAAAGTAGCAGCGGCGCGCTCCCTCTCCCCTGAAGATCGTTTCATTATTTCATCCGATTTCTAAGCCTATTTATGAAAAGCGCCTATTTAGAAAATAGACATTACCCTGGTACACACAGACCCGCGATCTCCTGGTAACAAAATAAGGAAGACAACGGGTAGTATTCAGCCCTTATCAATCACCTCCCTGGCTTGCGAACTCGCAGGAAAATGAGGGCTAAATGAGTGCCAATTAGGTAATAATAGCGCCGAGCTTTCCTTGGAAATGCTTCGAGATGATAGGAGGGAAGGTGCTATTAAAGCACAAATGATGGTTATTATAGCCATAACTCAAGCTCCGCCGAATAACGCCGCGATTTAAATCACTCGGAAAGCTTACTTTGTGAAAATGCGTTAGTCGGAATCTGTAAGACGTTCCGCGCTCGCCCTTTCCATGTCACGCTCTCAATTAACAACTTACCATTTGAAGATAATGCAAACAGATAAAGAAGGTTATTGGAAGTAAAATGATCTGTTAAATGTAGCAATAAAGAGAGTGGGTCATTGGGGGGGGGGGGCTTCCCTGATCCTTAGAATAGAAAGAGCAGGGACTATTTTTGGTCCAGGGATACAGATGTCCTTTCTCTTGCTAGATATGCAGACTTCTCTTCCAGAAACCCGTCTCCAGTGACAGCAAGTTATTCCCTCTGAAGGCAATCCATCTCCATCCTTCTATTTATCCCCACAATAGCAATGCTGTAAGTCTAACTTATCCTGGGGATCATGTTGTGTATAAGGAGTCAAACAGGGGAAGAAGAGTTAAATTAAATTACATACCTCCCAAGTGTCCCTGATTTGGAGGTACTGTCCCTATTTTGGGTCCATGCCCCCCTATCCCTCATTGTTCTCATTTGTTCCTCTTTGAGGTGTGCACATGCAGATCTGCACCAATAAATGATTCAGTTGCCTATTCCAAGTGTTTATATTGTTGTCTCCTATCCATCCCTCAATGAGGGAAGCGTGGCTTAATAGAACAATTGTCCCTCTTTCCCACCCTAAAAAATTGGAAGGTATGCTTTTACTGAGTGGGTTAAACAATGCTACCCTCAGATCCTTAGAATTAAACCATCAGGCCGGGTCTATTTTTGGTCCAGGGCTACAGATGTGTCCTTCATTAGCTTTTTTTTTTGGCTTTCTCTTAGGAACTATTTTCTAGTGGCAGCAGGCTATGAGCTTTAAGGTAATCCATCACCCTTAGTTTTGGGCGAACCCAAACCCCTGCCCCCACCCCGAGGTCGGGTTCGGCAAGTTTGTCCGAACTTTTGGTTCAAAAGTTCGGTTCGGGGACCCAAACTTGAACCCGTCTTCCATTTAAATCAATAGGGACCCAAACTTTGAGGGTGATTCTGCCTCTGAATCTATAAGATTCCCGGGCCGATCCATTTCCTTACACAAGGGCATCCAAAACCGTGATGCCTGCTGTGTGAAACCCCCTAGGTCGCCCTGTACACTTACCTTGCATCCTGGTCCAATGAGACCCATGGGTACAACTTTGCTATCCCTCTACCAGGGCTGGCGCAGGCACGCTCCCTGTCACCAGGAAGCGGCGGATGCAGCCGCTAGCATGCTTGGAGACGCTGGTTTAGACGGCGTGATGTCAGCGGCTTCGAGTGCGCTGATTGGACGAGCAGCTGTGCATGCGCCGTAGGACCACGAAGAGGTGAGTTGCTTGGAGATGCTGGCTTAGACGACGTGACGTCAGCGACTTCGAGTGCGCTGATTGGACGAGCAGCTGTGCATGCGCCGTAGGACCACAAAGAGGTGAGTTGCACTCGACGATTTGGGGGGTTTTTACACAGCCGGGCACCCGAGGGAAAGGACCAAAACCCAGGATAGTCAAAATCCTGGGTTTTGGTCCACTTTAATTGGGAAATATGACGCTGTCTGGCCCTCATGCTGAAACAAAGAGTGCCTGTGTTTTATTCTGATGGACAGAAGCCCAATTAACTCTTTCACTGAAACATCCTTATGAAGCAAGTGTACCTGTGTTTGCTTTCTACCAGCGATGCATGATTATTGGCCTGTGAACTGTAAGCTGTTTATTGGACCATGATGTGGATTAAAGCACTGAACTTTTCAGGACCCTGGACTAAGAAAACAAGCTGATGCTTTCACTGATCCTGCTTGCCGTTGAGTGTCTGTTTGCTGGGATACCATCTTGTCAGCTCCCCACGCTGCTGTCCCATTGACCCTTGCCTTTAGCTACCATACCTGTGTGCTATGACTTTGAGAGTTGACACTGTGACATGACTATTACTACTGCTGTGATGATTAAAGCTGACCCTAATACCACCGTTAGAGCAGAAGCTGCAGCTCAGGGAACAGGCAGTCTCTGCCTCGCTGAAGACCCTGTGGGCGAATAGGATGTCCCCCAAGTGAAGAGGAGACTCCTGCTGGATCCCGGAAGGAGGAGAGTAGCTTTTTTTGCCTCAAACCTGCTTAAAGCGGACCAACTGTCAAAAATGACTTAAATCAGGCCAACACAACAAACAGTGCTCATATGCATCCCTCCCCAGGACAATTTAGATTGCTGCACATAAAAATTCATTTACCTTTTACACCTGTTGTAGTGAATTTTGGAAACAAAATGGCAGCTTATGCATTTGCAGGCCACCTGAAAACAGGAAGTGCTGCTGGGTTTCCTGTTACTGTGCATTGTCAGTTGTCTCATCTGCTTTTAACACCATTGATCCCCAAATTCTCCATGGGAAGATGCTTTCTCTGGGCATCTCATCAAGGTTATCTGGCTGGATTATTAGCTTTCTTACTGGCAGGTCCCAGAGAGTCAAACTGGGCCCCTTTATTTCCTCGTCTAGGATCACGAATATTGGTGCACCTCAGGGATGTGTTATGTCTCCCCTTCTCTTTTCACTGTACACAAATGACTTCACCTCCTCAGATCCTTCAATCGAGATCATCAAGTATGCAGATGATACGACCTTGGTAGGCCTCATCAAGGACAACGATAAATCTACCTACCGGACCCAAGTCAAAACCCTGGAATCCTGGTGCAGTGCAAACAACCTTATCCTGAACACCCAGAAAACAGTTGAACTCATAATTGACTTCAGGCGTTCCCACCTAACGCACCATCCCATTTCGATTGGTGATGAAGAAGTCAAAATCGTCACCAGCACAAAATTTCTTGGTACCGTGATTATGCAAGCTACCGCCAAGGCCCAACAGAGGCTAAACTTCCTGAGACAATTGGTAAGATAAGGTATGTCTAAAAGGATCCTAAAAACCTTTTACAATGCTGCCACAGGATCGCTTCTGACCTCCTCCTTCACTGTCTGGTACAGCGGGGCTACAGCCAAAGACAAGAATAGGCTGAAGAGGATTACCAGGACTGCCGAGCGGATCATAGGATGCCCCTTACCATCTCTAGAGGAACAATTCAAGAACAGAATCTGCACAAAGGCTAAACAAATAGCTATGGACTCAACGCACCCAGGACATTTTTTCTTCAGACTCTTACCCTCTGGTAATCCATAGCAACAGAGCGGACATGCAACAAAGCACACCTATCTCAAAAACAGGAGCACCACAAGCCGTATGTAGAAATTATTTACAATCTATATTAGTACAAAAGCACACACATGAAGGTAAAAACAATTAAGGACAAACACATTAAAAACAACCATGCTTGATCAATCTCCAATAATACCAAACACCCAAACAGGTATGTTCATATAGTCAATACCCCACGTATAATAGGCCCAGTAAATCTACCCTATATAAATTCTAATGTTCCGGCACAAACTAAACCTAAAAAATCCCAGAGCTATCAAAACCCAACCCACAAAATGTTAACAATAAAGTGCTATAGTGCAAAATTGATTTTAACAATAATTATTTAAATTAAAAACAAAGTGCATAAAGATATATATACAATAAGATATAGATAATTAAATAGATGACCACACAACAGAACCATATCAAGATATATAATACTGAAGAAATATATGTTTAAAGAAATATATGTTGCACAAAATCTAAACCCAACAGGTGCATGTAAGTTACCACCCAATATGATGCTCAACAATAGCAAACCATAATACAAAAATACATGAATAAACCGACACCTAATAATCAAATCCCGAAATAACTACCGCATAAGGGGCACCATGAGGTAAAGATAATGATCAAAAGCAGGTAAAAATCACCGCGCCCGCGGCTCCCATGCCGCTTCAAGGTCGGGGTGGGCGTGGCCTGTGACACAGGCCATGCCCACCCCCGCCTGATATCTGCTCACTATGAGCTTGCGGCTGACTGCCGCTCCCCGCCGCCTCTTACACTCTCACAGAGGCGGTGGGGAGCGGCGGTGGGAAGCGGCAGTCAGCCACAAGTTTATAGCGAGCACAGTGAGCTGACATCGGGCCGGGGTGGGCGTGGCCTGTGTCTCCTACCAGCGTCACGCTGGTAGGAGACACAGGCCACGCCCACCCAGGCCTGATATCTGCTCACTATGAACTTGCGGCTGACTGCCGCTCCCCGCCGCCGCTCCCCGCCACCTCTTACACTCTCACAGAGGCGGTGAGGAGCGGCGACGGGAAGCGGCAGTCAGCCACAAGTTTATAGTGAGCAGATATCAGGCCGGGGTGGGCGTGGCTTGTGACTCCTGCTAGTGTCATTGGACGCTGGCAGGAGTCATAGGCCATGCCCCCCGGGCGGGAATCGGCCCGCTCTGAACCTGTGGCGGCGAGCAACAAGAACGCGGGGGAGTACAAGGTAAGTTTTTTTTTGGGCGGAAGGGGAATGCCTGTGCACATGAGGGATGCCTGTGCACATGAGGGATGCCTGTACACATGGGGGATGCCTGTGCACATGAGGGATGCCTGTACACATGGGGGATGCCAGTGCACATGGGGGATGCCAGCACAAGGGGGAAGCCTGCACATGGGGGAAGCCTGCACATGGGGGAAGCCTGCACATCGGGGATGCCTGTGCACATGGGGGGAAGCCTACACATGGGGGGAAGCCTGCACATGGGGGATGCCTGTGCACATGGGGGAAGCCTGCACATGGAGGATGCCAGCACATGGGGGATGCCAGCACATGGGGGGTGCCTGTGCACATGGGGGATGCCTGTGCACATGGGGGATGCCTGTGCACATGGGGGATGCCTGTGCACATGAGGGATGCCATCACATGGCAGATGCCTGTGCACATGGGGGATGCCATCACATGGGGGGAAGCCTGCACATGGGGGGAAGCCTGCATATGGGGGATGCCTGTGCACATGGGGGAAGCCTGCACATGGAGGATGCCAGCACATGGGGGATGCCAGCACATGGGGAGTGCCTGTGCACATGGGGGATGCCTGTGCACATGGGGGATGCCTGTGCACATGAGGGATGCCATCACATGGCAGATGCCTGTGCACATGGGGGATGCCATCACATGGGAGATGCCTGTGCACATGGGGGAAGCCTGTGCGCATGGGGGAAGCCTGCACATGGGGGAAGCCTGCACATGGGGGATGCCAGCACATGGGGGATGCCAGCACATGGCGGATGCCAGCACATGGGGGGAAGCCTGCACATGGGGGGAGCCAGCACATGGGGGAAGCCTGTACATTGCCTGTAATGTGGGATATTGCTCACTGCCTGTAATTGGGATACTGTTTACTGCCTGTAATGTTGGGTCTGTAATGGTGTGATTGGGGGGATTTCTGCACACTGTCTGTAATGGGGTGATTGGTAGGGGATATTTTAGCACATCATTTGGTTCAGAATATTTTTTTCCAATTTTTCTCTTCCAAATCCATGGTGCGTCTTATAGGGCAAACATACGGTAGTTTGTTGGCCGTTATGGCACTGAATAACCTGCACTGAATAATGAATAACGTGCACTGAACTTATACCTGTCACTACTATGTTATTGTGTTACTACTATGTGTTACTACTATGTATTATAGGTATTAGATGTCTATTGTTTATAACTCTAAGGGTAAATCTTCTGCCAAAAAGCATTCCTTGTATGTATTCTGTACTTACTTGGCGGTCAATAAAGTATAAAGTATTCAGCATTGTCTTCAGCATTCGGGGAGTACCAAATGCTGCATACTGGGATCCATGGGGTAGAATGACATAGGAACTGGGTCATTAGTTATGTGCTAGTTATTTAACATCACATTTCTATTGGAAATGTTGTTTTGGGAGTATTTATTTTTAGGGCACTCCAAGATCCCGAATAATAAAGTGCGCCATTCTGTGACATTTTGCATTTGTTGGCATTCACGCCCATCTTTGCCCATCCTCTTCTTTTGTTGGTGCTGTTTTCTTTCTGCAAGCATGCATTCAATAACACAGGTCAAAACGTCTGTTCTTAATCTGGAACAACACCCATTTTGTAAAAAAATGGGAGTTGTTGCTAGTGCAGGGAAGCATGGAACCCCCCTACGCCAGATAAGAGAAATCTTATCTTTCGCCTCGTTTCCCTCTTTCATTCTGATTGCATGCTGCGGTCACATGGGTCCCAGAACTTGGACCAACGCGCAAACATGGAGGCCAATCAGGAGATGGTTGCCAAAATATCATTAAAGTTATCTGAAGACACTGTTGTGATCAAAATGTGGCAAACATTGTAGTGCGTTTGTTTCCATTTCAGTGATTGATTGAGGTTAGATGAACGCATTGGTGTAACAATCATTAGGGAAAAGTGACAATTTGTAAAATAATAGCAGTCGGTGACATCTAAGTCATGTGTTTGAATTTTTGACATTTTTTCTTGTGTTGTAGTGTCCTACAACACAAGGGGCCCACTGAGACTCTGTTGCCCAAGGGCCCACATAAAGCTGGAGCTGGCATTGAGTTACCATATCTGTCCAATTCAGTGGTGGACTGGGGCCAAAAATCAACCCGAGATTTTACCAGCACCCGGCCTGCCCTTGACCAGCCAGTGGCATCTCTGCTGATTCCTGGCAAGTCAACCAGTGTGCTCCAAGACTGAGGCAAAATTATTAGGGGAGAATGTTGGCTGGGTTTGCTTGGGTGAGGGGGTAGAGTGGAGAAGGGGATTGGGGGGAGCTGAGAGAGACAGGGATTGGATGGGAGTGTTAGTAAAGGTAGCAGCCCGGACTGCCCCAAAGCAGTGCAGCTCACCAGGCAGTTGCTCGAGTCTCCCTATGGCCAGTCCGTCCCTGGTCCAATTCCTAGAAAGCTCTATTATTTGTTTTATGCCTTTTAGACCACGGCCGCTGAATGTTACTCTTCCTTCTGTATGACGAGGGAGCACTCCTTCCTGTATGTATTTGTGTGTCTTCTATCCGGCACAACACAGACCCCATCCCTGTGCTCGCCATCTCCTCTCTAAAAATACATTGTAACTGCTGCCGGTGGCTAATTTTATCTCTGTCATTTGGGTTAATTTAAAATCTGTGTCAATTCAGCCTGACTCGCACTAATGACACTTACATTACCCATTAACCCTTTACTGGTAGGAGCGGGCGTTCCCTTCACTTGACACCATGGGACGCAGGAGTCTCAGCGGGTGCCCAATGGGTTAAGATGACAATGACTGTAATAATGGTCCAGTGACTTCTCTGAGAGTTAAGTGACTTCCTGGCCAGCTGTGCTATTATACTTAATTACCATCCTGAGCTTCTAGGAAATGACAGAAATACCGTTTCAGCTTCTCGGTTGCTCTCTCGTAAGCGTTCTGTGGCTTCACCAATTACCAGTGGCTATCATCAGTCCTCCTCCACTGTATGGATATAACCAATCACCTAACACAGTCTCTAGACACCTACCTCATAGCTGGCTCAGGTTTTGGTATGCGAGGTGCGCGGCTGCATATGAGGTTCGACTGAGGGGGTGCAATGCGGTCGCTTAGTTTTGATAAATCCTGCTTGTTTTTTTTACCACCCACCCCCTGGGGTGCGTTTGTGCCCGCTTTATTTCATTGCTCCTTATGGCCACTGGCGCCACAGCAATGTCATGTGTGGCTGTGTTCCCCATTGTTGATAAAATAGGGTGTAGTTGAACAAATGGCCGGGAAGGCAACTTCCCTCTTTCAGCAATATGGCGAGTTTGGCTAACACCCACCTTTTAGTGGATGTCACACTCATGGCTCATTTGGCTACGGTGTGGGGGGGGGGGGAGGATGAAGGTGATACTTACTGAAGGCTGGGTTCCCGCAGGTGGAGGGGGAATCATCTTGCACAGGGTGCCTTTCAACCAAGGCCGACCTTTCCTTGTAGTTGTAGGTGAAGCGTGGAAGCTGACAGCAGGTCCTGAACAGGCGCCAGAGCAGCCCAATTGCTGGACAATGGCGGTCTGAAACCAGGGATCCCTTCCGGCATTAGTAGTAGGGGAATCAACATGGGACAGTGGCCAGCACAGCTGACTGATGTGATCAAGGGGGAAAGATGGGTGCAGGGTTAGACAGGCTGGGTCAACAACAGGTGAGCAGACCAGACATGGTCAAGCAGACAAAGTCATCATCAGATGAACAGATGAGATGTGGTTGGACAGGCAACAGGTAAGTAGATGAGACAAGGTCAGGCTGGCAGTGTCTGCAACACATAAGTAGAGTAGAGGAAGTTGGGCAGGTAGGATTGGCAATAGGGAAATAGAATAGACATGATCAGGCAGTGAGAGTCAGCAACATGTAAGCAGATTGAACAAGGTCAGACAGGCAGTGTTGGAAACAGGTAGGTAGTTAAGATGTGGTTGCACAGACAAAGTCAGGGATTTGGTCAGCTGTTACAAGAATCTGAAGTAAGTGCGTACTGTAAGGTTCACTGATTAGCAGGTCCAGGTCAGTGGATAATGCCTAATCTCTGACATTGGCTCTACCTTTAGACAAGCCCCCGTTTGCTGACCTAGCTGGACACTGTTGCTCCCACTGTGCAAATATTATTCATTGCTTGCTAGACCGGAAGGTGAGTAACCACCTACAGTTGGCACAGGTGGTCAGACGAAGCAGAGGACATACTCAGGAAATCAGTCAAATCTGGCATTGAAGCAGAGGGATATACCAAAGGTAGAGTCAGAGGGCAGACTAAAGGTCATACAGGGGTGCAAGAGTCGCGGTACAGAGGGAGCAGGCAGAGGGGAGGTCAGGGAATCTAAGGTCAGAGGTTTGGGGTCACAATGTAAGTTCATACAAGACAGGGTCAAAGGTCAATCTGGGTCATACACAATAAAGTTCAGCATATAATACAATAACACCCACAGCTACGGCTATCACGGGCAATGATGACAAGTACTGGGGCAATTTTAATAAGGTAAGATGTGCTGGGATTGGTGTGCTGGGATTGGTGGAAAAGAAACAAGGCTCATGGGTCCCACAGTAAACCCCTGAATAAATACAACGGCTAATAGCCCAGCAGCATCCTGGGGGCTCATTGGCCCATTCAATCTGTCCTGTGGTGGCCATGCTGCCTGCTCAAGTTGACGTTGCCCGAGCCGGCAATCAGCCAGGCGACAGTCAGCTCAGTGTGCTGCGTGAGGAGGCCACTGGACCAGGGAGCAGGTGAGTGGACTGTGACATTACCTTCCCAGAGTAGGGGCCTCAGGCCCTTACCTGGCTTATCCAGGTTATCGCAATGGGATTTTCTGACCAAAGCATAAGCATGAATACCCCTG
Source organism: Gastrophryne carolinensis (assembly GCA_027917425.1). Taxonomy (NCBI): domain Eukaryota; kingdom Metazoa; phylum Chordata; class Amphibia; order Anura; family Microhylidae; genus Gastrophryne; species Gastrophryne carolinensis. Next base: position 423,003,772 of record CM051239.1, read on the forward strand.
GCTGCCACCCAACATCTATCCTCAGGACCAAATCCCTTCCAATCAATTAAATATTATAATGTGAGTTACACAAAGTTCTAGAGTCTATAATCTTATTGACCTCCACGATGATGGGGGGTGGAGCTGACACCTGGACCTTATCAGCAGGTTTTAACAAAGATACATGAAATGCAGTGGGACTCTTAATAGATGAAGGAAGAACTTTGAAGGTAAGATTTTGTATGATCTAAAAAGGATCGATGTACATAGGTCCCAACTTAGACGGGGGTCCAGCTGAAATGGTGGTTCTATAGACCTATGACGATTGGCAAATATTATGTAGCTTTGGAGCAAGGGCCAGAAAGAGGAGAAGCCATGAGGTTTTTAGCATAATTACAGAAAGACTGCAGAATGTTGGCCGACAGAGACATAACACTGCAGGTACTGTTCTAGAGAATGATTCCCCCTCTCAGTCTGACCATTAGATTGGAAGCTATGGGCCAAGGACAAAGAGACTAGATAAATAAACAATACAATCCATTGAGATTATTGTCCATGGCTCCTTAGGGACTTCTAAAGGAACAAGTAACCCAGCAGGAGATTTATGAGTTCCCTTGTTTCAGGAACACACTGGACAAGCCTCAACCTTAATAAAGGCAGTGACATCACGTCTGATAAAACGAGGGTTTCTGAGCTGGTTTCAATAAACTGTAGCGTTTATTTCAGCTTTAAAATTGTTACTCCAAGGCAATTCCATACAAAACAGCAATGTTGTCAGGTGACAAGTTTCGGGAGGGGGTCTTAATCTTAATCAAAACCAAGACAAGGGTTGCATCAGCATGAGATGGAACATGAGATTTCGGACCCGTCAGAATTTAACGAACAACTATCCAGCTAGTCAAAGGAAAAACCCTGAGACCAGCGGACTGGAAAACAGCAGCAGAGAAGCTCAGCCATCTACTCCATATTGGGACACATGTACCCCTATCCTGCCCTCAACACAACCCCCAGAAAAACAAGAGGAGGTGGGGGCATGAGTTAAACTTTCTAATCCAATGCGGGAGGGCGATAGTTGGCCACCAGACATGATGCTCAGTAAATTATTGCAAAACTGATAAAAACATATGGGGTGGAACATACCGGCAGCGAGGAGGTTTACCAGGTGGTGAATACATCTGAAATGGTTCTAAGAAGTTGGATAAATCATGCAGCAATCTACCAACTATACAAGCAAGGGGAAAAATGGGTTCCTTCTTATCAAACCTACCCTTACAATCCCCTAAATTGCGAGATAATGCATATGCTTTGGTATTTTTTTACTCCCGGGCATAAAGGTAATAACAAAGTTGAATCAGGGAAATAAAAGCACCCAACCAGCTTGACTTAAACTTAGTCTCCTGGTGGATTCAGTGTGCTCAAGGTTTTTGTGGGTATTGCACACACAGTACTTGAATGTAGGGACTCTTCCAACCAGTTCCTCCATTCCTCAAATGCCAACTTCACCCCTAACAGCTCACCATTCCCCACATTGTAATTCTGCTTGGCTGAACAGAATTTACGAAAGATGTATGCACTAGGGTCCAATCATTCCAGAGTGCTGAAATTGAGTACATCAGTCCCTAAACCAAGTCCAGCTGCATCGACTTCGACCATGAAATGGCAGTTTACATTGGGATGGACTAACACTGGAGCCGAGGTAAAGGCCTCCTTTAGGAGAGGGCCAATCCTCTAGTTTTTTTCCAGTAAGGTCCGTTAATGGAGCAACAATGGAAGAGAACCCCTTGAAAAATCACCTATAGAAATTGGCGGTTATCAAGAAATCTCTGTAGGGCTTTCAAGGTTTTGGGCTGTTCGCATTCTAATACAGCCAATACTTTAGTGAGATCCATGACTAATTTGTAGTGCCCATCATTTACATTAAAGGATGTTTTCCATTCATCCTCATGACAGATGCTAATGAGATTGGCTAAATAGGTCTTCAATTAATGGTAAAGGGTATCTGTTTTTAACAGTAATTTTATTCAGACCTCGATAATCAAAACAAGGGTGTAATCCTCCATCCTTCTTCTCAACAAAGAAGAAGCCTTCCCCTGGTGGCGAGGTAGATGGATGGATGAAGCCCTTCTTAAAGATCTTACCCCTAGGGGACATAGTACCCAGAAGCAACTCAATGGGGCAATCATAGATCCCCTTGAGGAGGTAAAGTATCAGCTGATTTTTCAGAGAATACATCATCCCAGTCAGAGTAAGGCTGAGGCAACTCATCAAGAGTAATTCTGGTCACCCCCAGTGCAGTACAAATGCAGTGATCAAGACAAAATGACAGGCAGTGTGCAGATTCCCTCCACAATCATCACATAACAGAAAGCATGCAGAATCCCCCCTGCCAGATCCCCTTAAAAGGCAGCATTGTACAGCCTGGCCACCTGGCATCCCCTTCTAGAACTGCTGCTACGCCACCACACACAAAGAAATGTCCACTCACCAGACCTGTGCTCCTGCTGCGCTGATTGTCCTTCTGCTTCTGATGATTATCCCCCAACCCTGGTTTTGGCTGCTGGGTGGGCAATCAGTGATGCAGGAGATAAGGTGAGTAGACTTTTCCTTTACCAGCCCAACATTCTCTCCACAAGATTGACAGACTGTCACTTTCTGACACCCCCCCCACCCCCCCCCCCCACACACACACACACACACACACACACACACACACACACACACACACACTTTTTGGGGGAAAGTGCAGCTTATGGGGGCAAACATACGGTATATTATATATTAGTATATAGACAGATAACACGGTGCTTGTTTTAGCGCATGCTACAGTATGCTACAATTATACTTCAATAACAATAGAAACAAGGGAAATGCTACACAGAAGACAAGTGAGCCAGATAAAGTGTCTGCATAAAAAAGCAACATCCAGCAGTCCATGATTTACCTTTGTACAATAGCTGGATCTTCACATCTGCCAACCACTTGTCACAGCTGCCCTCCGGGCTTCTTTCTTCTGCACATTCTTCTTCCCCATCGGCTTCTGTACAAAGACAAATCATTGCTGTCTCACATTTTCCTCTCTGACTTGGATCATTAATGAACATTTCTGAACTTTTCAAAAACTTTTACGCAATGTGACAGGTTGTTGGAAGCATGCGAAAGATTCTACAATGCACCAAAAAACATCTGAACCCGTAAAAAGGCTTGAATGCACAAAACTGAATGAGGTCAGCCACCGAAGCAACGAGAAGGCCTCAAGAACTCATTCTATACCTAGGCTGGCCTCATTAGTGATGAGCCGGGATGAGGACAATCCAATTCAGAAGCCCTCTAGCCAAATAGCCCCCTAGAATCTAGAATTCAGTGCTCCCGAATACCGAATACAATAACTCCAGACATCACTACCCTGTGAACTGTTGTAGGACTCAATTGGACCCCTTACAAGTTCACAAACAGTTAAAAAAGAAACAAAGATACAATTTTAGAATACAAAAAGAGCTCACCATTGGCGTGTCTTCCTCCAGCTGTACTCTCTGCAAGTATCTGCTACTAATATTACTAATATAACCTGGATGAATATGAAAGCTGTGGATGTGTGCCTGCCATTAATTACCATTTTGATCCTAAGGTGGCTGATTCAAAGGAAATAATACACATATCATATATACAGGTCCATAGAATATAAAGGTTTACTCCTGTGAATTGCACAGAAGTAAACGTTATGGAAAACCTTATGGAAACAGTTCATTATAGTCATATGTGAGACTTAAAGATAATAATGTCTGGGTTATGTCTCAGTTCCATCTCAGGAGCTTGATGTATGGACTTTCAGACCATTAACTTGAACCATCTGTTGTGTGTAGTCCGAGGGATTGTGATTTATGAAGATCTTCTTGGAACAGAAAGAATGAGGACTGGAGTTGGGAGGAGAAATTTGTGTTGGCCAGAGAATGATATTTAATCAGAGAACTCAGGGGATGGGTTTCTTCTTCCTCTCACAGCATACGTGAGGGAAAGAGCTGCCACACAGGCAGTATAGTCGAACCCCTGCGGAGGCAGTAGGAACAAGACCTATTTGAATTAGCTTGAACAGAGATTGCCGCCTTTTTGGATCAAGACTCTCTGCTTACAATCTGGACTTTGTAACTTTCCATTATATTCACACCGTTCATATTATTACTTTTTATGTAACGCAACTGTCTCTATTTTAATTAACAAAGATTGAAATTGAATCCCTGTACTCCACAGGCAGTGCAATAAAAAATAAAACTTAACTTTTAATCCATCCAGTAATGCAGCTCATATGACGAGAGGCGGGGGGGAGGCGAAGTCGGCAACGCGTTTTGGGAAAAGAGGTCCCTTTCTCAAGCCGATTTTTGTTTGTACTATTGGCTTTGTTTTGACTGCCAACCATCTACCCCCAGCTGCTCCATACTGTGGATTCCTTACCTTTCCCAAGTAGAGAGCGACTTTCTGTTTGTCTATTTTAATTAAATCCACTCATCCATTTTTTGTTTTGACCCAATACTTGATTTGTGAATTCCAATAACTGAGATTATATACGGATGCCTCGATAGTCCTTTTAAAGTATAAAAACAAGGAACCAACTTTCTTCACGACCCAACTGGGCTTCCCATGTGACAAGTGACCAAATCTGGCCAATTCTTAAGACTTGTTTCAGCTTTTCCAAAACAAATTTTTTCAATTTTGGATTTGTTCCAGATAAATTTATAGCAAATTGGAATTGATCGGCATTAATTTGCTCACCTCCAGCCTTAGTTCCATTTTTGGTTCCACATTATAACCTAAAACTGAACTTTTTGCAGTCCGGCTTATTACATCAATTCAGAAATGCCATTTCTAAACAGAAATTACAGAGAACATTTAGAGGTGCTCGAAGCTGCCATCATGCAGCCAACACTCCAACATGAATTACAGATAATGACCCCGCTACAGCCGGATCCACAAATCACACGGCGTGGATGGTAATGTCTGTAGAGTGGACAGACCTCAGATTTTATTGGGTATAAACAAAGCCTAAATGTTCGCTGTACTTCTTGTTTTCGTGACTCTCTGTATTCTGTAAAAAGAAACCTGTAAATGTAAAAGGATTGCTGCGAGAGCTGGCGTTTATCTAAGTCTTCATAAAAGTTAATAGAGCGCCTGAATTAGCGCCGGATAATAACTTTTTTGTCACGACCGCTGTTCCCAGCTCAACATTTAATTGAAATTCTCCAATCATGTGTCATCCTTACATTTGCCTTAAGCTGCTAAATAATGACTCCAACTGCTCTTGTTGCAGCTTCTGTTGTTTAGCAGCAAACTCTTGGGTGACTAAAAGTAAAGGGAGGGATGGGTGAGTAGAAGCAGTACATACACGTTTACCTCCCTGCTGTCTTTTTCTGTTTTAAATTGAACCAAAACTAATTTAATTGCCCTCCTTAGGAAATTTTCCTGGGGCACTGATACCCAACCTGTAGCTCGGGAGTCACATGTGGCTCGCAGACCCCTGCTTTGTGGCTTGTGGGCTGATTGTTTGAGGCTGACTGAACACACAATTGGTTTCCCAGTCTCAACATGTGGAAAAGCTGGAAGCAGAAGCTGCAGAAACTGGTAAGCCGGCACACTAATCAACTTACCCAATTCTTACATTTAATTTTTTTGAGGCTAAGGGATTTAATCATGGGGAAGCAAGGCATTAGTGTCCCCAAATTCTATGGTTTAAATGTGGCTCACAACCATCTTTCAGTGTCAACGGGTAAAAGCAAAGCATATCCAGTGCTCAGTGCTGTGTCCTGGTTAATTCAGAGCCCCTCTCTCGCCGTTTTCGGAGGTCTTGCTACCAACCGAAAAATAACACAAAAATGAAAACATTTGACACAAAAGGGAGGCTTTTTATGCCACAGAGGAGGAGCCCCTCATGTGATTAATGACATCACTGGAAGCAGGGCAGGCTCCAGATTTTTGTGGGCCCTTGTGCAGCATGGTCTCAGTAGGCCCCTTTGTGGTGAAGAGTCACGTCACATCAAATCTGGATCATGCTAATTGGACCAAAACTTTTGGTCTACTCTGAAGCACACAAACCCCTTTAAAACTGACCTCGGAGTCTAAACGAATCTAGATCCTCTTGATGTTGGATGCCCCTGTGTGTGACCCCCCTTTGTTCATTACTTTCCTGGAACTGGTGAATGCACTGTTGGATCACCAGTTTGAGTTAACGGCCAAACCAGGGGTTTTTCTTCACAAATAGGGGCATCCCAAATCGATATACCCCTATAAAGTGGACCAAAACTGAGGGGTGGAATTGCTTGCATATTGGGTATGCTAGCGATCCCAGGGGGTTTCACACAGTAGGGTATCACAAATTGGGACGATCCAGGGATAGGAAATCAGCTGGGGTGGGCAACCTAAAAGCAGAACAAAACCCAGCACTTCCTCCCATGGAATCTAAATCAAGATGCCCCATTGTGTGGAACCCCACCATTCGAGGAGATGTGGGCACCAGCTGTGGTAAAGTACCATTGCACACCCCGAAGGCCGGCCCTGTCCGTAGGCCCCCCTGGAGGGTGGGGGCCCTCGGCAGCTGCCCCGCCTTGCCGGGTGCTGATGCTGGCGCTAACTGGAGGGGAGGTCCATAGAGGGGATTCCCAACAAATGCTGCTGGGCAGCAGCAAGAGCAGCTCCTGGTCTGCAACAGAGCATGTGCCTGCCAGACCATGGGGAACCCCCAACCCAGCAGACCTGCAGAGAGAATACCCTGCCCAGCAGAGGACATATGGAGGAAGACACGGTGATGGTGATTTTTCATTTCTTTTAACAGTTTGAGAATTAGTAAGGCGTGCAAGGGACCCCTTTACCAGTTCACAGGATAGTGATGATTGGCAGGCCTGATGTATAATTTGATCCAGATCTTTACAGTATTGGGAACGGGGCAAACCAGACAGAATCAGCAAGATCAGCGTCTTGCTTTTGCCCATCACTAGTAGCAAGTCAGCTTAGGGAAAGACAATGGGATGAAACATCGTCAGGACTAGCAAAGCAGTTAAAGCGCGCCTTATTTACTCACCCTCCCGCTTGTGCATTACACAGTGAAGAGACACTTATCTAATTTAGAGAGCCCGGGAGTGTTTCTGCCCGCTTAGCGCTCCAGCGGGTAATGTCAATGTTAAAAGCTCCATTGTACGATTTGTAAAAACCTCCATTTCAAGAACAGCGCTCCTTTTTCATATGGAGTGAGTTAATGGGGTTTCTGTGGTTACAGGTGATTGGTGCTTGTTGATCAGAGTTCTTAAACATCCTAGGCCTTTGTGTTGCGATTATTAAGCTTTTAGCTGTCTCCAGCGCCAGAAGTGAGTAACGTGGCCTAATGTCGGTATCATTGCATCGCGTTCATTGTAACGAGGCGGCGAGGAGGGGACTGGTGTAGGTGCCAGTGCAGCCATTACCGCTGATCATTATGACAAACAGCATTAATGGATGCTTTCATTTAGATGTCATTGTGCGCAGGCTTTGTTCCCGATCCTCTCCAGGTACGAGTGTGCGCACAGAAAAGGCGCAATAACGGCTTCAGATGTAAATATTGTTTCCTGAAATCTGATCTGATGAAGATTATGGGTGTAGAAACCGCAAAACTCACCATTTTATTCCCTTCTTCTTGGAAAACTACGGCCTATTACAGGTTTCACCATCTTAAAGGGGGAGTAAAGTCAAGTCACCCAATGCTTCCCACTTCCGCATTCACACCTGTAATGTGAGGCAGCTGTCTGAGGCGGCACTGCAGGGGGGTGACAAGGGGCAGACATTATTATTTTTTAAATAGGAGGCTTGGTGGCTGCGGTCCTGCCCTCTAGACCAGGGGTCCCCAACCGTGTCCTCAAGGCCCACCAACAGTCCAGGTTTTGCAGATCTCCAGCCAGATGCACAGGTGGAGTAACTAGTGCAGCAGCAGAGCTACAGAGCCGACTATGTGGAGATCCACAAAACATGACCTGTTGGTGGGCCTTGAAAACAGGGTTGGGGACCACTGCTCTAGACCACCCTGCCCTCACTGCAGCAAACCAAAAAGGAGCCATGGAGAGCGGCACACTGCTCTATTGAGGAATGGAGCAGCAGGTCCTGGAGGGGGATCTATAGTTTTGGTGGGCCTGTTGGTGGGCCTTGAAAACAGGGTTGGGGACCACTGCTTTAGACCACCCTGCCCTTACTGCAGCAAATCAAAAAGGAGCCATGGAGAGCGGCACACTGCTCTACTGAGGAGTGGAGCAGCAGGTCCTGGAGGGGGGGTTCTATAATTTGCCACAGGCAGAAGAGAGGCTAGGTTCACCCCTGCTAATTCATTATATGGCTGCCAATCACATGACTGCAGATGACCAAAAGGGTTTGCCGAGCGGGCTTGTACATCCAACCTGAATGGTTGTAGGTGGGCACATGTGCCTGCCATTTGCTGCCATACGTGTTAATAAGAAAGCAGGCTGGCTTTCACGCATATGCCATGAGATTGCTGGATCAACATAAGTAATTGCGGATCCAGGGGGTTTTACACAGTGGAGCATCCCAAATCTAAATGCCCCTGGGAAAAGTTATACTACATAGGCTGGTGGCATGGGTTTTGGTCCGGTGTAACAGTAGTAAAGGGGTTAATCAGCAGCAATCACGGTCAGCTTTAAATTGCAATCCCAAGTATGTCACAGTTTTGGCTTACCTCAAGCAATGTCACAGCACACGAGTATGGTAGCCGAGGGTGACGGTTGATGGGACCGCAGCATGGGGAGATGAAAAGATGGTATCTCAGCAAACAGATACTCAACAGCAAGGAGAAGACATGAAAGAATCAGCTTGTTTATTGCAGGGTCATGAAAAGAAAGATTTAATGCTTTACTCCATGTCTGGGTTAAATACACAGTTCAAAATTCCCAGGACAATACAGGTAGGTACAGCCTTAAAACAGTACAGTCAAAAAAGGATTAGAACCCTGTGAGTGGAGTAGGCCCTGTTAATGACAGTGATTTTAATAATAGATAAAATGCAGGACTTAGGGGTCATTGCATCATAATTCCACATGATGCCAATGTTGGGAAAAGGAAAAGGACAAGTTAATATTAATTGGTCTAGTGCATCCCTTTAATTAGAAAAATAGAGACTAAGCCAGATGGCATTAGCAACATTACCTGCTCTGCCATTTGTTGGAGGTAGACACATAGTTTGGTAGTAGCAACATTTAGAAAGTTATATAACGGAGGACCCAATTATTCCAGAAGGTTCTGTTCCGGTTGTAGTTCTAGATACGTAGAGAGGAAGAGCTGTTAAAGTGGACCAAAACCAAGGATTTTGACTATCTTGGGTTCTGCTCCTATCCGGGGGTGCCCATCTGGGTGAAACCCCCAAGATCACCGAGTGCAACTCACTTATTCCTGTTCCTACGGCGCATGCACGGCCGCTTGTCCAATCACCGTGCCCAGAGCCGCTGAAGTCACGTAGTCTAAGCCTTCGCCTAAGGTCGGCGGCTCAGAGCGCGGAGGCAGCTGAATCCTCCACTTCCCTTTAACAGGGAGCGTGCCCAAGATGCCATTCACAAATGCCTGACGCGGGCACGCGCCCTGCAAGACGGATAGCGGTGCTTGCGCATGCGCCGTTGGATCGGGAAGCAAGGTAAGTGTATGGAGCGACCTGGGGGATTTCACACAGCAGGGCATCCGGTTTTGGATGCCCTGGAGGGAGGGAATCGATCAGGCCGGGAATCCGATCGCGCTGGGCTTTGGTCCACTTTAATGTAGCGGAGGAGACAGCAGCAGCGGTGAAGGGATAGTCCAGCTGATGTCAGCCTGAGTGAAGGGACTAGAAATCGGTGGCAGCCAAAGGCCCAACAAGCTGACAAGACTTGTGCACCTTATTTATGGGATTTAGACCAGCCTGACCAGAACCTAAAGTGGAACTAAAATGCTGAGTGAAGCTGTGGAATATACCTACTGCAGTGTACCATCAGTAATGGAATGTACTGCTATGCTAAATTGAGAATCTAAATAAAGAAACTGTTATTTTCTTACAAGAAGTGTCATTCCTGGAGACCAGCCACGACTAACGAGTAAGTGTACGTCACCCCACATGCCACACCAACCTGAGTCGCCCTACCCTAGGTCCAAGAACCCCCCCTCGCTCCTCACAGCTTCTGCCGCAGGCCAGGCAGAGGCACGCTACAACTAACAACTTAGAGGCCGATTCATTAACAGCGGCAGGTAGCGACAGTTGAGCGACTGTAGCGGCATTTTCAGAGCGCCTGCTAGTAGTCGCTGTGCTTGGCCGTTGTTCGGTAGTTGATAGCGACTCAGTCGGTTTGCCGTAATGTTGAATATTGGGTGAGGAGTCGCTATTTGACAGGTTCCGCGCTGTATGGGAGCGCATGATAACGACTGGTCAGAGCGACCGGCTTCCACCATATTCATTAACAAATCACGCTCAAAAAATTCTCGCGCTGTGAAATGCATGTTTAAACCCCAGAGCGCTGGCGGCGATGGGTTAAAAGTAGTTTTTTAACCCCCAAACAACCATATTTTTGGAAACCAAAAAAAACAAGTTTTTTAAATAATTTTGTAATATGAATACATTAATATCAGACTTGTAATATCAATTCTGTACTTTTTTTTTTATTATTTTTTTTACCTTAAAAAAAATTATTTAAAATGGCAGAAGTGGTCACAGAATTTTTCACATAAAAAAACAAAAAAAACAATTAATAACAATTAATTATGAATATTTAAAGATTGTTCCATTGAAATGCATTGGAGAGCGCCAGGTAGCGAGAGGTCATACCTGTCGCTGTTCAAGGTCGGACGCTGGCGCTGTGGGCTGAGGCTGGAATAACGATGAATGAGTCGCTATATGGCGCTATCTCAGTCGCTAAGCAGGATTGCCTTGATAAATGTGTGATTGTCGTGGGGAGCCGGCGTTCTCGTGGCGGGGCCCGTCATTTGCGGCCGCTCACCAGTCGCTACCTGTCGCTATCCCTTGTTAAATAAGGGCCTTATTAAACACAGGTACTTTTCCTTGTCAGAATGTTTCATCATAGAGGCCAGTATTGTATTTCCCAATTAAATGTAGGCCTTTCCAGAAGGGGACTTGGGTGGCCCCCACCACACTTTGAGCTGAGCACCCCCTCATAGGAAAGACTGTCTATGGGGTATCCCAGACGGGGATGTGGAATCGCCCAGCGTCAACTAAGGGGCCATCAGCCAGTAAAACACTGGAAACCTCTCTTCATCAGGTGTAAAAAAATGTGTATTAGATCACTTTAAAGCAGATCAAAACGTGGGCTTTTTCAATATCCTGGGTTTTATGCCTTGCCCTGGAGGCATCCCTATTTGGGATGCCCTGCTATGTGCAAAAATATCGTTACTACAGTGCATATACAGACACTAGACTAATCAGCACCATACGCTGAGGATATTAATGATTGGCAATACGGCTCTGTTTAGACACAGAGCTTGACAATTATTGCCGCATTCCCAGTTCACTTTAGAGGTGGGCGCACTCCCGTCCCCAGCAGTCTGGATGGCTGGGTGCAGGAGCATATCTCAGCCAACAGGTGCTGGGGATGTGTCTGGAGTTGTTTACATCCATGTGGGAGCCAGTACATAGGTGAGTTTTGCAGCAACCTAGGAGATTCCACACAACAGGGGAATCCTGATTTGGGATGCCCCGGGGGAAGGTCAGTGGCCAGGCCTGGAGTCTTTTAGAATACACAGCCAGCTGCAATAGGTTTTGTTACATTTTAAAACGGACCAAAACTCTCTAAAATGGCCCCCATGCCCTTACTCCCCCACCCCACCCGAGTACTTCAGACGTTGCTGAAAAAACAGCGCCAACTGCCTTTAAAAAACAACAGCCATGCTCAGCCGGCAAATGAGGTTAGCTGATCTGATATGTGCTGGCAGAGGTGCACGAACCCGCTGGCTGCACCCCTATAGTCTGATATGCCCCCAGGGCTTTCTGAATGAAGTTAAACCCCGGATGTGGCCGCAGCCCACAGTCGCGGCATAGGAGCCTTGGGAAAGGCAGGATTTACAGGTGTTTGGCAGGATTTCACACAGCGGGCCATCCCAAACTGACACGCCACAAGGATAGGAATATGGCTGGCATGGGTATTAATCTGCTTTAAGTTTACAAGTAAACGTAGGCTTGTGTGTGCTATATAATGTATCACAGCAGGACGTCACAATGTATATCGGACACAAGCTTGGCTGGTTTGAATGTGGCATCAGGGAGCTGGCTGACTTTTGACTATCCAAGGTTTTGGTCCTTTCTTCCCAGTCCTACAGTGCATGCGCGTCCGCTCGTCCAATCAGCATATTTGTAGCTGCTGACGTCACGTCATCTAAGCTTTGTCTAAGGCCAGCTGCTGACAGCTGCATCCCCCGCTACCCTCTAACAGGGAGCATTCACATATGCCTGGTGGGCACGCACCCTGCTAAAGGGATAGCCAGGGTGCAGCCGTGGCTCACGCATGCATTGGGAAACAAGGTGAGTGTATGGGGCGGCCTGGGGGGTTTCACACAGAGGGGCATCACGATTTTGGATGCCCCGGGGAGAGGGAATCCCCCTGGTGCATCCAAATAAGATTCCCAGCCCGATCACTGTGAGTTTTGGTTCAATTTAAAGGTGTGCCTGCCGGCTTTTTACATTGCTGGGAGGGAGCATGTTAGTTTTAAAAAAAACTCCCATCCCTAGTTTCAGTACTATCAGCACGGCTGCCTCTCTGCGTCTTTTTTCAACCCTTGGAACAAACGTCCAGCAGAGGTAGTTGAAAAATCAAGTCACTGAATTTAAACATGCCTGGGATAAGCACACATCTATCCTAAGATAAAGAGTACATACAGTATATACATAAGGGCAGACTAGATAGACCGTATGGTTTCCTTCTGCCATCAACCTTCTATGTTTCTATGTTTCTAACCCAAATATATGTTACCAATCCTGAAATGAGGCACCTGAAGCAGACATCTCCATGGGACATGGCTGATGAATCACATGTACAGAACAAAAATAATTCGGAAGGGCAATCACCTCTAAGCGCTCTCTGGTTACTCGTCGATAAAGACATATTTAACCTTTCCGCTGATGCTCTCCATCCTCTCGCAGCGATCATTCATTCAGCTAATCGATAAGCGCGTTGTCATCACGGGTAATGACTTTACTGGTAAATAAGAGAATGATGTTTTAATGAACACATTCGTTTACCAGGAACCTTATCCATCTGTTCCCAAACTCCTTCCAAAGGCAGACAGACAGCATTTCACTGGCGCGTCATAAAATATGTAAGATGACGCAGACGTAACGCCATTTGTAATCCTTAGCCAATGCGCCGCGCATCTGTTGTGTTAGAAAAGCGAGGACGGCAAAGACAGGGACAGTTCTGTTCTGCCACAAATTGTACATTTTCTTGATGGAGTCGCAGGATAACGAGGGGATTTGTTATTGACTGCTGAGGGGGGACCGTATATGAGTCAGTGAGCCAGCAGGGGGCAGCGTGGCTTTCTTCCATAGCAATACGAGCCACTAAAAACTAAACACAACCACCTGGTCCCTCCCCACAATCGGGCCCAGAACGATACCCTGGAGGCTTCACTAATGTTTTATTGCTCCAAAACCACATATACAGACAAAAACAAAACAGATAACCTGACAATTAAAAAAAAAAAAAAACATAACAACTGAAATGGTGGTAAAACTCAACATTGCTCTCATATACAATATTGCATTAAACCAATTATTTTCTAATTATATATTTATTTATTAGTACAAGTCCAGATTAAGGGTTAGAGACAATAATTGTTTTATGCATTATTGTTTTTTTTTTTGTATGTTTTTTTAAATTGTCAGGTTATCTGTTTTGTTTTTGTCTTTATATGTGTTTTTGGAGCAATAAAATATTAGTGCAGCCTCCAGGGAATTGTTCTGGGCCTAATTGTGGGGAGAGGCCTAGGTGGTTGTGTTTTATTTTTAGTGGCTCGTATTGCTATGGAAGGAAGCCATGCTGCCCCCTGCAGACTCGCTGACTCATATCCGGACCCCTAGTCAGAGCTGTGTTTTAGATTCAGCAGCCAATAACAAATCGCTTCGTTATTCTGCGACTCCATAAGGAAAATGTTCAATTTGTGGCAGAACAGAGACGTCCCAAGTCCTTACCCCATGTGCTAGCGCCGTGGTGACTCTATTACCTACGTTTTGGCGGTGCATGCAGTATTGTTGTGCTTATATTGATATTTCCCACTAGAAACTCAAACTCAAGTTTGATTTATTGTTTTCATTTAATATTTTTATAGCATACATAAATATTTCAAATAATTTTCCTGTTGTTAGCAAGTTCTGGTTACTCACCTTGATTATGTGACATAGGGGAAGCCAGATTTTAGCTGACCAACCTGGGGAACGAAGACTGAGAACAAATGTGGTAGACTGCTGCAAAGGCGACACTCACTGAAAGCTTGACTTGAATGAGTCGAGACTCATTTTAAAATGGACCAAAACCCAGGATTTTGACTATCCTGGGTTTTGGTCCTTGTCCCCTGTGTGAAACCCCCCAGGCTGTCCGAACAAACTCACCTCTTCCGGGCCCTACAACGCATGCGCAGCCACTTGTTCAGGAGCTTGTCTTATGCGAGCGGCCGCATCCCCCACTTTCACAAATGCCTGGCTTGGGCACTCGCCCTGCTAGAGCGATAGTGGGGATGCACCCCCCGCTGCTTGCGCATGCACCATTGGACCTGGAGAGAAGGTGAGTTACACACAGCGGGGCATCCCGATTCTGGATGCCCTTGGGAGAGGGAATCGATTTTATAGATTCCTAGACCGATCCCTGTGGGTTTTGGTCCACTTTAAAGGAGGTGTATCGCAAAATTGTGTAATATTCAAAATCCAGAAGGCAGGCAGAACACGTTCCCTGGGTGCAACAGGTCGGGGGGGCACCAAAAGGGAGCCTGAGCACAGATGGCAGTTCTGGGGTGAGAGATCAAGCGAGGGCAACAGGTCATCTCTATCTCAGTAAAGGGAGGGAGAAAGGTGGGGAGCTGAGCTGCGGTAGCACTCACTGTTGTGCTGTGGCCGCTCCCAGTTATTGGTAGCTAAGGGATTCATTGCAGGTGCAGCCTCTATGGCAGAAGGACAAGAGCAGCCAAACACAGGAGATTTTTGGTGTCACAGGTCAGATAATAATTATTGTGGAAAGGGGGGGGGCAATGAGAGGGTGCTGCTAAGCCACCTCTCTGGAAGCAACCGGTCTGCTCCATGGCGTTTGGTGAGGAGGGACAGAGCCGGGCGACAAGATAGCTCCATGTTGGCTATGCAAGTTCCTCTCAGCTCCCCTCTTTCCAGGCTCAGCGTGTAGCATCAGCAGCTCTGGCTGTGTGAGAAGTATCCACAGGGCAGTGCTCCTCCCCCGGAATCATCCTCAAAAAAATGAAAGCTCAGACTCGGCCAGCAACATCAGTGTATGAGCAGTTACTCCAATCTGCTCTGAATGTTCACTGGGCAGCACACTGCAATACTTCTCTGGTTTCAATAGTATGTGTTAGTTTTGTGATGTCTGTGAGTGCAGTGAGTAGTGTATGTATGTGTGGTAAAGAGGAAAACCACCAGTTCTTTCACAATGCCAGGTTTAGTTTCCCTCAAATGGGGCATCCCTATTTGGGATGTCCTGCTGTGCGATATCCCCTGTATTGCCATGTAAACCCAGAGCAATGACCCTTGATGTTCCCTGGTGCAGCTAGAATAGGCCAGAGGCCATGGTAGGTCCTAGATTCTCCTCAGTCATGCAACCGTTCCTGGCTGTTGCAGGATCAAGGTAATTATTTTTACATGGGGCTTTTCTAATCTAGCTAATCTAGACTAGCTACACCTTTGGTTTGTTCTGGACTACTCCTCAAAATGCTTTAGACTTTGCCAGTCTTTTATGTAAATATCATCCACAGGCACTCCAGGGTTTTCTTTCGCAGAATTGCCCCGCTTTATTAAGGTGGACCAAAACCCAGAGAACTTGTGAAATACATATGGCTAAAGCCCCTGCTGATACTCCCTTCTAAGGAGCTAGAAATGGATATTTTTGCTTACAGAATTGTCTTGAAACACAGATTTGTTGCTGTCCTTTTCTGTAAGATGGCAGGCGATCAGTCATTGCATAGATGTGGCAATGACATCATTGCCACACACAGCAGTGGCCACGGATGGAGGAGGCGGGGTTTTAATGCTAAACAGGTGCCATTATCTGCTTTTAGATTGGAGCTGGAGCAGTAAAAATTGCCAAAATGTACTCTTCATTGGGGGAAGAATGCAGGGGATGCTAGTTAAAAATGTGAGTTTTGGTCCGCTTTAAATCTTCGTTGTGAATCTACAATATTTTGAGGACACTAGGACCTTTTCATTAGGTACAATAGATCACATCTAGTGAGAGTGCCCCAAAGCACGATGACTGCAGTCTCGCTCTTTTCAGGTGATATGCCATAGGAGTCGCCTTTGGAAGGAGTCCATATGAAGCCTTGCTCAATGGGATACCAGAGGAACTGACCACACATAAGTCCTGATTAATGTCCCACATATGTACAGCAACCAAGCAAGATATTGCTGAGGCCCTTTAAATGCACATCCTTGCAAAAAATGGTAAAGGATCATCTCAAGCAAACCATGATTAACAAAAAAAAGCGCCCACACTTACTGACACTGACTGGGAGAAGAGGGTCTATACCGACCTTGTAGTCTGTGTTTTTAGTTGACTTTGACCCTGATGTAGAGATTTATGTAGAGATTTATGCTCATGTCCACTGAACAAAGAGGATGTTAAAATGGAGTGTGGAATGGAGTAGATTTAATATGAAGTTAATGTGTCAGAGATAACATCAATCAGCATTGTTGTTATCTCTGACACATTAACTCCATATTTTGCGTTCGATCTTGAAATCACCCATCCTGGCAAATAAATGTCTTGTATCTGGTGACCACAGTGGAAAATGGGATAGATTAGCAGAACAGGGTCACAGCAAAAAAAAAACACTCAAGTAGTCATTTAACCTTATAACCCTGCCCCCTTTAATCCTTCCCCACTCATAAAACACTTATAAAAATGTTGTCGTTAGCTATGAGAGACTAATCTGTCCCTGGCAACAACTGTTTTCCTGGGTCGACCATCTTCATCATTTGAGGCTTTAAGCAGATCTGCAGAAGCGATAGATCTCACAGTGCCATATATTGGAATTAGGGATGAGCGAACCGGTTCGGACAAACCGGAATTCGCTCAGAATTTCAGGGAGAATTCGATTCGGCATGAACCCAAATTTTTTTTGGTTCGTGCCGATCGAATTTTCCCTGAAATAAAAAAAAAAAAATGGCGGCATGGTCGGAGCGGGCAGGCCGGCTACGCTCTCAGGCGCCCTCTGATGACGCGTCCTCTGATGACAGCTGAGAGCGGCGCCGGAGCGTGGAGGCCGGCGCCGCTCTCAGCTGTCATCAGAGGATGCGTCATCAGAGGGCGCGTGAGAGCGGCGCCGGCCTCCACGCTCCGACCATGCAGGTAAGTGTTTGCTTTTTAAACAAATGCCGGCATCGTGGGAGCGGGCAGGCCTGCTGCGCTGTCAGCGGGCCGGCGGCGGCCTGCTGACAGCGCAGCCGGCCTGCCCTCTGCCACCATGCCGGCATTTTTGCCCTCTCCCACCATGCCGGCATTTTTTTTTTCAGATGAGCGATTCGTGAAAGTTCGATTCGGGCGAACCCGAATTTCTTGGGGAAATTCGGCGAATCGCCCGAATCGAACTTTCAAGAAGTTCGCTCATCTCTAATTGGAATGGAAGTTAAAAAAATCGTGTTACATGATCTCTGCCTCCTGCTGTGACTATAACAATCAAGATGAGTCATTCTGAAAAGCCTGCCGGCTCCCTCTTGATAGTTACATTGTGTTACATTAAAGAAGCACTATCGTGAAATTGTGTAATATTAAACATCTATATAAACATGTCGGCTAATGAGAGGAGGGGTCACTTATACACGCAAACTGAATAAAACCCCCGCCAAGATTGTGGTTTATTCTCTCCTGGTAGGAATAAAATCCAGGGGTGACAGGTTTAGTCTATCAGGGGTGACAAAGCCTGTCACTCCGGATGTCCTTTTCCTTCCATATAAAGAGAGAAAAACAAACCTGGCCTGATATTTCTTGATGCCGGGTGTGTAAGTGACCCCTTCCGCCACCATCCAGCATACTTAAATTGATTTTTATCATTGAGCCATTTTTCGTGATAGTGCTCCATTAGCGCAGCTGATGTATCATCATTGTTTCTACTGTAATCAGCGGGGATACATTGTAATGCAGTCACGAGCCTGCTATTGAAATTTAAATAGCTCACAGATAGCTCACAGCTTAATGTGATGTGTCCATCGTGCTGCTGTGATAGAGAGAATACTGTGAAGATTGTCTCCTCTGTTCACAGTTTAGGGAAAGTCTTTCCCACAGAACAAGCTTCCCTTTGACACAATGAGCTGCCCGCCTTTCAGGCCTGGTCCCAGCCCACCCAATAGGTCTAACCAATAGGTCTTAGTGTCTGTTGAGAGTGAGAGGTCATTTTGTTTGAGGCTGTCAGTCAGCCAGCCCGTCTTTAGCACACAGCAGTCATTTTTCCTAAGACTTTTGCAGAGCTCTCCGTCACGTGGATGAACTTCTTCATGAGCAAGGCACGAAGAAATGATGAATATTTCAAGCTTCTTATTCATGCATCGCTTTATTTGTCTAGTCCAGTTTGAGATGTTTAGCCCTTCTAGTGCCAGCTACGTGAGACTCACTTAGGTGACTTTAGAGCCCCATAAAAAAAAGATACAGACTTACCTGACCCCTCGTCTGAAAGTGGCAGCGATTCTCTTCAATCATAATGTGTTTGATTTCCGCCCCCGGGCCTCTGATCTTCAGGAGGGGGCCCGGAATAGCCCCACCCGCTTCCGCCATGCCGACATCTAAAAGAGAAAAAAAAATTAATAATGACAAAAACTCACCTGCTCACTCACTTGCTCCTCCGATGTTTTCTCTTCACCAGAGGGGCTCCGATCCCCCCCTGGGGATCCAGGGACCCAGCAACGGGCTCTCACCATCCTCTTTGGCCGGCGCTGGCCCCTAGCCCCGCCCACTTGTGGGAGGGGTGGGATGACATCATTCCACTCCTCGTATACTGGCACCGGGCTCCGATCTGTCACTTGTCAGTAGCGATCGGAGCAGGGAGGGTGGGAGGCAGGGAGGCTCTGATCACCCTGCCTTCCACCCTCCCTGCTCCGATCACTACCGACAACTGTCATCTGCAGCGGCGCGGGACACGGGATCAGAGGTAAGTATAAGTGAAAAAAGAATAAATAAAGAATTTTGTGTCTGTGTCTTTTTTTTTACTTAACCCTTTGTGAACTGGTAAGGGGTCCATGAGACCCCTATACCAGTTCACAAGGTTCTGGGGCTGGCAATCACCGCGGGTGACTTGCCAAAACCCCCAGCCCCCCATTACCGGCTTCCTCAATGGCCAGGGGGGGGCAGAAGGGCCCAGGCCACTTAGTGGCTATGTGGGCTAGTAGCCTGCAGGGCCAGGGTCCACCAACTCTGGCCCCTGCACCCTGTTCTACAAGCCCCCATAGCTGGTCCGGGTCGGTAATGCTGGGTAAGGGGGACCCTACGTCATTTTTGGGGGGGATTTTAATGGTTTTTAACCCTTAAAATTCAAAAAAAAAATGAGCCCCCCCCCCCCCCCCCTGGGAGGGGGGACCCTATGTATTTTTTTTTTTTACGTTAACCCCTTACAACTATGCAATCCTATCTGAAATCTCCTAAACTGCTGTTTCAGTTTGGGTGAGTTTCCTGGGCAGGAAAGGGTGTATACCAATACATATATGGTACCGTTGTAACTGGGAGAAATAGGGCTTTCACACGCAATAATATTTTATTAACAAACTTACATTTTTTTATTACAAAAAAACGCTACAAATTGCAAAAAAGATTTTTTTTTTTGCACATATTTCACCCAAAAGTATTGAGAATACACTAAAAAAAGGCCAAACAAGACATTTCATGTTGAATCCCTGGAAATCCCATCAAAATCAAGGTTGAACTTGTGTAGCGCAAAAACATGAAAAGTAGTCTGGCAACAGAGTGTGACAAAAAATCTAGGTAGGCTGGCACTTAAAGGGTAATAGAGAATTATTATTTACTGTAACAACCGCTTATCTATTATTGTGAACATTCATCATCTTCCACGTTATGAAAATCAGCGACGGATGCCCGCATTGTCGGAATTTATATTTTCCTCCCCTGCCTCCTGCAGACAATGCAAAATAAAAATTCTCCAAAAAAGTAAAAACACAGGAGAAAAAATGTTTCTATTATTTGTATTTTTTCCCCACACTTGCCTCTAATCCACCGCTGGTCTCCACAGAAATCCAAGGGGTGTCCCGCGCCAATCCTCCAATTGCTGACAGCCAGAGAGATCGCAGATGCCGAGCACACGCCTTGCAACCCCCAATCTTTCCGGCTGTCAGTGAAGGGGCTTTTATAATAGGAGTGACCTGACGTCACAGTTGACTCTTAGTATAAAAGTAAAAGCCCCTCACTGCGATGGGGAGGCTATGTATCAGGGGCCCTGGGGGAGGGGGGGGCTTGGATGATGGAGCTTGGATTGTACAGAGGAAGAGCAGCTTGGCTTGTGTTGTGATACAGCATGGAGAGGTGGCAGATGAAATGTATCTGATTTGATAGAGCTTTGTCAGTTAAGGCATACCTCCCAACTTTTCAGGGTGGGAAAAAGGGACATTTGTTAAATTAGGCCACACCCCCTCATCGAGGGATAGATAGGAGATAGGTTGTAACAGTTAAAACAATAGAAACACTTTAAAGTGGACCAACACCCAGGATTTTGACTATCCTGGGTATTGGTCCACTTCCCCGGGGCCCCCCCGATCGGGGGTGCCCCGCTGTGTGAAACCCCCCAGAAAGCCCCAAAAAACTTACCTCCTCGCGCGCACGTCTAGAGGAGCGCGAGTGATGCGGCGGCGGCGGAAGCAGCGGCTGGAGAGGTAAGGTTTTTCGGGGGTTTTGGGGGGTTTACACCTGTGTGAGGTGATCGGCCCGGGAATCTTATAGATTCCCGGGCCGATCACCTCAGGGTGTTGGTCCACTTTAAATAGGCAAATGAATACTTTATTGTTGCAGATCTGCGTATTACACCTCAAAGGGGGGAGGGGAATATTGAGGGACAGGAGGACACAAACCCAAAAGAGGGACAGTCCCTCCAAATCAGGGACACTTGGGAGGTATAGTTAAGGTAATACGTTTAAATGGAACCATTTCACATAGCGGAGGCCGGTGGAAAAACTGACAGAGAGAAGCAGCACTGGAGGGGGGGTAGGAGAAGTGGATGGGTCGAGAATAGATTGGAGTGGGGGCAGTCTGTTTGCTGGTAGACCACAGAAAAAAGTGTTGCAGTGGTCTCTTCGGGATATGATCAGGGCAGAACTAGAATGTTAGTGGTGTCAGGTGCAAGTTACGGACGGCTTTAGGAAATCAGTAGGAGACAACAGGAGGCGGCTAGGGATGAATGTTGAGAGAGAGGAGTCCAGAACACCAAGACATTGGTGTTGCGGAGCTGCAATGTGTGTGATATCAGTGAAACATTCTGTATTGTTACTGGATGGTGGGAAGACAGCATTGCTTAAATAGATTTTCTAGTGACCATACGAGAAAAGAGGTCTGTATAGGGTCATAGAAAAAAAGCCGGTTGAGCCTTGTTAAAAGCTAAAATAAATGTATTGGGTTGTAGCTGGTCATTAATTTAGGAATCTTGCATAGATCTGTTTTCACTTTAGGGTCTTTTCGTCGCGGTTGAAAAAAATAAATTCCGTGAAAGAGTGCTTTTGCAAGGAACTGAGGTTTTTTTTTATACCCCTGTTGAATAGACCATAAAGTGAAAACAGATCTATGCAAGATTCCTAAAATAATTCTCTCTAGCTTGCATCTTTCAGGGGACACATTCGAAAATATCTCTCATGTATAAAAGCATGCGAGAAAGCTGTTCGAGATCCATGACCTAGTTTATTGAGAGATGAAAGCATTCTTGCATGAGCCTTTTCGTTACACAGCATGCTCGTATGCAGCTCCAAAGCGTTGGCTGACTGTCCCTACTTTCTCCTTCCCACCATACCTTGGAGAATGTTTGTTACCCATTATGATTTTGAGAAATGTAATATTGTTTTATGCATTTTATTGTTTGTGCTTAACATATATGTTTGATGCACTAACTCCTTTATACTTTTTTATACTTCTGTAAATAATCAAACACCATGATAGTTAATAAAACTTACTTTTAATTGGTACTTTTTAGTACTTTTTTTTTAGTAGTAGGTAGTTACCTTTTGGATGTTGCCACTGCCTGCTGCAGTGACATCTGGCTGATTTAGGGCCCGATCCTCACCCTGCCGTCGGCCTAACCAGCTGTTAATGACAAGCACAGACCTACGGCCTTATTCATCAAGGGCTAGCGCCAGGTAGTGTCTGACGAGCGCCAGGTACCGCCAGCTAACGGCGGCTACCGAATCAAGTACGCCCGGCGGCGGTCACAATGACGCATTTATCACGCTAAATGAGGCTAGCGCCGGCGAGAGCGACAGCTAGCGCGGGATTCATCATGTAGCCGACTGCAACGAACAGCGCCGCTGCTAATCCCATCACAGCGACAGGTATGACCTGGCGCTCCCTGGCGTTGTCCAATGCATTTCAATGGAGCAATCTTTAAATAATCATAATTAATTGCTATTAATGTTTTTTTTTTTTTTTTTTTTAATGTCAAAAATTCTGTGACCACTTCTGCAATGTTAGGTTTTTTTTTTAAGTAAAAAAAAAAAAAAAAAAAAAAAAATGTGCAGAATTGATATTACAGGTCTGATATTCATGTATTCATATTACAAAATGTTTAGAAAAACTTGTATAATTTTTACATAAAAAAAAAAGGTTGTTTGGGGGTTAAAAACTACTTTACACACATCGCCGCCAGCGCTCTGGGGTTTAAACAAGGAATTCACAGCGCGAGAAATTTTTGAGCGTGATTTGTTAATGAATCTGCAGCAAGCCGTTCGCTCTGGCCATTCGCTGTCAGGCGCACCCATACAACGCGGAACCTGTGAAACAGCGACCCCTAACCCCGTATTCAACATTACCGCACACCGACTGAGTCGCTGTCAACAAGCAAACCCCGGCCAAGCACAGCGAATACTAGCTGGCGCTGTGAAAATCACGCTACTGGCGCCATTAATGAATCGGCCTCCCCGTCATGCTTGTCAATTTCCCATGGCAATCTCACAGCTCAGCGAAGTCTCATGGGATTTCAGGCGGTCCCATTGCATCCCATTCATGTGCACTGCGCAGGCGCAAGATTGGGGGCCACGCCTCATGGGATGCAAGATGGGGCCGCCCATTGGAGGGTCGCCCAGGAACCAAAGGACCTAGAAGATGGATCCATTGGCGGGGTGAGTAACGAATACCCAAAGGTAAAACCGGAGGGGGGCAGCAGATCGGTGAGGCTTGGCGGGAGGTTTTAACTTTGATTCTTGAACTTCCCCGATGTTCCTCTTTAAGAAGATTAGTATTGGTGTTTTTTTCCACTCTAAAGTAGAGAAAAAAAATGTTCCACTAGAATCACCAAAGGTTCAGAAAGTTCAAGAGTACTCTTTCCTCTTGCAAACGAACATACTCAGTGTAAGGAACTTACCTGGGAGCCTGTCCCGTGGTGCCTCCCCGCGATCTCTGCCGCCGGAGGGGCCGAGCCGGGCTGCCGCCTCCTCGCGTGCGCGCACGTTCCTGTTATGCCCTCCGGCGGTGCTGCTCTCAATGCATTCACCGGGGGCAGATTTAAAGGGACCAATCCTGGTCCGGGGGTCCTCGGCTCTGTTGAGCCCAGGGAATGGACAGCCCGACTGGCCAGGGCAGTCCAGTCCCTGAGGTCACTCCTATCAGGGGCAAGATCGCAAGTTGCACCAATCACAACACTGTTGCAACAATCAGTACATTACCTCTTCCCATTGGCCAGTTACCCTTTAAATATGTTCCTGCCCGGACCACCAGTGCCCGTTATAGCCATTTCTAGCTTGGGTGTGCTTTTGAACTATGTCTCTGAGTTTCTGATCCGGCTCCGTCTTTGACTACCCCTGTCCGCTGCCTGCACCGACCTTCCGCCTGTCTGACTTTGCCTCTGCTTTACCCCTTGGATACCGCGTTTCCGTGACCATCCAGCTTTGACCCCTTTCTAAGTCCCGACTACTCTTTGCCTTACCCCTTGGTTTTGACGTTTCGGACTTCTTGTCGCTTGAACTCCTGTTTTGGGATACCCCGCAGTTCATCCGTCTTAACCGCAAGCCAGCAATCTTTGCGCCAGTAAGTCCTGGGGGCAACCGAGTCTGGAGAGGCATATCCCATGTCTCCAGCGAGCGGGGGCTTGTCTATAGGCACAACAGGCGGTGGAGATTGGGGATTATTGGCTCACGAAAGAAGGTTGTCCGGTGGTCCCTGACACTCAGCAAGGTATTTATGGAAAAATTCAGGAAGAACTGATTCAACAAAAATCTGAATTTCTTGAGATTTTGGGGGGATTTGTGTCAATCAAACTTTTCCCTGAAATTGGTAAAAAAAAAAAAACCTCATCTGTTGCCTCTTTCCATCATCCACTGCTGAGGTCCCATGCTGCTTCCCTTCCTGCACATAGGAAGCTTACCATATAATGTCCCAGAAGGCAGTTGTGTTGGCAGGTGCACACCATCATCCCATCCATATTCTTCCACCAATTTCTCGCCTTAATATCCTGTCTAAAAGCTTATAGGAGCACTATCACGAAAAATGGCCCAATGATAAAAATCCATATAAATAGGCTGGATGGCAGGAGGAGAGGTCCACTTCACACACTTCATACTCCTGGTATCAAGAAATATACAGCCAGGCCTGTTTTTTTTAATTATAATGAAAGAAAGAGTAAATCAGGAGTGATAGGCTCTGTCACCCCTGGATTTTATTCCTACCACAAGCTTGGCAGGAGTTTTATTCAGTTTCGGTATATAGGTGATCCCTCCTCTTATTCGACATTGTGAATATACAGCTTTTTAATATTACACAATTTGGCGATAGTGCTCCTTTAATTTGGACCCCTGAATCATACGAGTGCTTTCACATTTGCGAGAACCTTTGCAATGCAAGAGAAAAGGTCCAAGAATACTCGATTCCCTCAGTAAATGTGCCTACGCAATAATGCAATTGCTCAAAATTAGTTTTTCTTGCAAACAGAAAAATGCAAGAATTCTTGCACTGTGCTGAAGCAAGCCTTTTCATCAAAAAGATTCTATTTCTGTAAATAGATGAAAATTAATTAACATTGTTAAAGGGCAAAGGAAGTATAATGCATATAGGCATATTTATTATGCTTTTAGATATCCCAAATTATGTACCTGAATTCCTAAATAACACTCAAATAGGGTGTGAGCCTGAAATCCTGCCTATAGGCCTGATTCAGAGCTCCTTTCTAGACATTTTTTCTGAGGTATTGCTACCAAACGATAAATCACACAAAAATGAAAACATTTCATACAAGAATTCTCAAATAAATAAGGCTCTGCTGAATCAGGCAAGCGGGAAAAATGGATGAGAACAGAAATATTCACGCAAAAAAATGGCAAGAAATGGGCTCTGAATCAACCCTTATGTCTATAGTAAACAGACCATGACAATAGACACCTATACTGTGCAGCAAACAGTAATTTAAATCATATTTTCCTATTTCATACATCAAAATCATTCTACACTCTGATGATCACACCTGAAAATATCATGAGGATATTGTTTATTAGAATCTCAATATGTCCTCCCCCCTCCCCAGCATACTGTACCTTAAAATAACATTGGCTGGGAAAGGGAAAGCCATATGCCCGAAGTGTCTGGAGATAGGAAGGCTCACAGACTCCAGATGTTGTGTGAAATATGCCAGGCAATGCCGAGACTATAATACAATAGGGAGCTCCTCAATCATCAAACACACTACACACAGAGCAAGAGTCCGGGGAGCCGCATTGTGTTCATTATTGGCCGTGGAGATATGAACCTCAACCCATTAAATTGCGGACCTCAATGGGTCTGTGGTCAACGACCACCTTAAAAGGGAACTATGGTCAATAATGACCATGGTCTCTCCTATATATGCAGCAGAGGGCAGCCCGTATTGGGCTTCCCCGCTGTCCATCGCCAGCGCTATAAAAAACGAATAAAGTCATTTTGTGTTATTTTGCCGGCATTGGCGTTGACCTTGGCCCATTGTTTTTGCTGTTATCTTTCCGTAATGCGCATCTTCAGCGCTGGGTGCTGCCATTTATCCTCCGGCCGTTCATGCAGTGTGCGTTCCACTCTCTATGTGCAGCCCCACCCATTTAAGCGAAAACAAATGTGCTCTTGGCGGCATGTGCGGCTGGAGGAAAGATGGTGCCGCCCAGCACTGAAGTCGCTCATGAATGGATTTTGGCCTAGGTTAGTGTTTTTTTTATGCACCCCCCCCCCATCCATCCTGCCTCAGCCCCAGGGTAAGGTCACAGGGCAGGTGGGGGAGGACTTAAAAAATTGGAAAATCTGGCTGGACTTAAATAATCGGCTTACATAGGTGCAATAGGATTCCCCTTATTGCATGTGCCTGTTTGTGCAGATATGGTCCCTTATGCTGGTTTTAACAGTGGCAATGTGCACTACACTGTTCTGTTTCTTGGTGCTGCATGCCAGATTTGTTGATTTTGTTCTCTTACTTCTTTATCTAACAGTTTCTAAATGGGGAGCATCCAGACTGATGTAGCCCCCTGCGCATAGACCCCCTGCGACCCTCAGCAATCCTTACGTGAACCTCGATCCCCTGGAAAAATGTGGGCCAGCAATTGGCCGCTGGTGGTGATGTGGGTGCCTGGACCTTTGGCCAAGATAGAGAAAGTGACCGCAACCAATTGCTAGGATGCTATTTGTTCAGGAAACACATTTCAGGTAATGCTTGCGTGGAACTATGACAATGCAGCTCCAAACCCAATATGTAGGAAATGGGCGTAGGACCACTCTAAGACACCAGGTGCCCCTGGCACCGGTATCCATCTGTAGGGCTGAGGGGGAGATGGTAAACACCCCACTCAAGACAGGCTACGGTGCTAACCTGTTGTTAACAAAGATAAACTGAGCCTTTGCTGAGTGCAAGAGTGGGTTAAATGTTTGGTGTGCCAGTGCCTCCACTCAAAATAGTGCCCTTGCATCCAATAGGAAACACCTTTCTGGGAAATAGATCAAGCTGTCTAAGCAAAACAATAAATTCAAAGCAGAGGAACCACTGCTCCCACCAACGTCAGGAACAAGGTTAACTTGCAACTATATATGGACCATACACAGTATAACAACCCAATGAAAGGCCCAGTTGGGGCTTTAGTTAGTCTGTGCACATATTCCTGAGTATATATATAGTCTTTAGCTAAATACCTCTAGGAAAAAGTTGACACAGGATGCAAGCTGCAGGGGCCCCTGTTGTTGACTTGATGGTTCATTATTGACATGCAAAAGGCGATGAGGAGATATGCAGCAGCAGTAGCAGATCCTCCACCACACACTGCAGGTTAACAGGTAGGAGATAATGAAAAAGTTAGGGAGCAGCAACAGAAGATCCCCCACGTGGGACACTCATGAGAATAGTGTAGTGTCTGGAAAGCGATTCAGGCTCCACTTTGAGGCTGTATATGTAGGTTGCAGCAAGCCATATGCTCCATATGCTCACCATACAGGAAGTCTGTCCCATATATATAGTCTTTGATACCTCCAGCCAGGGGCTGCAAACCCCAGGAGGGGCAGGAAGTGTACCATCAGCAGCTAGAGAGAGTGATCTGCAGCAAGCCCTCTTCTCAATGATCTCCAGCAGGCATGTAATGTTCCATTTACAACTTTGTGGTAACTGAGCACTTCCTTACACATCATTGAAGAGTGGGGCACTGGATTCTAATGTTCGGGATACTTATTACTACTAATATATCTCATCTGTTTAATGATTATACGTGGTCTGGGGACTGTTTGTACTCCTTTGTTGTCACATACTTTTTTTTTGTTAGATTGATTGAGCCATGGAGATATTTTACATTCTAAACTCTAAAATGAGCGATTTATAAAGTTAGGCCCATATTATGGTAATATGCGGCACTGGCGCTGCCTTCTACTACTACTAGAAAAATAACAGAAATTATAAGAGAGTGGCCGTAGAAAAAAAAAAAGTCTCCAGATGAAATAGATTATGTGATTAAATATTAAAAACCTAAATGGAATGAAATCCTTAATTTGATCAAGTAAAATGTACTTAATAAGCAAGAGCTATCGATGGAAACTGCCTCCAGCCACAGCGTATCAGAACACCGAAGGAATGCCTGGGAAATGAAATCATGCCGATTTTTCCAAAAAATTAGAGAGAATTATTTTAGATTAGTGGTATGTTAAAGGAACTGTGCAGGAAAAAAATGAAAAAACGTGATTCAGCATCTTGCCTCATCTAATCTGCCCTCTCACTTCCTGTAACTTCGCAGTGGCACCTAGAAGCAGAAGCTTGCCACTGACTTCTGCCACTCCCCTTGATGGTGGACCACCAATCATAGGGCTTAACTGGTAGTCTTTAAACTGTACCAACAGCATTGTAGAGTTGAAGAAAAACTCCACTACTCTTCCTTGCCCCATCTGCATGATACTGAATCAACGGGGTCTATGCAGAGCCAGGTGAGAATTCTATACAGTATTAGGCAAATGGTTGTCGCACACAAATCAAGGTAAAACAGAAGGTATTGATACCCAAGGCAAAGAGAGTAAAAAATAGAGTGGGGGTTCTGAAATCCCAATGCGCAT
The DNA here is from genome assembly GCA_027917425.1 of Gastrophryne carolinensis. Lineage (NCBI taxonomy): Eukaryota > Metazoa > Chordata > Amphibia > Anura > Microhylidae > Gastrophryne > Gastrophryne carolinensis. The sequence goes on from CM051239.1 coordinate 423,032,675, forward strand.
CCACTCTATGCATATAAGAGACGTAGCATATAAGAATAGTGGGAAAATCAAACACCCAACAACGTAGCTGTTGGGACCTGCATTTTGGGGCGACTACTCCCCTGCAGCAGCTGGGTACCTAGCTTACTCATATATCTGCGGTTATATTGATCCTTGTATTGTGGTCTGCCTTCTATGTGTACCTATTGTATATACACATCCACTTTGTAATTTGATGTACTGTACTTTCACCAGCATTAAATGACATTCTGTTAAATGCAGCTACGTTGTTGGGTGTTCGATTTTGCCATTATTCTTATATGCCAGGTGAGAATTCTGCCATTGACTTTCACTGTCTACCGGGTGTAAGTCTTCACCTGGCTCTGAATCAGCCTCAAGTCAGTGGCAGTTTTCTCACCTAAAAAAGGAGTGAGAATTCTCACCTTGCTCTGAATCGACCCCATTGTCAGCAGGGTAAGACAAGTGAGGATCCTAGGGGGTTTCACAGATAGGGGCAATAAAGCATGATTAGAGAAGAGACCACACATGCGCCGTGGGAGTGTAGAGCAGGGTAAGGCAAGCGGGGATCCCGGGAGGTTTCACACACAGTGGCAATAAAACATGATTGGAGGAGAGACTGCACACGCACAATGAAAGTCAGTGGCAGCTTTCTCACCTAAAAAAGGAGTGAGAATTCTCACCTTGCTCTGAATCGACCCCATTGTCAGCAGGGTAAGACAAGTGAGGATCCTAGGGGGTTTCACAGACAGGGGCAATAAAGCATGATTAGAGAAGAGACTGCACATGCACCGTGGGAGTGTGGAGCAGGGTAAGGCAATCAGGGATCCCAGCGCCACAGATTTTCTCCTGGCAGCGGCCATTTTGGAGATTCCTTTCCCAACATCCCAGCCGTGCTGCTGCCTGAATTTAAGTGACATAACCCCACAATGCACAGCAGCTTGAAACGTCCTCTTTGCAGGTGGCCTGCAGCTCCATGATGCACCATTTTGTTTTTAAAATTGACCACAGTAGGAGTTACAAAAATGAGCAGCAATCTGAATTTCCCTTGGGAGGGATGCATATGAGCAATGTTTCTTGTAAGGCTGTTGGCCCAGTTTAACTCTGCCCCTTGTAGCTGCTGTCACAATGCTTTGGGACTGGCTGTAGCTTCTAGCATGCAGCTCGCCTTCACTCATTCCTCTTGCATAAACTCAGAACAAAGTCACATGCGGAAAAGATTCTTCGGGACCCCTCCCACCCTGAACACACCCTATTCCAGTATCTACCATCTGGGTGATGACTTGCGGTACCAGCTTGCAGGACTTCTAGATCTAGGAATGGTTTCTTTCCTTTGGCTGTCCCCATCCTCAACATTAGCCAGGCATCATAGGATTGACAGCTCTGCACGCACCCATGACTGTAGCGTTGCTAGCGGCAGCTTTTCCGCTCTAGATTCTCCATCCTGCCCTGTGGTGGCTTTGGCTGCCCAGGCGCACCCCCACTGCCACCGATAGTTTTGTTGCTGGCCCCTGCGGCTGTCAGGCCAGACTGAAAAGCCTCCTGGACCAGATCATAACCCAAAGGTTGGTGGAAGCTGGTTATGGTCTGTTTCAGGAGGCTTTTCAGCAAGGCCGGCCTCAGCACCCAGCAAGGCGGGGCAGCTGCCGGGGGCCCCCACCTTCTGGGGGGCCCACTGACAGGGCCGGCTTTTGGGGTGTTTGACAGGGGCATCCATAATCAGGAGAATCTAGATTAGTTTAGACTCCAAGGTCAGGTTTAAAGGGGCTTGGTGCGCTTCAATATAGACCAAAACTAGAGTTTTGGTTCAAATAGCATGATCCTTAGGGGGCATCCAGATTTGGGACACCCCTCAGTGATGTGATGTGACTCTTCACCACAAAGGGGCCCACTGAGACCATGCCGCCCAAGGGCCCACATAAACCTGGAGCAGGCCCTGCTTTTCAGCCTTTGGTCTGACGGCCGCAGGGGCCAGCAACAAATCTATCGGCGGCAGTGGGGCCGCGCGCGGGCAAGCCATTTTTTTGTTTTTGCAAACCTGCAGCCAAAGCCACCACAGGGCAGACCGGAGTCTAGAGCAGCAAAGCCGCCATCAGCAACACTGGGGCCTCCACCAGACTTTGTGCCCAGCACACTTAATCCAGACCTGAGTGCGCTGATTGGCTGAGCTCGCTAGCTGTCACTCAGCTCCTTTCAGAGCTGCAGGCCGCATCCTCCGCTCAGCTTGGAGCCGTGGTGTGCCCACACCACCTATTTAGGAAGGCCAGGTGCGGGTGTGCACATGGCTAGAGGTGAGCGGGTATTTGGTGGCAGCGTATAGACGCCGCAAGGGCTCTAGGAAAAGGTGAGTGTTTCCAGGGGTTCGTGGGGTTTTCACACAGTGGGGCATCCCAATTTGGGATGCCCCAAGGACCATAACTCAGGAGGTCCTGAAGTCTTTTAGACTCCAGGGCCTCCGATGTTCCTCTTTAAAGGGACAGTCCAGTCTAAGAACTCTTTCAATTTATGGGAGCAGCCATGATGGGGTTACTGCATCTGCTGCCCCACTGAATTCTTTGAGCTTTGTTTCATACATCTCAATAGAAGAAGAACAGAGATGGGTTATGTTAGGTCAGATGTCTAGTTGCCCAGGAGATGCCCCAGGGGAGACTAGGATACAAGATGGTTGAAGCAATAACAGAGGTGCCATATTTTCAGGTATGAGTGTTTCTCCTGAAGTCACTGGAAACAGGAATGATTGTTCAGCAGGGGCGGACTGGCAATAGGGAGACCGGGGACAATGCCCTGAGGGCTGCACTGCTTTGGGGCCATTTGGGCTGCTGGTTTAGCTGGTTACCAGTTTAGCTGGTCTCAGAGATACGTTTCGGCTTATTAAGAAGGAACAGATTCGTTTGACCAAGCTCTGGTGGAATATCCACAGTCTTGAGATTTATAAAGAACAAGGGCTTATTCCAAGAGGCCTACGGGTTCAAATTTTTCCGGCATGGGATATACCGGAGGAAGCCCGCACTAGGTGGGAAACTCACCTGAATAGCTGCTCATTGAGCTTGATTAATGAATTGATTCAACTTGATAGGGCCAACCTCTCTGAGACCACACAGAGACTCAATAGCCTTTATGACAGTATACCTAATGAGACTGCTACTGGAGAGGTGGAGAGATTACAAGAACTTTTAGATGGTGATCTCAATAAACTTGAAGAAGAGATTATAAATAATAAAATGCAAAAACTCAATAGGGATAAAACTGATGCCGAGCTAGGTAGAGTCTATAGATGGTCACATAGGGGGAATGGGCGCTCTGGGGCCCCTAGACAGAATCGCTCTCAGAGTAGACGGTCTTCTTTTTCTAGTCGTATGTCAGATACCAGCAATGTGTCACAACGTTTTTTAGAGATAGGACATACAGGAGGACGCGCCGGGGGGGCGGAGGAGAAATAGAGCAAAGAAAAGGGACCAACCGGTGGGCCTCACGCCAGACACGGTCATCGACTCTGAAACGTTCCAGGCTGGATCCCAGCCCTTAACTTTGATTGATCTGGGGGTTGCAGACCCCGTTGTGAGTTCCACTCCTCCGCCCAACCAGACCTTAAATATTATCAATTTGACTGACATGATTCTTACTCCGGACCAACGGAAACTATTACTAAGAAAACAATTTGACTCTACCTCTGATTCTACGTACTTATCACCTACAGAAATGCTTGCCCTTGAAGATCTTAATGATCTATTACAAGAACAATTGACCGAAACTGATGGTACTTCCAATTTACATCTAAACATCGTGTTGAGGGAGGATGGGAAAATCGAAACCGATTTGTTTCGTAAGGCCACTTCGACCAATGCGCTCCTCCACTATGATAGCTTTCATACCTCGGCCCTCAAGAACGGTATACCGGTTGGTCAGTTTTTACGGGTACGAAGGAATTGTTCTGAAGATATAAATTTCCAACAACAGGCTGGAGACTTGAGTGCTCGTTTTGAGAAAAGGGGTTACCCGAAACAAGTAATAAAACGGGCTTGGGAACGTGCAGAGGCTACACCCAGAGATACACTCTTGATTCCGAGGAAGAGGCGCCAGGATATGAATAGGGGTATCGCACAGGCCTTGAGGTGGAGGTGATATATTTTTGTCACAACAAGTGAAGTGACAGAACAGAGGAATCACCTACAGACACCACTGATCGGTGCGTGTGGAATGGGATGCCCTATCAGAATGCTGTGGAGAGCCTCTTTTGGACGACCCTCTAGGAATACATATGTTGTGGTCCAGGATTCCACCATCCCCGTGACATCCGGGTTTTAGCCCTTTGCTTCCTATGCCTCCTATTGGGCCTCAACTATATGAGTTCTGGCCACCTTAAACCCATCTATGTGGGATAATGTCCCGACTGGATTCCCTTCTGAAGGATGGTTTGGTGGAGGGAGCTTCGGTCATCGTGTCCCCCAGTGTCCCGGATGAGTGTTTGAGACAAGCCCGTGGCGGGTGATTGGGTGATCCCTACTTACCTAACGCCTTGGCTTCTACCGGACCAATCCTTGGCCCGTTTGGGCAATGAACAGTGATACATTCAAGTACTCTGCGGTGTGATGTATTCTGGATGGATACAATCCAAGTCTGGATCAAGAGAGACTCGATTCTAAGCATCTATAATAAATGCTGTAGTTTTTGGATGCTGGCTTCCATAGTTACTGTTGTGATGCATGATCCTTCTCCACTATGAATGACCCCTTACTTATTTACTATTATAGTTGTAGATTTATCTTGTTAATCATATAGGACCATTTGGACTGCATTAATCTAATTAATTTTTTGTTGTGTGATCTCTATATATATAGATTGATTATCTATTATTAAATGGTTAATTTATTTAGCTATATGTTGTTAATTGTATATTACTGTCTTATCGGGATAGGTGGGTGGTTCCCCCCAGTGATCCCTGTATTGGCTAGTGCTGACAGGTATCTGTCACAGCACATCAGCATGTTAGGTAGTCATTTTTACATAGTCCGCCCCCTTAGGGATCGATCACAGCAATTCCGCAGCAAGCCGCCCTCTCCCCTGCTGGTATGCAACATTACCTTCCACCATCTCTATGGGTGCTGATTCAGCCCTGCTTGTACTGCCCTGTCATTCTCGGGCTGTCATATTGTATTAGGCGGCCGGAGCGCTGGTGACGTCACGAAGATGGGGACCGTGACTCATGTGCGCCTCGGCCTCTAGCGGTGGATTTATTTTGCTGCATATTTTGCCTCCCGTGCATCCGGCGGGCCTTTTGGAGCTGGGGTAAATTGGTGTTCCTCCTGACGCCCCAGTTCTGTTTGGTGCTATTGGTTTTATTGTTGTCTAGTGCGCTGTCTGTTGCCTGGCTACAGCGAGCGGGGCCCACGTGACGCACTTCCGGCCGGAGTGCGCACGTGTGAGTCCCGGCTCAGCTGCATTACAATCTACATGCCGGTCATTATGCCACAGACTTGTGAATTTGCGCACTGGCCATACGGGATGCACGGGAGGCGGGGGATGAGGTATGGTTTGTTTTCTGCGGGCTGTGATTGGTCCCTCTTCTTGGGGGGGGGATATCTATTGCTTTATAAGGGACTCACTGTGGGGCCCCACTTATTGCCGCCCTGATGAAGTAGTGTGTGGTCACTACGACACGCGTTGGCGCCTTATCCTTTCAGGGGTATCCCGGTTGGTCTGTATAAATGCACTATAACTTTTTCTTTGTTATCATATTTTTGAATTTTTTCTATTTCCCTTGCACACCCTGGTTAGTCCTCCTGTCACTTGTTTGAGTGATTTTTGATATTCTCTTTTGTATATATTGTAGATATGTTTGGCACAATTGCATAGTTGACTGCAGATTTGCACATATTTTAGATGGATTATTTGGTGCCTTTATTTCAGGATGATTTTTAGGGTTTTTAGGGCCACTTTATGAATTTGGCAGACCTCCGGTTCCCCCTGATGTTTTTATATTTGTCTTGTTATGTCTATTGTGTTTATGTAAACTGTGTTAGTATGTTATAACTGTTTAACCATTTAGATTAATAAACTTTTTCTATTTTTGTACGCTTATGAGTAGTGCCACTCATTTCTAGCCCGGCACATTTTTTTTGGGGGGGGAGGGTGGGTTCCCCCTATTTTCTTAGTCCAGGTTCCTATATGTTTGTACTGGGCTGAGTGTGCACACAGATATTGTTGTGATTATATTTGTTAGTGGCTTTCAGGCGAGTGCTGCCCAGTTAGCTTAGTCTAAGTTTGTTCATTGGGCTGCTGGTTTTAACATCCACATTCAATCCCTGCTGCCTTAGTCTCTCTCTCAGCCCCCTGTACCCAGACCCACTGTACCCACAATCCAAGGAACCCCAGCCCCCAATGCTATAGCCCCGGCATCATGGTTGGGGGACCTCAGAAGGGATGTCTCGACCATAGGCTGCTAAAATCCAGGGCTGATTTTTGGCCCCCACTGGTGTTCATTCACTCTTCTAATATAGATAATATTCTTGGCCTGATGCATTTCGCCCCAAAATGGCGTCCTCAGAGGACTAAGTGGATCCATCCAGCTGGGTTGAAAGTGTCCCACGATATGTTGATGGATCTGGTTAGGTGGATGCTGTCATTTTAATGTAGGATTAGTAAGTGAATCACATGCTGGCTGTGTTTGTGAGCCAGGTTCCGGGTGGTCACAAGGTGGCTATATGGCAGCCATGTGTGGGGATGTTCCAGTGACCCCAACGGAGGACCCACAAATTGACCACCTTACCAATTACAGGCACCAAGAGCTCTTTTACTCCACAGCCCCAAGGGGGCCCTGGACCTATAATATACCTCCAATCAGGAACTTGCTGGCACCAGATACACTCAATAATCCTACAGGGACAGCATCGACCTAATTATATCCATCGACACACTGTGGGACACTTTTAGTCCAGCAGGGTGAATTTACCTAGCCCTCTGAGGAAGCCCTTTCAGGGCGAAACGCTCCAGGGCAAGAATATTTATCTAAATTAGAAGAGTGATTGAACACTCATCCCTATTCCCAGTGTCTTCAACAGTGGATGGAGAAACACACAACTTGGACTGCACAAATACCCAGTGTCACTACATTACTAACCCACATTACTAGCCCTCATTACTAAGCAGCAGGCTTGCTTACCCATGCCACAGTAGACCACCTCCAGTGCCTAATCTCGTTTCTGACCCATGTCACATCTGACCACAACTATGTCCAAGCTTTGTTACTGAACTGTGCCACATCTGACCATTTTCATTGCCACACTGATGACCCTTGCCGCTCTTCACCATTTCCAGCGCCAAGTCCTTGCTGTGCTCCCTATAGCCAGTCTGCCCCAGTTTGTAGACCATTTATGTTCTATTCCAGGGGACTTCTTGGTAATTCTAGACATGGGCGTCATTTCTCCGCCGTGAGATCAATCTCTGTACATCGTCGTTGCTCCTGAACTTTCATAAATCATAGTCAGGCAAACAGACATTATAAAACTTTTTAGCCCATTGAAGCAGCCAGACGTCCATTGTCTTATAATCTGTTTTAAATAGTTTTTTGGGTTTTTTTTTTACTATTTTTTTGTACTAAAATATGTTTACAAAACATAAAGAATGACTCATGGATGTGAATTGTCCTACCAGAAACAATTGACGTAACCCAATTAACTAATGGACCGCGAGGAGACGAGACTGCATGAAAAAAAAAAAAAAGTGCCTTGTGCCAAAAACATCAATATGGCTTCAGTGCTCCCCGGTAATGATGCATTGGTTTTATCAAAATCAAATAGATGCTTTTTTTTAAAGAAATCCTGCTTTTCATTTTCATTTAGCTTTGTGCGGACCAAAGCCAAACTCATTCTTAAAATGCAGCCGAGTGTCGTGAGGAAGAGTTCGAGACAATGGGGGCCATGCAAATTTGGTGAAGCAAGTTTTACAGAACTTTGGGGTGGATTTATGTTTTTAAAGTGGACCAAAATCCAGCTTGATCGGCCTGGGAATCTATAAGATGTTAGAGGGAAGCGAGGGATGCGGCTGCCAGCACCCTCAGAGCTGCTGGCCTTAGACGCTGTCTTAGATGGCGTGATGTCAGCAGCTCCGAGCGAGCTGATTGGACGAGTGGCCACACATGCGCCGTGGGACTAAGAAGAGGTGAGAGCTTAAGGAAGGTGAGTGAAACGGGGCGACCTGGGGGGGTACACACAGCGCGGCATCCCATTTCGGGATGCCACCACAGAGAGGGACAGCACACAGGAAAGTAAAATTCCTGTGTGTTATTCCTCTTTAAAGTGGACCAAAACCCAGGATTTTGACTATCCTGGGGTTTGGTCCTTGACTCCGAAGCACCGAGATCAGGCATGCACCGCTGTGTGAAACCCCCCAGATCACCCAATGTCACTCACCCTTCCTGGTCCTATGGCGAATGTGCAGCCTGCCGTCCAATCAGTGCGTTCGGATCTGCTCTTGCCCCTACATCTAAGAGCTCGTCTAAGGCGAGTGGATCTGAGTGTGCTGGCGCCTGCCACCCTTTAACAGGGAGCGTGTCCGCGACACATACCTCCCAACTTTTCAGGGTGGGAAAGAGGGACAGATGTTAAATTAAGCCACGCCCCCTCATTGAGGGATGGATAGGAGATAGGATGTAACAGTTACAACAATATAAACACTTTGAATAGGCAAATGATTCATTTATTGCTGCAGATCTGCATGTTACACCTCAAAGAGGGACAAAGGAGGACAACAGGGAACATGGACTCCGAAGAGTAGCAGCCCCTTCAAATTAGGGACACTTGGGGGGTATACCTCGACAGACATACACAAATGCCTGGTGTGGGCACACGCCCTGATAAAGGGATAGCGGGGATGCACCCGCTGCTCGCTCAGGCGCCGTTGGAGTGGGAAAGAAGGTGAGTTTCCGGACAACCTCAGGGGTTTCAAGTTTTGGGGCATCCAGATTCGGGGGAAGCGAGTGTGACTGCTTTGGAGTCTCATAGACTCCAGGGTAGGTTTTGGTCCACTTTAACCACCACACTAACTAAGACACAAGGAAATTCCAACAACTTTCGGCAATAAAGACCCTATTCATTGCTCACACCTGACAGATTTCTCCAAAAGGAATCCCTAAAGCTTCCAAATATATTAGACCCAGTATTAGGGGAAAAATTGCGGGGTTTATTCATCAAGGGATAGTGGCAGGTAGCGCCTAGTAGCGGCAGGCAGCGGCTGGTGAACTTCGGGCGCTGTATGCAAAACCACATTTATGAAGGCGAATTTGGTGAGCGACTCTAACAGCGCCATGTAGCGTCACATGTATTATTGCAGGTGCAACAAAAGAAAAAGTCCTGCACCAGCTGATAAATAAACTAAGTGTGCTCAATTAGAGGATAGGTGTGCCACACTGCACCCTTCTAATACAAACAAGGAAGGGGAACCCCACTGTTCCCAAACTATTTATCCTCAAAAACGGCACCACTACACTAGTATATGATTAATAGTAAATTATTTTATTCATCAAAAAGTATTTTTTATATATACACATGAAGACAAACACTTTAAAAAACCTCATTAAAAACATATACACAAGACCTAGGAGGAAACAAGGGGGCAGGAGGGGGGAGGGGGGGGGAAAGAGCACAACAAATGCCCCCCAAAGAGGTGATGGCTATTATACTACCATAATTAATTAATAATAAATAAACAAATCCGTGAATTATGGTCCAGCTGAAACAATAATTAATAGTGCTAACTATTTAATGGTTTTAATACTCTGAGTATCTACTTGTGCCAATAATATCTTTAAAGTTCTAAGTGCATAAAGTGCTGATATAAACTTAAGAGGACAGCCAGGAAACCAAAAAACAGATATCAATAATAAAAAGAAATCACTCACATATCCGCAATGACCATCAGCTCATATCCCTTCACAACCACACATGCGCTGTCGACGCGTTGCGTGACGACAACACGTCACTTCTCCAGGACAATGGGGCACATACCTGGCCCCCATCCTCCTCCTTAAATACTCACACAGGCCCTGTTCCCCCGCCGCGCGCCGAACCTCCGTGATGGAGTGAAGAACGCGCAGCCGAGATTTTGCGCGTCACCGGAAATGGCAGCCCACGTGACGCACGCCGGCCGGAAGCACGTCAGTGGGCTGCTTGCGTTCCAACACACGGAAGCATATGCATTCCGGTGTGACACATACAAAAACCGGAGGTGAGCAGCGCGGGACCAGGGACGGGACAGGTGAGTAAGTAGATGGAATTGATTTACACAAAAGCCTAATTATATCTATCAACAAACCTCTATAAACAATATTTACAGTTACATCACACATGAAACATAATTATACCTATATGCCATAATATATACATATGTCTCCACATCTATATTCATCCATATATGTAATCACATTTTGTACCACATTTTTTCATTAACCTTATTCAGGATGAATAAAAAACTATGGGGATCCTACTTTGTTAGTATTTTTGGACCATTTGGCCACAGCTAATATCCATGGCCCTCATATCCTCTATTGTACAAAAAACTACTCACATGTATTTTAAACACATTAATACATATGGTCTAAACACAGAGAAGGAAAGCTTCCATAACAAGGACAAAGAAGCCTATAATGCAAGATTTCCCATCTAAATCTGATATTTTGCGTTCGTTCAGATAACTTACGTTATTGGTATGGGCTTGCGTCTCATTCAGAGAGCTGATTGCCGAGAGACCACCACCCTATAAAATGGTTTCCTTTACGATCCACTTACGGGACCATTTTGACCTCGGATACCTTGCTTTCACCATGTTTTGTGCCTTTGTGGAAGAACATCACCAACTCTAGCTAATGGGGATTGAATGTATCAGCAGGGCAGAGGCCAGATTGCACCGGTGACGCATGGACATCAATGGCATGCATGACATTGAGCTGTTCAAGCTGACCAGACTTAATCGCGCTTCTCTCCATAAGTTGTATAGTGAGCTGCGGCCATGGTTAGCCCGCACAACAAGGAAGGGGCAAGCAATTTCAGGTATGACCGACATGCCCAACGTCATGGGTGCGATTGATTGCACCCACGTTGCATTGGTCCCACCTGCAGCCGACGAGTACATCTATAGGTAAGTTCAATCGGTCATTTTGTTATATAGTTTAGACAAACTGTATTTTAACTATCTATAAATCCCTCCTTGTAAATTGTCCCTGTGAAACAGCTTACACTGTATATCTATAAATCCCTCCTTGTAAATTGTCCCTGTGAAACAGCTTACACTGTATATCTATAAATCCCTCCTTGTAAATTGTCCCTGTAAAACAGCTTACATTGTATATCTATAAATCCCTCCTTGTAAATTGTCCCTGTGAAACACATGTTAAACCGGACCTTAACCACGATCTTTAGCAAAGCACAAACCCTTAAAAACTGATTTCCCCAGCATTTCAAAATAATATATTTCTACTTTCTAGTAAATTACTTATTATTCTTCCCCACACTCGGCTGCAATTCTGTTCTTGACTTTATGATAGGGTCTGTGCCATCTTTGCTCAGATGCATGACACTTACTGAGTAGAGGAGAGCGGGATAAAGTGCAGGGGGCTAGTTAGAGCTGTGCTTGGCTCAGACAAAGCAGATCTGGGGTCCTGAAAAGGTAAGACATCCCAGAATGCTCCTAAGCCAATTCCTGTTTGCAGGCTGCCTGATTTGCCCTCATCCGCCATCTTGGATGTTTAAAGGCTCAGAACATGCAGTAGATGGTGTTAGGCTGTTTTTTTAGCTGAGCAATCTGTATATACAGGGTAAAATATAAGATAGGCTCTTAGTCAGGGTGAACGACCGGTTGTGCCAAAATTTATTTTTGGAATGTGTAATTTATGTTAGTATTTTCTTATTCTTTCAGGGGATTCCGGCTATCCGCTACTTCCCTGGCTGATGACGCCCGTCCTTCGGCCCCAGGACGCCTACAATCGGGCCCACCAGAAGACCTGGGCCGACGTGGAGAGGGCCTTTGGCCTCTTAAAAACTCACTTCAGGTGTTTGGACCATACCGGGGGGCACTCCAGTATCACCCCAACAAGGTGATTGATATAATACTGGCCTACTGTGTGCTACACAATTTTGCCATAATGCAGCGTGTCCCCTGGTATGTGGATCTTCCCCCCTCTCCACCAAGCCTGGACCCAGAAGAGAATTACCGTGGCACACCTAGTGCCTCTGGCCAAGCTGTTCGGGCCAATTTGATAAGCACCCATTTTGCCTAATTTGTTTTTCCTGTGTTTGTTTGTTGCATGTAATTATTTATTTTTACTATAATTTGGCTTTGTGAATGCTTGAGTATTGTTTTTTGGAAAATGAATGAAATTTTTTTCTAAGTAGGTCTCGATCCACCTGGAGCAACTCCCCAGAAAGATTTCTACCCCTTGTGGGAAATATTCAATCTAGAAGCCCAAAGATTCCCCCTAGTATTTAGTGCTAATATAGACCCTAAATACACAAAGTGCTGAGTGTTAAAATGGAATAACAATAGGTACCTACATGTGTAAATAATTAATTACTGGCAATTATATCCTAAATCCTAATGCTAGGATGCATATACATAAGACTTTAAAACCACAATTCATGTTAATATATACAAAATCAATCCCCATTTACCTCTAGAAATAAAGTGATGCGTGTAAATATACCAACAATAAGAAATCCCAAACATACAATAATACATAAATAGCTATATAGGACCAAAACTAACAATTAAACAATCAAATATGTGTATTATGTGAACAAGGAAATACTAATAAAAACACTGGGGGAAAGGAAGGACTCACCAAAATCCAATTATCAAAGATACTGAAAGAGACCAAACATAACAAGGAATTATATCTACCGCCAAAATGAACGGCGGAGCCGTGGATGCAGGGTGGAGCGCGCGGGGCAGCAGTGTGACATCCGATTGTTCATTTTGGCAGTAGATATAAATAATGTATTTAGGGTCTATATTAGCACTAAATACTAGGGGGAATCTTTGGGCTTCTAGATTGAATATTTCCCACAAGGGGTAGAAATCTTTCTGGGGAGTTGCTTTTGGATTATTATTAAAGATATTTATATATGCACAGATATGCTTTATTGTATACCCCGATTGAAATTGATATTACACTCGGATGTCACATTTTCTTGTTTTTAATTTGTCTTGTGACTGTATGTTTATCTGTGGTTTTTACGCTGATGATATAGCACAATAAATTAAATCTAATACGTTTTACATCAGCTTGGTGGCGTGCCCATTTTTTAGTCAAATCCCATGTGTGTGTTTTTTTTGACCTATAATAATTTTTGGGATTTGCGGTGCACCCCCTTGTGCATGGTTATTTGTGAAATTAGTGGTGCCCTTACAGTTCTTTTCATTTATCTAAAATGAGGCTCAAAGGCATTTATGAACACATGCCCCTAGGGAGTGCCTTGTAGTGGAGGTTACAGTTTTAGCAGGGTGTGTAATGTCTGTGGAATGTTAATTTTCTATTTAGCTTGGCCCTACATGACCTTGGAGAGGACACTATAAAAGTCTTTACATTAGCAAAGGACTACCTGTTATGTGATTCGAGTCAATCAGATCCAACACTTCCATCTTTGTCTTTAGGCCACTTGGGTTTGAGCTGTGCTTTGGTCTCAAATACTTGATCTGGGGTCAGGGAAAGGTCTACCTAAGCAAAGGGGGTGGGAGCAGCTCCATCAATATTATTTATACAAAATTATCAACATTATTATTCAGGGCCTGGGCCTGGGAACCAATTTACCGCCCAGTTTAACCCTCTCATAATCTAAGTATTAAGCACCAAACATGTCTAACTATGTGGAAAGACAGAGATTTGGTTGCACATATCTGCAGATACATGTGGAAGCCACACTGCCCTGGCAAGGCACTCTGTGTTTAGTGTGGTCCCTACTCTTATTTTTGAGTCCCCAAAGTTGGGCCATGCAATGCAGCCAGAGCTACTCACCTGGGAAGCTGCCATCCTCCCTTTAGAACACTCCACAGGGAGACATCCATGGTGGCTGAATCCCCCCTGTGTGTCTTCATGGCAATTCAAACTGAGCAACGGGGGTGGGAGCAGCTCCATCAATATTATTTATACAAAATTATCAACATTATTATTCAGGGCCTGGGCCTGGGAACCAATTTACCGTCCAGTTTAACCCTCTCATCATCTAAGTATTAAGCACCAAACATGTCTAACTATGCGGAAAGACAGAGATTTGGTTGCACATATCTGCAGATACATGTGGAAGCCACACTGCCCCGGCAAGGCACTCTGTGTTTAGTGTGGTCCCTACTCTTATTTTTGAGTCCCCAAAGTTGGGCCATGCAATGCAGCCAGAGCTACTCACCTGGGAAGCTGCCAGCCTCCCTTTAGAACACTCCACAGGGAGAGATCCATGGTGGCTGAATCCCCCACTGTGTGTGTTCATGGCAATTCAAACTGAGCATGTCCCAACTTTGGGGACTCAAAAATAAGAGTAGGGACCACACTAAACACAGAGTGCCTTGCTGGGGCAGTGTGGCTTCCACATGTATCTGCAGATATGTGCAACCAAATCTCTGCCCTTTGCTCAAAGGTCTACTTAGGAAGAATGACAACCAGCATATTCTTAAGCCAAATGTTATTTGCAAGCTGAGTGTGGGCCCCTAATGGCCCTTAGGGATGTGTGAAGCCTCAAAACAGCCAGTAAATGAATGTTTATTTTATTTAAGGTGACCAATGTGTATGTACATGTTGCTTAATACCTCTAACAGATAATGACATTCATAGTGAAGCCCAACTTGGCCAGTTCGGGGAGTTGCCATTTCTGCTTGGCCACGTGTTTTAGTGGCGCATATGTAGCAATACAGATCACCAAGGCATATTTGTGTGTTTACATGCCTTTTTGTAAACAATACAGGCCAGCATCATCCCTCAGTTAGTGTGGAAGCCTCAGCCAGTTTGACCACGCCGTCAACTTCCCTGCCGCCTAGGAGCCAGGATCCGATATATACGGTAAGTGTATTTTTCAGAATCTGCTGATGCATGTGAATTTACATGAATAATTTGCACAACAAAAATATTCTGGGCCCAAACTGAACCTTTTTTTTTACATGTCCCAACAGACCCACACACTGATGGAGGAAATCCAGGAGCTGGAGGAGGATGGCACCTTGATGGGACCTTCAGAACAGACCCCCCTGGAACATAATCTGCAACTGTCCCAACATTTTTCTACACCAAAACCTCTGCAGCAGAGTGAAGCTGGCCGCATGCTGCCAGGCCATCGTGGGCAACATGCAGAGACTGAGCCTACAGTCCCCAGTGGTATGTCTGCTGCAGAGGATTTGCCAAGCACATCTGTGGCTGTTGTTGGAACTAGAGGACCATCATCTGCACGTGCCCCGGGAAATTGGGAGGCGTAGTCTGCTACGTCGCCCAGTTTCCCAGGGGAGGCGCGTGCCGATCATGGAGTCAGCATGGCACCATGAGAGGCGTTTATTTCGCCAATAAAATTAAAGAAACAATGAGCAGCATCATGCATCAGAGACCTTAAATAATACCTTAAACACCATGCTGACAGAATTTAGGTCGACCAACAGCCATATGGCCACCTTAGCCACAAATTTCACAGGCATGCTTGAGGAAGTTCGAACTAGCAACACCCACATGGCCACCTTAAGTAGTAATTTCAGTGCAATGCTGGATGAAGTTCGAACAACCAATAGAAACATGTTGCAACAGTTGCAGATTATGAATGCCACACATGCCCAGGTGATGGGCCACCTCCAAGGCCCACAACCAGGGTTTTTTGGGCATCAACCATATTAACCCCTATTTGCCCTGTATCTGCTACACTTCTTTGCTCTACATTCCCACTGTATTGACCTGTCTGGTGAGCCCTACCAATATAGCCTTTTTGTATGGCTTACTTTGTATGCTTTGGATTTGCGGCCATATAGCTCATTAGAGTGCTGAGGTAGCCCATTAGCCAATGCCTGAGCTCAAGCCTCACTGAATCTGCCACTCAAGCTGTTACGCTGCAGGCTTGGGCCTAATTACATTGCTTCTGGCTCATCCTGTTTGTATGATTGGGGGACATTCTGGCCTGGCAAACGAATACCTTAAACCCTGGCAGAGATTGGACTGGACCTGCATTTGGACTGGGGGTTATTGTTTGGGTGGGCTACTGACTTACAGGCGTAGATGTGGCATAGGTATGGCTGTGGCAAATGTGACCAAGCAGGAGAGGGTGTGTATGTGGCCCTATGTATTACTGGGCCAATATTGACATGCAAATGCTTGCTCTCTATGTCTGTATGTTTTTTTGTGCAAAAATACTTTGCCCTGGAGTGCATTACTTTTAAAGTCCGGGATGTGTACAATTGCTAGGTGGCATGATTTGCCGAAATTTTTAATTTATGTGGTCCGATGTATGTACATGAAGTATGCCCTTAAACTACAAATGTACATATTTGTAATAAATATATTGAAAATGACTTTACCTGTTGTTGACTTCATTGACTTCATTGATGCATTAATGTGTTGAATTTTAGCAATGAAAATGAATTTACAAAAACAGCAGGGCACCAAAAAATACATTACTCTCAGATCATGTGTGAAATGTTTAGTATTTAAATCATTACTAGTTATTAAACAAACAAAAACTTCAAGATTCACAAATCCATATTATAGTCAAATAAAACATTACATACACAAAACAAACACAGGACCAAAAAATTAAGAAAAATGTGTAGAAATCAAATTGGCCCGAACTGCTTGGCCAGAGGCACTAGGTGTGCCACGGTATTGTTCATCTGGGTCCTGGCTGGGTGGAGAGGGGGGCAGATCCAAATACCGGGGGACACGCTGCATTATGGCAAAGTTATGTAACACAACATGCTAGAATTATATCTATGACCTTCTTGGAGTCATACTGTAGTGCCCCCCGGTATGGTCCAAACAACGAAAGCGGGTTTTTAACAGGCCAAACGCCCTCTCCACCACGGCCCTGGTCTTCCTGTGGGCCCGATTGTAGGCGTCCTGTGGCGCATTCTGTGGCCGAAGGATGGGCGTCAGCAGCCAGGGAAGCAGTGGATAGCCGGAATCTCCTGAAAAAATAAAACAAAAATAACATTAAGTCCACATTACTCCCAAAATGTAAACAAGAAAACGGGCCATCACCATGACTATGAGGCTATGTAATATTTGAGAGACACCCTGAACATACAGATTTCTCTGATTAAAAAACAGCCTAACACCATCTAATGCATGCTTTGGACCAGTAAAAAAGCCAAGATGGCGGATGAGGGCAAATCAGGCAGACTGCTAACAGGTATTGGTTTAGGACTGTGCTGCTCAGCAGTCTTGAATGTCTTACCTTTCAGGAACCCAGATCTGCTTTGTCTGAGGCAAGCACACCTCTAACCCGCCCCCTGCACTTTATCCCGCTCTCCTCTACTCAGTAAGTGTGGGGAAGAATAATAAGTAATTTACTAGAAAGTTGACATTTCTAATTTTGAAATGCTGGTCAAACATTTGTAAAAGTTTTGTGGTTTGCTAAATATAATGGTTAAGGTCCGGTTTCACATGTAATCAAGGGGTAAAAACAGCCATAGTTTCATACATGGGTCATAAACTATATTCATAGGCATACATTGAAAAGTATATGACGTCAACTTACCAAGGAGCCATCCACCGGAGAATTCTCCAGACTCGACGGTACAATCCAGATCTACGCAAGATGTAGGCGTCATGGGATGAGCATGGAAACCCGGGGAGGACACTAACCCGCATGTCCGGGGCCACCACTGCTTGGACATTCATTGAGTGGCCCATTTTGCGGTTCCTGGGAGAAAAGGAAAAAAAACAAAATTAGCAAGGCAAGGTAAACTACTCAAACACTATCTCCTAACACCCTCCCAAAAACATGTTGGCCAATCCAAATAACAATAACTAAGTACATAAGTATTTTTCACCCCAAAAAAAGGATATGTATGTTGCATCAAGTAAAGATTAACTGTAAATTGCCTGTTTAAGGACCACATGAAAATGTTTTCCTTTGTGCGACATGAAAAACATTGTATAAGCTAAATACGCTCCAATGTTTCACAGGGACGAGTTACAAGGAGGGAATTTACAAGGAGGGATTAAGAGATATACAGAGTCAGCTATTTCACAGGGACTAGTTACAAGGAGGGATTTTACAAGGAGGGATTAAGAGATATACAGAGTCAGCTATTTCACAGGGACTAGTTACAAGGAGGGATTTTACAAGGAGGGATCAAGATAAATTTAAAATACCATTTATGACAACTATATCCAAAAAAAAAAAAATAGAACTTGCCTATAGATGTACTCGTCGGCTGCCGGAGGCACCAAGGCAACGTGGGTGCAATCAATGGCACCCATGACGTTGGGCATGTCGGCGATATTATAAAATGCCAGCTTAAGCGAGTCAGGAAAAAATATATTTCTGACTAATGGTAGCCATGCCTTCCAAAAACTTGGATAGCGCGCGGCTCAGCGTAGGCTGGGAGATCCCCACAGAGAGGGCACCCAGCCTCTGGAACGAGCCGTTCACCAAAAATTGCAGGCAGACAAGCATCTTGGTCATACCTGAAATAGCTTGGCCCTTCCATGTGGTGTGGGCTAACCATGGCCACAGCTCACTATACAACTTATGGAGAGAAGCGCGATTAAGTCTGGTGAGCTCGAACAGCTCAACGTCATGCATGCCATCAATGTGCATGCGTCGGTGCAATCTGGTCTCGGCACTCTGGACAATTTCAATGCCCATGAGCTGCAGATCCTCATGCTCCTCAAATGCACTAGAGTCGTCCATAGCTGCTAGTCTCGAGGTCAAAATGGTCCCGTAAGGGGATCGCAAAGGAAACGGGTTTATAGGGTGGTGATCCGTCAGCAATCACCTCTCTAAATGAGACGCAAGCTCATACCAATAAAGTAAATTATCTGAACGAACGAAACATATCAGATTTGAATGGGAAAATTATCCCAACTAACGCAAATGTTCCGATTTGCTTTAGTTCAACGAAAGTGCATATACGCATTTGCCCGAACGTTCGTACGAATGAAAAATGAACGAAAAAAAACAAAAATATGACACACACAAAAACTTTCACAGACAGCTACGGAAGTCCAGACAAATGTGCCTCTGAATCGAGCCTATTGTATGTAGGGTCTTTTTGTGATAGGGGATACAAATATAATGGGGATACCCCCGCTGTGGATTAATGTTTATGTTTCATGTCATGTTGTGTCTATCTCGATTTTGATGTTCAATAAAATATAGTTGAATTATCTAATGCAGTAATTGATTAGTTATTTTATGTGTTTGGTGCTGGCCTTGGTGTGACCCATTGTGGTAGCTGGGGCCACATACAACGTTTGGTTCATCGTTGGTTATCAGCAGTTTTTGTAACGTTAGGTCAAAGCAAAGATTAAAAAAAAAGAATTCCTCCGGAGCGTTTCATGTCCCAGCATTCTCTGCGGCTCAGTCGCTTCCTAATTGATGAAGCCAAAACAGAATAAAGTTTATTTATAAGATGCCCTGACAATGGGATGCAGATTGCCGGGAGAAATTGGGCAAAATAGATCCATGCTGCAGACAAAGCAAACATTTCATTATCTCGCTGCCATCAGCAGCCAAGAAACACATTTACTGATCAACACTTAGAACTGCTGACTGCTAATTTATAGCAATTACACAAGATTATTTTCTTTCCCTTTTTTTGGAAGGTCACGAGCGTGGAAGCGTAGGAACCGCGGGAGATGCGCCATCTTGGACTTAATGATAATTCAATTACATGTTTTGGAAAGAATTTCAGGGTTCTTTTTGAATCACCGCTGTGTTCCTTGGATTGATTCATTGAAAGCCCTAATTCATAGGAGGCATTTGTTATACTCGTATGCATACCCCCCAACATCCTGATTTTCACACAATCACGATTTTTGACACTTGGTCCCGTGTCCCATGCACTTGTCCAGCACGTCGCCACTCTGTCCCACGGCATCGCCGCTATGTCCTGCGCCGTCACACGGAGCGTTGCCGTGGCCTCTCAGATGCCCGCCGCCGAGTGTAGGCGCTCAGCTGCACACTCAGGGTCGGTGGGAGGGGGTGTCTAAGAGGCCACAGCAGCCGGGAGTCTAGGCGGCAGGGTTTTTTTTCCTCTCATCTCTCTCTTTAATGTCATTGGTGGTTCAGTGGGTGGGGGTGGGACTCCAGGAAGGAGCGATCGAGCAGGAGGGGAAATCACCTGCACTGGTGAGTGTGTGTCTGTGTGTGTGTTTGTGTATGTTTGTCTATGTGTGTGTGTCTGTGTATCTGTGTATGTGTGTCTGTGTGTTTGTGTATGTTTGTCTATGTGTGTTTGTCTATGTGTCTGTGTCTGTGTGTGTGTGTCTGTGTTTGTGTTTGAGTATGTGTGTCTATGTGTGTGTGTGTGTGTGTGTGTGTGTGTGTGTGTGTGTGTGTGTGTGTGTGTCTGTGTTGCCCCTAACTGACTGCAATGAGGGATGCCCCTCACTGGCTGAAATGAGGGATGCTCCTCACTGGCTGCAATGAGGGATGGCCCTCACTGGCTGCAATGAGGGATGACCTTCACTGGCTGCAATGAGGGATGCCCCTCACTGGCTGCAGAGAGGGATGCCCCTAACTAGCTGCAATGAGGGATGTCCCTCACTGGTTGTATTGGAGGGATGCCCCTCACTGGATAGAATGGAGGAATGCTGAAATGAGTGATGCCCCTAACTGGCTGCAATGAGGGATGCCCCTCACTGGTTGTATTGGAGGGATGCCCCTCACTGGCTAGAATGGAGGAATGCCCCTCTCACTGCAGCCCTTCGCTGTAATGTGTTTGCGGAGGCCTTGTCTGTATTATTAGGTGATGTTTCCCCTTAAGGGCGTGGGAGGGGGACATGGGCAGGGGTGTGGTCGGGCGTGGCTTGAATGATTAAAAATGTATTTTCTTGTCCCTCTTTTCGGCTTTCAAAAGTTGGAAGGTATGGTATAAGTTAGGGAAAAAATCACCTATGAGTAAACTGAACATTGGTTGGGGGGGCTCCAAGTAGAGCACCTAGTTAAAGTGGACCAAAACCCATGATTTTGACTATCCTGGGTTTTGGTCCTTGCCCCCGGTGTGTGAAACCCTCTTCCCGAACCTGTGATGCTCGTTCAATCAGGCCACTCGGATCCACTCGAGCCTCTTCATTCTGGAGCTCGTCTAATGCGAGCAGATCCGAGCGCACTTGCAGCTGAATCCCCTGCTACCAGTCAGTCCCAAGGAGCGTGCCCGCGCTGGCCATTCACAAATGCCTGGCGTTGCATGTGCCCTGTTAAAGGGACAGTGGGGATGCGGCCGCTGCTCGCACATGCGCCGTTGGACCAGGAACAAAGGTGAGTTTTCAGGCCACCTGGGGGGCTTCACACCCGATCAAGGTGCCCCGGGAGGAGCGAGTATGACTTCCCCGGAGTCTCATAGACTCCGGGGAGGGTTTGGTCCACTTCAAACTGACTACTTAAAGCGGAACAAAACCCAGCATGGCCGGCCCTGCAATAGAAAAGATTGCAGGGCCTGCCACTGGCCTTCCCCGGGGCATCCCAAATTGGGATGCTCCGCTGTGTGAAACCAGCCGGGGTGATGGAGAACTCACCTGCTTCCTGGCTCCCTCGCCGATGTAAAAATCGAGCGGCTGCATCCTCAGCATCTTTCGGCTGTGTGCGCGCTCCCACCCCCAGCCATTCTGATAGGCTGGGGGTAAGAGCACGCCCGATGCCGGGGATATGGCCGCTTGTGCTCCTGATTGCCATAAACAGCGCCGTATGCTGAACATTACATATGCATGGCCGGATCAAGTGTGGTGGAGGCCCCTGGGCATAAAATCTGGTGGTGGCCCAAGGTACAGTATTTTTTTTCCTTTAATATAATAGTCCAGCCAAGTAACTGATTGGTGGTTGTCTGGCACCCGCCTACTTACTGGAACGTCAGATGAAGTCGCTTGTGCCCCCCTTGTGCGGGTGCGTGCTGCTCGGGAACTCCTGCTTTGCCATTCTGGGTGGGGGGTAGTGTAGTCGCCCGGCTGGTTCCCTGCATTGAGCTGCCAGCGGCTGTGCTTGGTGGCTTATGTGCAGTGACAGCTCTGCACCCATCACTGTAGCGTTGCTGATGGCGGCTTTGGATGCAGGTTAGCAAAAAACAAAAATGGCTTGCCCAGGTGCGGGAGGCCTCCACTGCCACCGATAGCTTTGTTGCTGGCCCCGCGGCCCTTCAGACCAAAGACTGAAAAGCCTCCTGGATCAGACCATAACCCAAAGGTTGTTGGAGGCCCCCTTTGCCTGACAAGTGGTGGAGGCCCCGGGGCTCACACCCCTTGCACCCCTCTCCTAATCCGGCCCTGTATGCTCGCCAGATGACTCAGATTGGACGAGGACTAACGCAGGTGCCATAGGGCCAGGAAGAGGTGCGTTTTACTGAGTGATCCGGGGGGGGGGGGGGGGGGGGGTTGACACAGTGGGGCATCCCAAATCTGGATGCCTCTGGGGCAAGAAACAAAACCTGGGTTTTATACCACTTATACCAAGTAATGTGTGTGCTGGGGGTGTGGGTTGGGGGCTGTTGCTTATCTGCTGGCTTTTGAGTATCAATTATAATTTCCCCAGTCCAGCAGTGCATGACAAATAACAAGAGGTTTGATTCGTTACAGTGGGAAGTGCTTCTGCCCCAGCTATTAATAGGCCGGGGACACAGGGGATGCAGAAGAGTGCACTGCCCATTAAATTCATTCAGAGCCCTTTGCCGAATTACCTAGTCAAGGCAAAGGGCTCAGATTAGATAGGATACATGCGCTGTTGGACCAAGGAAAGGTGAGCTTTACTGGGAGTCCTGGGAGTTTCACACAGTGGGGCTTCCCAATTCGTGAAGCAACGGAACAAAACCCAGGAAAGTCGAATTCTCAGGTTTTGTTTTTGTATTACTGAAATAGAAACTCAAAATAATATATTAAAATAATATATATCTGTCTTTTTTTCGAACAATAAAGAAGTGTCGGGATATGAACTCACACCACAACCTATTTTGATTATTCTGGGTTTTGGTCCTTGCCCCCCGAGCAGCCCAATCGAGGGTGCCCCACTGTGTGAAACCCCCCAGATGACTGAACCCAGCTCACCTCTTCCCTGTCCTATGGCGCATGCGCGGCCGCTTGGCCAATCAGTGAGCTCGGATCCGCTGACGTCACACTGTCTAAGCTCACCCCGCCGCCCCTCTAACAGAGAGCGTGCTCGCTTCGGCCATTCACAAATGGCTGGTGCGGGAACGCACCCTGCTAGAGGGATATTGGGGATGCGGCCGTGGCTCACACATGCGCTGTTGAACCAGGAACGAAGGTAAGTGTATGGGCGACCTTGAGAGTTTCACACATCGGGGCATCCCGATTTTGGATGCCCCGGGGGAGGGAATCGATGAGATTCCTGGGCCGATTGCCGGGGGTTTTGGTTCACTTAAAACACATACTATCCCACTACATGTGTTATAAACCCAGAAGCAGTATCAATTTTCATCATCAGGGGGAGCCAGCAAGCAAGAATTCATGTGGACAGGCCACTTAGCGGCACCTGCACATTGAGAAACTAAGGACCTTATTCATGAAGGTCTAGCGGCAGGTAGTGCCACATTTATGAAGCCGAATCTGGTGAGTGACTAGAATAACGCCATGTAGCGTCCGATCCATCATTATCCCAGGCTCAGTGTACAACGCCGGCGTTCAGCCTTGCAGAGCGCCACGTCTTACCTGTCACTACCTGGCGCTCTCCCATATATTTCTATGGACGATCCTTAAATCCCTTTCCTGATACCAATTTTTTTTTTTTTAATTAAAATCTCAAAACTTTCTGACATGTATTCTGGCCTAGAAAATGCCATTTTTGAAAACTTTTTTGATTTTTTAGATTTTTATGGAGAATTGTCTTTACATGTCTGGTATTAAAGTGTTCATGTTAATAACATTGTAATTCCATATGTTGTTACTAGTGGATACATGTTCAAAAACAGACTTTAATCACACAGCTTCTGGCGTCGTGGGCTACAACGACCCGATTTTGAGCGCCGGCGCTGTTTGAGGCTGTTTTTTTGGCGAATGTGGTGTGAGTCGGTCGCACTGAGCTGCTGCTACACGACATATTCATCAATGCCGGCCAGCGACTAAAACAAAGATCCATGGCTGAGCACAGCGACTACTAGCGGTCGCTCTGAAACCCGCGCTACAGACGCTCATCTGTCGCTACCTGGCGTTAGTAATGAATCAGCCTGCCCATCACATGGGGAAAACCAGGCAACTTTATAGCTGTTAATGGGACAGTACAGGCAAAGAAAAAAATGAAGGTGGGCCCCTAAAGGGTGAAAGCAATAAATTACAGGGACTGAACTTTGTTCATGAACTAAGTTGCCCTAATAAAGAGGAGGTGTGTGTGAGGACCTTAGTGCCGCTCCACATTTCAGCTTTAAAGTATACAGCAGATGTGAGCTGGTACCCAACCCCTCCCATGTCCCATTTCCAGCACTAGCTGTGAGATGGAGAATGTAGGCCTGAGATATTCCCTATCCCATCCTGGGGCATCCCAAGAAGCGTTCCCAGACCTAGGGGTGTCCTACACCCCAGAACCAGACTCCAGACTTCAAACTTCCTCCATCACAGAATAAGGAGCGTTATTGCCAAGTCAGTGCGAGCCAAAGAGCCAAAAAAGTCCTTTTTCGTTGAACCCAGATCTGGAAAAGATTACAACCAACAAAATAATTAAAACACATGAAATAGCATAACCTAAAAAAAATTATAAAAATAATAATAAGGGCCCATTGAAGTGCAAGAAAGTTCTTTGCCGCGAGTTATGTGAAAACACAATGATCGGAGCGGGGAAAAATTACAGGGTGCGGGCTGGGAATATTCATCGTTCTTTATAGCGCGGTTGTCTCTCCGGTGGCTCCCCCCACCGCCCCGGTGAAGACCTGACATCCACCGCTGACAGTTTAATTATCGGGGTAATGTGATGGATAAAGGAGCGTGCTCTGTGACTCCCACTCACTAAACACTTGCTTGCGAATGCAGCTGCAGAAATGCCGTACTTAAGCAACTCCAAGTTGATAATTTTCTCTCTTTTTTTTCTGACTGTATAAAACCCAACACCTTTCCATTCCATTGTCTGCTAGACAACAGCGCCAACAAAGAGCCGGGGTTCGGCTTTTATTTCTACTGTGCTCTCTGCTCGGGCTTCGAATCTCCAAACGCAGGAAAATAAATAAAAGATACAGTATATTAGAAGTAGTGATTGACTTCAGATCCGGACCAATTCTAGATTCAATTGATACATTGCTGTTTTGCCTATCCCCGATACCGGATTATACCAGCCATCACCAACTTGTGTACTAGTATAGGGGTCACAGACAGTTAAAAAAATACTCTCAGTTGCTTCTCCCATCTGTCCCCCACTAGGAGGAGTCCTCTCTGCAGGTCTGTGACCTTCCTGTTGCTGCTATTTCAGCCGCCCATAGTGAGAAGAGACACAGCTCCCTCCTCTTCCTACTAAGCTAATCCCGGCCCACCGGCATGCATCCCAACTTTCACCGATTTGGGTGTGACCATCACTGTATAGCACTGTTTTCCCATGTTTCGCGCTGCCGCTATTTGTCCCGATTACCCCCCCCCCCCGCACCACTGTCGTCATCCCTGAGTGTGTGCAGCCGTACTCACATCTTCCCTGGGGTGGCACTGGGTGCTGCCATTTTTTAACCTTTTTTTTTACCTTTATTTACCTTTGGTGGTTCAGTGGGTGGGCGGGACTCCAGAAGGAAGGAGCCTGTTTGCGGCCCTCGGGTCCTGTTACGGTGCATGAAAGAAAATGTGGTGAGAGGTTTGTGTGTGTCCATGTGTGTCCTGCCCAGTTTTCTGGGGGAGGGATGGGTAATAGGGGATGCCCCTTTCTTGCAGTAACGGAGGGATGCCCCTTTCTGGCAGTAATGGAGGAATGCCCCTTTCTGGCAGTAATGGAGGGGTGCCGTTCACTGGCTGTAATGAGGGATGCCCACCCTGGCTGTAAGGAGGGATGCCCCTCACTGGCTGTAATGAGTGATGACTCTCACTTACTGTAATGAGCGATGCCTCTCACTGGCTGTAATGAGAGATGCCCCTAACTGGCTGTAATGAGCGATGCCTCTCATTGGCTGTAATGAGGGATGCCCCTCACTGGCTGTATTGAGGGATGCCCCTCACTTGCTGTAATGGGGGGATGCCCCTCACTGGCTGTAATGAGGGATGCCTCTCACTGGCTGTAATGAGCGATGCCCCTAACTGGCTGTAATGAGCGATGCCTCTCATTGGCTGTAATGAGGGATGCCCCTCACTGGCTGTATTGAGGGATGCCCCTCACTTGCTGTAATGGGGGGATTCCCCTCACTGGCTGTAATGAGGGATGCCCCTCACTGGCTGTATTGAGAGATGCCCCTCATTTGCTGTAATGAGGGATGCCTCTCACTGGCTGTAATGAGCGATGCCCCTAACTGGCTGTAATGAGCGATGCCTCTCATTGGCTGTAATGAGGGATGCCCCTCACTGGCTGTATTGAGGGATGCCCCTCACTTGCTGTATTGGGGGGATGCCCCTCACTGGCTGTAATGAGGGATGCCCCTCACTGGCTGTATTGAGAGATGCCCCTCACGGGCTGTAATGGAGTGATGCCCCTCAATGACTGTAATTGAGGGATGCCCCTCAATGCACCGCTTCACATGTCCCTCTTTCATGTTATAAAAAATTGAGAGTTATGCCTACTGGGTCAGGGAGGAACCTCTGTGGAATTCGCTCCCATGCGAGTAATGACATCACTGGAGGGGAGGGACATGAAGGGAGACACGTTGTGGCGTCAGCATCGGTTGTATCCAATGACAGATCCTGGGAACTATCCAGCTGGAGGGCTTCTGAACCAGATTGTCCATGATCCATCACATCACAAATTAGTGTAGGAGCGAATCACTCCTGGTCTGCTCTGAAAAAACTTGATTTTGGCCCTATTCTTCAGCTGTACCTACTCCGCACACTGTGTGTGAACCTGCACACTCGCACCCTTCAATCACAGCAGGGTCAGTACTATGGTCATAGCACTGCTCTTAGTAGACTGTGACCAGAGTTGCTCAGCATTTGGGGAGTCAGACTAAGGACCGCAACACAATGGATACATTGTTCCAGAATGGACCAGAAGCAATCAACTGCCTGGGATGGCATGTGAGTAAGCCAGTTTCCTTAATGCCCCAGGTGCTGTCGTGGACCTTGACATGGCTGGGGAATCTACCTACTTAAACCTACCTACTATTTACCGCTCTATAAGACGCACTAATTTTTCCCCAAAAGCGGGGGGAAAATGTCAGTGTGTGTTATTGGGCAAATGTAAAAACAAACAAACAAAAAAAAAAAGATATACTTGGTGGGCAGGGAGAGGGCAGGGTAACTAAACCCTGCAGCTGTCCCCGCTCCAGCCGCTGATAGCACAGCCGGAATTTCACGGGCCGGCGTGCGCACAACCGATACATGCAGCCGGTGGACGTGGCCTGCGCTCGCTTCCTGGCTGCATGGACGGGTGTGTGCGCACGAAAAAAAGGCGGTGCTAGCAGCGGACGGAGTAGGCACAGTGGGCGGGGTTTAGTTACCCTGCCCTCTCCCTGCCCACCGCTCCTTCATCAGCCTCACGCTGTGGCCACCAGCCGATGAAGGGGCGATGGGCAGGGTAACTGAACCCCGCCCACTGTTCCCTGCTCCGGCCGCTGCTAGCACCAAGGGTTTTTCCCAGGCTGGCGTGCTCACACACCCGGTCCATGCAGCCAGGACGCGTGCGCAGGCCACATCCACTAGCTGCATGGATCGGTTGTGCGCACACCGGCCCACGAAATACCAGTGGTGCTAGCAGCGGCTGGAGCAGGGACAGTGGGCGGGGTTTAGTTACCCTGCCCGACGCTCTTTCATTGCTGGCGGCCGCAGCGAGAGTCTGATGTAAGTATATATATATTTTTTTATCCCCAGTGTGGGGTGTAGGGAAGGGGTGTAGTCAGCCACAGTGCATATGGGCAATGGGATAGGGGCATACCACACTGCCAATTGGAGGGGGATTGCCACGCTGCATATGGGGAATGGGAGGGGGGAATGCCACACTGCCTATGGGGAATGGGAGGGGAGAAACCACTCTGCCTATATGAGGAATGGGAGGGGGGCATGCCACACTGCCTATAATGATGAATGGGATGGGGGGAATGTCACACTGCCTATGGGGAATGGGAGGGGAAATGCCACACTGCCTATAATGGAGAATGGGATGGGGAGAATGCCACACTGCCTATGGGGAATGGGAGGGGGGAATTCCACACTGCCTATATGAGGAATGGGAGGGGGGCATGCCACACTGCCTATAATGGGGAATGGGATGGGGGGAATGCCCCACTGCCTATGGGGAATGGGAGGGGGAATGCCACACTGCCTATAATGGGGAATGGGATGGGGGGGGAATGCCACACTGCCTATGGGGAATGGGAGGGGGAATTCCACACTGCCTATAATGGAGACTGGGATGGGGGGAATGCCACACTGCTTACATGGGGAATGGGAGGGAGGAAGGCCACACTACTTATAGTGATGGGATGAAGGGAATGTCACACTACCTATGGGGATAGTATGAGGGGAATGCCACATTGTCTATGGGGAATAGGAGGGGGGGGAATGCCACACTGCCTATATGGGGAACAGGATGGGGGCATGCCATGCTGCCTATGGAAATGAGACGAGCAAATGCCACACTACCTATGGGTTAGGGGGAATGCTACACTGCCTGTAATGGGGTGTTTTAGCACAGCATTTGGTTTAGAATATTTTTTTCTTATTTTCCTCTTTCAAATCCTAGGTGCGTCTTATAGGGCGAAAAACACTAACTTTACTTCTTTTGAACTAGAAAGGTGTGTGCATTTAACTAATCTAAATAACTAGTACAACAACTAATATATATATATATATATATATATATATATATATATATATATATAGTGTCAACATTTTCACAAATGGTTTCCCCTGAAATAAAGCCCCAGGACTGAACACGGAAAAGCTAGTTGATGGGCAGCACATCAACCCGCTTCACCTAAGGGTGCACTCGCCTCCGTCCACTATCCTCAGCAGCGGTGGTAGAACGGCAGCAGCCTTTGAATTTGGCGCCGCCATCTTTCCTCAGCAGCATCACATACTGAGGAGAGGAGGGGGTGTGCAGGGAGGTGGGTTATAGCTGTGCTTTGCTCAGACAGAGCAGACCTGGGTTCAGGATAAGGAAAAGGACAGCAATCCCAGAATGCAGATGTGATGCGCAGCAGGAAATCTGACTTCTGTAAGCTCTAAGCAACCCCCAATCTCCACTGCCGCTTCTGCCTATAGTCAGAGGTCGTACACAGTCACTCAGTCCGAGGATGCGTCAATACACAGGGGTAAGACAGGAGCGTAGTTGGAAGTACCCAAAGGGTCAAGGCGGGAGGTCAAAGGTAACAAGGTATCCGAAAGGGGCAAGCAGGTTCAAGGTCAGGCAAGCAAAAGGTTGGTTCAGGCAGCAAACTGAAAAGTCGGTACCAGATAAACAGAGATTAAATCACACCCTAAGCCATACCTCCCAACTTCTAAAAATGTGAAAGCGGGACAAGCCATGCCCCCGACCACCCCCCCTTGTCATGCACCGGCCACACCCATGTCACGCCCCGGCCACACCCCCGTCACGCCCCGGCCACACCCCCGTCACGCCCTCCAGCTCCAGCAATGTCGGCTGCCTTCACCCCTGCATGCGTACGTTTTTTTTATCCCCAACCCAGCATACCGCCCACCCACCCCCCGTGCGCCCGCCCCACTCTCTCACCCCACACGCCAGGAAGCTAGTATCTTCACGCCGGCGTCGTTGCGGCCCTGGGCACACTGCCACGGAGCAGGGCGTCCTGGGACATTTGTTAACGTTCCGGGACCGCGGGATTCCTTGCGCAAATCGGGACAACCCCGGGAAAATCGGGACAGTTGGAAGGCATGCCTAAGCTCAAGAAACTATAACGGGCACTGAGGGCAGAGCTAGCTCCCTATTTATGGGGTGACTGAGCAATGGCAACCAGGGAAACAATGCATAGTGATTGGTGTATAGCGGGATTGGCTATACATTACCCAGGGGCTGGTCAATCTTTGCACCAAGGCTGACCAGCCCCCCCTCAGGTGTGGAGGAGTCTGCACTGCCTGCCACTCGCAGCGCAGCGCCTCCTTGCAGTAAAACTGCCGGACTGCAGGGCGCGTGCCTGCACAGCTGGAGAGGAGCGAGGGAGGCTGCCAGAGCGGGATGCCGCGCTCCCTGACTGCCAGGAGCGGTGTGTGCACTCTGCAGCACCCCCCCCCCCCGAAACAAGTACGTTTCTTACAGCAGAGCAGCATAATCAGAATATACTTCCAGCCTGAGACTCCATGTGCTGCCAGAAAATGCAGTAGATGCAGGTAGGATGATTTTTAATGTGAGCAATCTGTATGTACAGGGTGGGGAAAACATAAAAGATCCTCTTAATCAGGGTGAGGGTGTGGTTGAAGCCCAGTGGGGGAAAGAAGAAAATGAAAGTGATTAAAAACATAATATATATTAATTTTAGATGCTGGGGAATAGTTTTTTTTTAGAGTTTGGGCTTTTTATTAAATGATTCTGGAGGTCCGGTTTCAGATACAGCATGTCAGGCCTGGAGTTTCTCCACAGCTTGAGTTCCCCTGCTATATGCCGCTTCACCAGCAGATGGCTCTGTCCTGCAGAGGTGATGTTAATCAGCCAGCACCTGTGGGACTTTGCTCTATATAAGCTGATCCACCCATTCAGCTAGTGGATCAGCATTAAATCTGTCTTCTTAACTGTCTTTGGACTTCTGAACCTGAACCTGAATCTGAACCTGTATCTTGTATGTATGCACTTTGACTCCACATGTAATATATGTACATCAGCCTGTTTGATGTGTGTGTTGTTCACTGGTTTTCACGATTAAACACAGTTTGCTGTATATTCATAGTCTCTCTGTCTCGCAGTTCTCGAATTTCTGGTCACTCTTAAAGTGGACCAACACCCAGGGGGGATCGGCCCGAGAATCTATAAGATTCCCGGGCCGATCAGATCCCTCCCCGCGGGGCATCCGAAATTGGGATGTCCTGCGGGGTGAAACCCTCCAGGAAGCCCAGAAACCTTACCTTAACCCCGTTCCAACGGCGCATGCGCGGGCCGCGGCCGTGTCTCGCGCTTCCCTCTAGCAGGGCGCGCACCCTGTTAGAGGGAAGCGCGAGACACGGCTTCCAGCGCTCAGAGCCGCTGTGGTTGGACGCCGCTTGTACGTGCATACCACAGCAGCTCTGAGCACTCTGATTGGACGAGCGCCCGCGTAGGAGCGTGGTGAGGTGAGTGTTTCCGGGCGTTCTGGGGGGTTTCACACAGCGGGGCACCCCTGATCGGGGTGCCCCACCGAAGTAGACCAAAACCCAGGATAGTGAAAATCCTGGGTGTTGGTCCACTTTAAATAGAGGATTTCTCCACTGAGAAATCCATGACACAGCGACTGTGGGAGCACAATCAGTGATTCTGGAGTGGGCAAGAGGAAGGCGGGGGAGCCTTGTGTCCATATGCCACGCCTTATTTGGGTGTGTTAGGAGAGACTTTCCTTTTTTCTCTATTTAAAAAATCTATCTGGCTGAATTTTCAATTTCAAAATTTGGTCAGGCGTTCCAATTGGATATGATAGAACCCAATCAGTAAATTCTTCTGGAATGTAGCTTTTTCCCAAATCCGAAGTGAAGCACTGCTTTATAAAAAGCTCCCTGATTGCCTTAAATGTGAGCTCTCACTAATTCCAGTCTTTATACCTCAACGTTGTGTATTCAAAGCTTTATTTAGGCATTAGCCTCATTGGAATTCACTGGGAACGCTCCTCCACCTGTATCAATTCACACTATATTTATCTGACTTTTATTAGGCAAATACATTATAGAAAAAAAAGAAAAGCTGTGATTTCGGTCCATTATCTGCTGCGAGTGGCTCCAGCTTGATTGGAAGCTTTCAGCACAAACCCGTCACTAAAATCAAATAGACGTTCGTTCCGCCAATTGCCCTATTTGGGCTGTTAAGGCAATTCTCGAAATTGGCCACCGCCTGGAATCTAGGAAGAAGATTTCCGGATGCGTTTATCACATTTGTCACATCTTTCCAGACACAACCTATTTCATGATTGAGGTCTGGGGACCCTTTGTGGGTGACTTTTTTTTTTTTTTTGGTACAAAGTGGAGCATAATTTTCCCTTTTTTTCTCGTAAAGAACTGTAGTGATATTAAATAGATAGATTTGGATATATGGTCCCAGAGAGAATGAAACACTTTTCCAGTGTAACTGCTTCTGGGGGTGCCTCTCTTCAGGCACATACCGGCGTGCGTGGTGGGATTGTCCATAGTTAGGGGATTTTGGTCAAGGTATGTGGTAGATCTGTGGTCAGAGACCCTTGGGTAGCTCTGCTCAATGCGCCAATCCCCCACAGTTCTAGACTGAAAAAGCGGTTGAAGTATTATATCCTATCGGGGCAAAGCTGGTGATAGCTGGGGCTTGAAGGTCCCCCACCTTGAGCTTTAACACCTTTAAAAACAAGGTTAACTGCATTATGGCCATGAAAAAAATGTCCGCCACTCACAATGGGACTTTGGAGCTGTTCAGGGAGGTGTAGAATCCTTGGGTTCGGAATTTTCTGCCTACAGATTTTGATGTAAATCTAATGAGCATCTGATCATTCCTCAGCCCCTTCCTTTACTTCCCCTTTACCTTGCCCCCCCCCCTCATAGGGGTTGTTATTTTTCTTTAATTTATTTGAATTGAACTTCTTTAGTGATTCTTGAATCTTATTTGATTTTCTTGTATGCAGTGAAAAAGCTTCTGATGGTGACTTAAGTTGTCTGTAATCTTAAAATTCTGTATTTGAACAGTATTATGCTTATAGAATAATGTTCGGAATATACACAATAAAAAGATTGATAAAAGAAAAGATAGATTTGGAGTTTTAAGAGCCACTCCCACGTTGCAATTACAAGAGTTTGGGAATCTCCTGGTGTATTTTTAGTCATTGATTCTAGATAAAACATCGTTTAACTGACTGGACAAACCCAAGATGGCTACTGTACACTTAATTACTATTCCATGTGATTGAAGGACTCCTTTGTTCTTGGTTGTGTGGTTATTTAGAAAAGAACAGGTCTGGTCTGGAACTGTTTGGGTTGAGCTTGTTTCATATATTGACATGCTTATTATTAGGGATGAGCGAATCGATCCGGATGAACCCCAATTCGTTCCGAGTTTCAGGAAAAATTTGATTCTGAACGAATCCGAATTTCCCCGCGATTCGATCGATCGAAGTTTTCCTTTAAACTCCATTTATTTCAATTACAGGCATTCTAAAATGGTGGAAGCACATGTCCGGACATGTTCCCTGGGGCAAGGTATCATGGGAAAGTCACATGCAGCCTATGCAGCCAGGAAGCCCGGTGACGTCACCGTGCTATATAAACGGCGGCCATCTTCCTTGTGCGCAGTTCAGCGTTCTATTGCGGCCAGAGCACAGCTTGTTACACACAGGGACAGAGTTAGATAGAGGTAGGGAAAGTCAGAGAGACCGACAGAGAGGCAGAAAGAGAGGTAGACAGAGCCAGGGAAAGATAGTGAAAGATAGGGAAAAAACGGAATGATCCAGGCAGGGACAGCACTGAAGTGACAGGGAATTTTTTTTTTTAATTTCATTAGCCAGATCAGTTTTCAATTCAATTTCAGTTCTTTGTGCTGTAAATCTGCCTTGCCACTGTGCATCCCATCTATGCAGTGGCATATTTAACCCTATATGTTACACACAAGCATTTCTCATAACTGGATTAGTTTTAATTTAGCTTTAATCTTTTTTTGTCAGACCACATGGGCATCCCAAACCAGCACATGTCACCCTATCTGTTATACTATATAAGCGTTGTTCAGCCTCATTTTAATTAAGCTATTGCATTTTGAATTGGTTTTTGTCTGGTTTAAATACACCAGCCCACATGGGCATCCCAAACCAGCACATGTCACCCTATCTGTTATACTAAATAAGCGTTGTTCAGCCTCATTTTAATTAAGCTATTGCATTTTGAATTGGTTTTTGTCTGGTTTAAATACACCAGCCCACATGGGCATCCCAAACCAGCACATGTCACCCTATCTGCTATACTAAATAAGCGTTGTTCAGCCTCAGCTTAATCAAGCTATTGCATTTTGAATTGTTTTTTGTCCTGCTGCCAAAACACTAGGCCGCAGGGTATCCCAAACCTGCACGTAGCACCCTATCTGTTATACTAAATACGCTTGTTCATCCTCAGCTTAATCAAGCTATCGCATATTGAATTGGTTTTTGTCCTGCTGCCAAAACACTAGGCCGCAGGGTATCCCAAACCTGCACGTAGCACCCTATCTGTTATATTATATACGCTTGTTCATCCTCAGCTTAATCAAGCTATTGCATTTTGAATTGTTTTTTGTCCTGCTGTCAAAAAAACACTAGGCCGCAGGGTATCCCAAACCTGCACGTAGCACCCTATCTGTTATACTAAATACGCTTGTTCATCCTCAGCTTAATCAAGCTATCGCATTTTGAATTGGTTTTTGGTCTGCTCCCAAAACACTAGGCCACAGGGTATCCCAAACCTGCACGTAGCACCCTATCTGTTATACTAAATACGCTTGTTCATCCTCATCTTAATCAAGCTATCGCATTTTGAATTGGTTTTTGTCCTGCTTTTAAAAGAAAACACCAGGCCGCAGGGTATCCCAAAGCTGCACGTAGCACCCTATCTGTTATACTAAATCCGCTTGTTCATCCTCAGCTTAATCAAGCTATTGCATTTTGAATGTTTTTTTGTCCTGCTGTCAAAAAAACATCAGGCTGCAGGGTATCCCAAACCTGCACGTAGCACCCTATCTGTTATACTAAATACGCTTGTTCATCCTCAGCTTAATCAAGCTATCGCATTTTGAATTGGTTTTTGTCCTGCTGCCAAAACACTAGGCCGCAGGGTATCCCAAACCTGCACGTAGCACCCTATCTGTTATAATAAATATGCTTGTTCATCCACAGCTTAATCAAGCTATTGCATATTGAATTGGTTTTTGGTCTGCTGCCAAAACACTAGGCCGCAGAATATCCCAAACCTGCACGTAGCACCCTATCCCTATCTGCAGGGTATCCCATATTGCCAATTTTCATAGAATCTGGTGCAGAGAAGCAGTTCCTCACTTTATTTAACTTCTGCTTTTTAAAGTAAACACATTTTTTTACGTACCTATTGCGCATTTCAAATACATAAAAATGTCAGGCAGACAAGTGCCAGGATGTTCAAAGAGGAGTGGCAGAGGCCAAGATTCAGTAGGCAGAGGTCGCAGCAGACTAGGGGCGAGTGGCAGCAGGAGTTGCGGTGAGAGACCTGATCTGCCTGTATCTGCTAGCAGTCGTGTCTCCACCAGTAACGCATCTGCCGTGGTAGATTGGTTAACGCGGTCATCCACATCATCACAAGTTACATCTGAGACCCCCAGTCTAGGGTCGGTAGGTTCCTCTGACACAACCCTGAGTTGGCATGCCCCGAGAGCAGTCCCTGTCCTCCCATTGCCTCTGTCCTACGCCGTTCCCTCCCCCAGCGACGTATCCTATGCTTTGGGTTCAGCTCCACTCTTTAGTGAGGAGGACGATCAGATAGAGGACAGTCAGCAGCTACTGCCCAGCCAAGAAATGGAGGTGGCTTCTTTAGCTAGGCAGGCAAATAGTGATGTGGAGAGTGTCGTGGGTGTTGCGAGTGTTCCAGCTCCTGCGCCAGACACTGTTGAGGAAACCGAGAACATCAGTAATGTACAGCCACAACTCGGTGATGATGATGATGAAGAAGCCGATTGCACTTGGGAGCCGGATGCAGAAGGGGCTTCATCGTCATCATCAGGAGAAGAGGGGCGCAGGTTGCTCCGGAGTCAGCAGCTGAGGCAGCAAGGTGTTAGCAGTATGGTTGGCAGTCAGCATGGGGGCACAATTGTAAAGCCTGGAGCCAAACGGGGCCGGGGCTGGGGTTGAGCACCTGCTGCACGGCAGGCTATCTTATCGGGAGGTAGTGGAGCAGGGGTTCCTGGAGTTGGCGACAGTAGCAGTGAATCAGTGCGGCCTATTGGTGGTAAAAGTAGCTACTCTGCAGTGTGGCAGTTTTTCCTGAAGCATCCGCAGGAGGGTAACATGGCCACATTCAAGATGTGTAGGCAGAAGGTGAAGCGTAGCCAGGGCCCAAATGTTGGCACCACGGCCCTGCATCAACATATGATGCGTCACCATAAAGCGGCCTGGGAGAACCGAGGCTCCGAAGAGGTGGCCCAGCCTGCTTCCTCACCAAGTGGCACGCCGCTCCCAATTTCTGCCAGCCAAGGCTCCAGCACCTCAGCCGAAGGAAGCTGTGCATCATACCCATCCTCTGTCGCTCCTGATGCTCCTGCTCCTCCTCCTCCAAGTCATGCATCCCGACAGCAATCCATCAGCGAAGCCATGTCCAAGAGACAGCAGTATGCGCCCACAGAACTGATGGCTTGTGCCGAGCCGAGATGGAGAGTCCCAAGCCGTCATTTCTTTGCCAAGAAGGCAGTACCAGCGCTGCACACTTTTGTTGAACAGAAGGTGAGCCAGTCCTTGAGCCTGTCGGTGTGTAGCAAAGTGCATGGCAGCACCGACGTCTGGAGCTGTAACTACGGTCAGGGACAGTACATGTCATTTACGGCCCACTGGGTGAATGTGGTCCCTTTGCAGCAGCAGCAACTTGGACAGGTCACGCTGCTTCGGCCTCCGCGCTCCCTGGCCGTTGTGCCTGTGACACCGTGCGACTCGGCCTCCTCATCCTTCGCCATCTCCTCACCCTCCACTGTAGGCTCAAGTCTCAGTGCCCCTCCAGTCTACCATGTGTGCAGGGCACGGAGGTGTCACGCTGGGCTTCACATGGTTTGTCTTGGCGAACAGAGTCACACAGGGGAGGAACTGCTTAAATTTATTCATCACGAAATCCAAACATGGCTTACTCCAAGAAAACTTAAAATGGGAATCATGGTTACTGACAATGGGAAGAACATTTTGTCTGCGCTGCGCCAAGGAAGCCTGACCCATTCGCCCTGCATGGCTCACGTCTTCATTCTGGTTGTCAAGCGGTTTCTGAAATGTTCACCCGATCTGCAAGACATTCTAACAACTTCAAGGAAACTTTGCATGCACTTCAGCCACTCATACACCACCAAACACACCCTTCTTGAGCTACAGCATCAGAATGGTAGCCCCCAACATAGTCTGATTTGCGATGTTTCCACCCATTGGAATTCCACCCTTCACATGTTGGACCGATTATATGAACAGAGAAAAGCCATCATGGATTTACTGATGATCCAAGTGGATAGGGGGACTCCCCTGTGTAACTTCAATGTCAACCAGTGGCAGCTCATACGTGACACCTGCCATTTGCTCAGACCCTTTGAGGAAGCCACTTTATTTGTCAGTCGGCAGGATTACGGGATAAACTACGTGATTCCACTGCTTCATGTACTACAGCACATGTTGGAAACCATGGCACTGGAGACATGGCGTCTACATCTTACGGCCACATGAACCCCGTTGGAGCTGAACTGGAGGAGGAGAAGGAAGAGCAGGAGGAGTGGCCCAGTGAAGCACAGTTTAGGCTTGGCGAAATGTCTGGTTTATCTAGTCAGCGGACAGGAGAGGAGGAGCAGCCAGAGGAGCTAGAGGGTTGTGAGGAAGGCGAGACGGAAGACCCGGACACACCGTGGCTGTATGCAGTGGAGATGGAGACAGGTAGTCCCTCCGAGTCACTTGTGCAAATGGCAGGAAGCATGCTCACGTGCTTGCGTAGTGACCCCAGAATTGTTTCCATTTGTCGCCGGGATGACTTCTGGCTGTCCACCTTATTGGACCCTTGCTTCCGGAACAAAATGTCCAGTCTTTACATCATAAAGTGCCGTGACTGACCCCAGCAGACAGCTAGTACCTGAGAAGCCCCTTGAGGAGCAGAAAATATTGTGCATCAGTATGATTTTATCAAAAATCACTGGCCAACCATGGGACTCGTACATTACTTTTATTAGCTTGTCTTAACATATTTAGTAATGACTGATTGGGTTTCACACTGCCATCAAGGCGGCCCGCCATTTATATATCTAAAAGTCAGTCCTTTTTGGACATGAAGCGGGCGTGTGAATAATGTAATTACATCTATAACAATTGGCTTTCTGCATCCTGGATTTAAGCAATCAGTGTGTGGGAATATAGTATAATATTTGATCTAGTTACTATAGACATACCTTGACATGACCATACCAACACACCTTGAGGATCCGCTGGACTACTGGGCAGCCAAACTTGGCTTGTGGCCGCAACTAGCAGAGTTTGCCCTGGAAAAGCTGTCCTGCCCGGCCAGTAGCGTGCCATCTTAGCGAGTGTTTACTGCGGCGGGGCCATAGTTACGGCGAGGAGAACTCGTCTGTCAACTAAGAATGTGGAGAGACTCACCTTTTGTCAAAATGAATCAGGGATGGATCAGCCAGGATTTCCACCCACCAATGGCTGATGCATGCGACTAGATACAGCATGGTGCCACGTTTTACACTTTCCAAATGGTGCAAAACATATTTATGTTTTGGGCTCTTGCTGATGCCAACTTCAGGGTGTGCCTTTCAGCCAATTCTTGGGCTCCTGCTGATGCCAACTTCAGCGTGTGCCTTTCAGCCAGTTTTTGGCCTCCTGCTGCTGCCAACTGCAGGGTGTCTTTCAAGCAATGTTTGGGCTCCTGCTTCTGCTGCTGCCAACTCCAGGGTGTGCCTTCCAGCTAATGTTTGTGGTCCTGCTGCTGCCAACTTCAGGGTGTGATTCATCCAATTTTTGGCCTCCTGCAGCCAACTCCAGTGTCTCCTTCACGCAATGTTTGGGCTCCTGCTGCTGCTGCTTGCAACTCCAGGGTGTGATTCATCTAATTTTTGTGCTCCTGCAGCCTACTCCAGTGTCTCTTTCAAGCAATGTTTGTGCTCCTGCTGCTGCTTGCAACTCCAGGGTGTGATTCATCCAATTTTTGGGCTCCTGCAGCCAACTCCAGTGTCTCTTTCACGCAATGTTTGGGCTCCTGCTGTTGCTTGCCACTCCAGGGTGTGATTCATCCAATTTTTGGGCTCCTGCAGCCAACTCCAGTGTCTCTTTCACGCAATGTTTGGGCTCCTGCTGCTGCTGCTGCTGCTGCTTGCAACTCCAGGGTGTGATTCATCCAATTTTTGGGCTCCTGCAGCCAACTCCAGTGTCTCTTTCAAGCTATGTTTCGGCTCCTGCTGTTGCTGCTGCTTGCACCTCCAGGGTGTGATTCATCCAATTTTTGGGCTCCTGCAGCCAACTCCGGTGTCTCTTTAAAGCAATGTTTGGGCTTCTGCTGCTGCTGCTTGCAACTCCAGGGTGTGATTCATCCAATTTTTGGCCTCCTGCAGCCAACTCCAGTGTCTCTTTAAAGTAATGTTTGGGCTCCTGCTGCTGCTTGCAACTCCAGGGTGTGATTCATCCCATTTTTGGCCTCCTGCCGCCAACTCCAGTGTCTCTTTCAAGCTATGTTTGGGCTCTCGCTGCTGCTGCTTGCAACTCCAGGGTGTGATTCATCCAATTTTTGGGCTCCTGCAGCCAACTCCAGTGTCTCTTTCACGCAATGTTTGGGCTCCTCCTGCTGCTGCTTGTAACTCCAGGGTGTGATTCATCCAATTTTTGGCCTCCTGCAGCCAACTCCAGTGTCTCTTTAAAGCAATGTTTGTGCTCCTGCTGCTGCTTGCAACTCCAGGGTGTGATTCATCCAATTTTTGGGCTCCTGCAGCCAACTCCAGTGTCTCTTTAAAGCAATGTTTGGGCTCCTGCAGCTGCCAGCTCCAGGGTGTGCTTTTCAGGCAATATAGGGGCCCCTCATAGTGATGCCACTACAACTCTCTGCAATTGTGCCGCTCTGCGATTCTATTAGTGATGCCTCTGATCTGCATGTCATAATTATTTACAGTATTATTTCACTAACCCAGCACGCATCCCATGCGTGTTACAGCAAGGCAGAATGGTTTCCAACCCTATTGAGGCTCTAGGAGGCTCAGAAATAGCCGTTTTTAATAGCGATTCGTCACAAATAAATTCGGGTCGAAACGATTTTTGACAGAAAATTCGCTCATCTCTACTTATGCTACAGCCATTGCTGTTTACCTATTGTTTTGAGACTGGCCAATCAGCCGGTTTGAAACATACAATACCACCTGGCAGTGAGGGGAGAGATGAAAATTTCTTAGAGGCAGCAAAGGACAAAGACGTTTCTCTGGGATTATTCAATAGAATATGGAAGCCATCTTGTAAAACACAACTAATGTCAGCAATGCTGCCCTTGCACCTCTGCAGCGCCGGCCACCTTGGAGACAGGTGCGAACCAAATTCCTTCTCTCCACACAAACATATTGAACATCTTTAGAGATGATGGGGATGTGCTGAACAGTCGTACTCTGATCCACTTCACTTCCTGTTCCTTGAATTCAAAATCCCACACAGGCTTGAGGCCTGTGCCCAATCAACATGTATTTTACCTTGTGATCTATCCCTGTCTGCTGCATCTGATTCTTGTCCAAAGACTCTGTTTGCTGCATCTGATTCCTATCCAGAGACCCTATCTGCTGCATCTGATTCCGGTCCAGAAACCCTGTCTGCTGCATCTGATTCTGGTCCAGAGACCCTATCTGCTGCATCTGATTCCGGTCCAGAGACCCTGTCTGCTGCATCTGATTCCTGTCCAAAGACCCCGTCTGTTGCATCTGATTCCTGTCCAGAGACCTCATCTGCTGCATCCGATTTCTGTCTAGAGACCTCATCTGGACCACCTTGCATCCTTCCCCATCCTTGCCCCAGTAGACTGACCTGCTTGGGCAGAGGACAGTGAATCCACATCTCATAGTCTTGTTGTCATTTCCACATGTTATTTGTATTACTTCTTCCGGTAAGCACGCAGCAGCCAAAGTAAATTTCTTGTCGATCTCGATGTACTAAAAGTGATTCTGAAAGCATCATATCATTTTTGTACTATCTAAAGCCGCAGTCATAGGAACCTTTGTCTTGTGCTTAGTTGTGTTCTTAGTGCTTATTTGGGTTGGCGATTGGTCCATGGTGGGAACAGGGCTTGTATGAGCTATTTGACATTTCAGCATGAAGCCATCTTGTAGCCCACATGGCACGAGGACTGGAATTAAAATAGCTCTGCTTTTTGATTTTTTTTGGGAAACCCTGTGCTACCAAAGAATTCTTCGAGGGATTGCTTCCAGAAAGATGATCCTATTACAACAAGCTGGGTACTCTTAGAAAGTTTAAGTTGTGCAACTTCAGGGAATATATGGTTTGTGGGGGGTATTCCAAATGTAAGGGTTGTTTTGGTAGAAAAAGCGCAAGGTGCGCACTTTGTCTTCAGAGCTGAAATTTTGAAGTATAATTATTCTTACGCACATGCTTTACTTTGGGGTGTGTGCCAACTTTTCCCTTGACAGGACCTATGCATGTTGGGTATTGTTCTGTTCGGGTATGTTTTTCAGATTTAACTTGTTTTTTCTTGTTTGCATATTGTTTTTTTTAGGAAAATGTGGCTTTGATTCTGCTTTTTTATTCTTTTTTTATTATTGAAACCCTGTGCAACCAAAGAATTAATTGACGGATTAC
The DNA here is from genome assembly GCA_027917425.1 of Gastrophryne carolinensis. Lineage (NCBI taxonomy): Eukaryota > Metazoa > Chordata > Amphibia > Anura > Microhylidae > Gastrophryne > Gastrophryne carolinensis. The sequence goes on from CM051239.1 coordinate 423,074,570, forward strand.
TTCCAGAAAACTGCACCCATGTCATCAAGCCTGGTACGCCTAGAAAGCTTGAGGTGTTGTACTTCCAGAGAATGTAAAGGGTTGTTTTTCTTGAAAAACTGCAAGGTGCGCCTAGCGCATAACATAGTTGAATTTTATCTCAAAATCTCCTAAAGCACTGATTCAGTTTGGGGGAGTCTCCTGGGCAGGAAAGGGTGTCTACCAATACATATGTGGTGCCACTGTAACCGGGAGAAATGGGGCTTTTACACGCAATCAGATTTTATTGACAAACTTACATTTTTTATTACAAAAAACACTACAAATTGTAAAAAATAGATTTTTTTAATTTTTTGCACATATTTCACCCAATTGAGAATACACCTAGAAAATGACAAACAAGACATATGGTAAATACAGCCCTGATGCCAGGTATATAAGTGACCTCTCCTCTCTCCATTATATGGATTTTGGCCCCTTTTTGTGATAGCCCTCCTTTAACAAGTGGTGTAGGACTCCAAAGCGATGGAGGCCTCAAGTTGCCCCCCTTTAATCCGTTTCTTTAAAGTGGACCAAAACCTAGGTTAGTCAAAAGTTTTGACTATCCTGGGTTTTGGTCCTTTTCCCGGGGGCACCCCAATCGGGGGACCTCTTCCAGGTCCCATGGCGCATCTAAGAGCAGCGGCTCTGATGGCCGCATACTTCGTCTTCCTCTAACAGGGAGCGTGCCCGTGTCGGCCATTTACAAATGCCTGGCATGGGCACGCGCACTGCTAGAGGGAAGCGAAGGATGGGTGTCACACAGCAGGGGCACCCCCGATCCGGGGTGCCCCCAGGAAAGGACCAAAACCAAGGATAGTCAAAATCATGGGTTTTGGTCCACTTTAAAGTGCTGCTGGTACTGTCCAGATGTTCCAATCACCCAACCTAATTCAAGGGGCAGCAAAATTGGAATATCCTGATATATGACATTTGGATAAGCATAGATGGGTCATCAGGGTGTAGGTCATGGAAGAGCAGGATAACCTCACTCACTTACTGTACCTCTAAATTTATACAGCTTATGCTTTTGCCTTATTCTCCAAATTAAAACCTTGCTGGCGCCCCACTCTTATCCATACGTTTGGTTATAAATATTCTGTACGGATTACTTAGGTCTATTTTGGGGTATATTGGGAATATGACATGTCATCTCATCTTCTGGAGATGTAAATGTTGCCTGCGTGTGTGGGATGCCGATCGCGGTTCCTCCGATGCAGAATGAATGACAGCCGGAGATGGAAGAAACGGAAAGATTCCAATTTCAGCTAAAATCTGCTTTTATCACCTCTCCAGAGTGAGTCACACATCTGAGGCAATACGATGGTGCGCCTCCTGCGCCCAGGCCGCCACTTCTGCGGGTCATGGGGAATAAAACTCATCTTCCCATGTTATCAGAGCCAACATCCATGTCGTGGAAAATGTTTGGGGAAGATTAGAAGAGTTAAAGCATTTAAAGCTCCAGGTGGAATTGTCCCATAATTCCTGGCAAAAAAATATCAAATAAAGTTTGTTTATCTTTAGTATTGGAGTAAGAAATTCTTTTTTCTGTTTTCTCTTTTTTATTTTCATCTTTGGAAAACTCAGTGTGAGGAATAGGGCAAATATTATATTTAATTTTATTGCTGATGCCTTCCCCCTTTAAGATTCTCTGTTCTGCAAATGTCACCCTTTATTTCCCCCTGTAGCATTAAGGCTTTCTAGCCATAAACATGCACAGGACCTAATCTCCCAAGGAAGAAGAATTAGCATCTGTGAGTTGAGCCCTGGCTCAGATCACAGACTCCCTGCTGACTCTCTCACACCTCTGGGCCAAGAAGGCCCCGAACAGTCTGAAGCAGAGGTGATCCCTAGATGTGAGCTTCCTGTGTGTTCCAGCACCAAGCCAGATACAGAACCAGAACGGGCTCACAAAACCGCAGGTAGACGTACCATTCGCAGGGAATGTGACCATGGGAACCTAAAGAAATGGAGATCTCGGGTTCTGACCCATCTAGTGACTCCATCTTTGGGCTCATCGGATGCTCGGCAACCAACTCAATCGTTTGGTGCCATATCCAGAGCCACACAACCCCCCTGCCCAAAGTTATAGCCCCTAAAGGGTTTTAGGTTCTAAAGCAGGTTCCACAAAGGGGGGTGAGAACAGTCCTCCCCACAGAAGGGAGGGGGCAAGAGGATCCCGAGGCATAAAGGGGGATGACCCTGAGACAGCGTTTGTCACTTCTGGGGTAGGTCACAGTGCATGCGTGCTGTAGGTTCCCATCAATAAGCTTGCCACTCACCTCCATGTGGGAGCTCATTATCACTACTCAGCATCTGCATTTTAAGGTAACAATCTTTTTGCCTTAGCCAACAATCTGTGTGTCTGTAGGCTTTGGGCCTGGTAGACCCACTTGGTGGGTGAACGGACGGGGGTTTTGGGAAAGCGGGCTGTGTGTTCGGAGGTCCCTGATTGTTAGTTGGATCACGTGACCCGCCATTTCCTGACAGTCTCTCCTTCTTATCCATAGCACAGGATTTGTTTTTATCAGTAAATCATTTTTGGTGGTCCCAAAAAAACCAGCGGTTTGTGAAGCTGATCTAATGTCGAAAATGGCTTTATGTCATTTTTAAACCAAACCTTAATAAGACTTAAGGTCCCCTCAACAACTTATAACCCCCCTCACCCTCAAGGGGAATCCCAGTTTGAATGTCCTGCTAATCGGGAGAAATGGGGCTTTTACAAATACTATGATTTTTTGAAAATCTTAAAGTTTTTGTTAAGAAAAAATGTAAGATAAAAACTTTCTAATGTGGCTCCAGCAACCATTAGCAAAACAGAAAACCACAGCACCTTTCCCCCATTAGTAACTACTTTACATAGATAACGTTTCAAGAATTCATCTTTATTATCTAAAAACTACACATTACACATAGACATACATATAAATATAAAAGCACATCAGAACATGGGGCATTCCACCTGGACCCTCAATTTATTTTAACCAAAGTGCATAAGTGCATTTGCTGTGCTGAAAAAAGTGCATTTTCAATTAATAAGACCCATGAAATAATGACAAGAGGAGCAAAGTGCAAAACAATGTGACAACAATCAAACGACTAGAAAACCTCGCCTAAGGGTTATGGTCCAGGGTATCGCATCCCGTGAAAGTCAGTCAAGAGGTATCCCCACGCGTTCCGTGGTTCGAAATCCAACCACTTCCTCAAGGCAAGTGCTCCCCTCACAAAAAATGTGACAAGGGGCTGGATAAAATGTGGCTAGGGGCTGGTGAGTGTTCTCTAGGTGGGGGGAGCTGCTGGTGATGGGGACCCTGCTATGGGGCCCCATCCAGGCAATGTATGCCACTGATAGCAGGTCATTTAGACTGGGATTCCCCTTGAGGGTGGGGGGGGGGGGTTATTGGTTGTTCGGGAGACCTGACGTCTTATTTGAATTAAGGTCTGTTTTAAAAATGACATAAAGCCATTTTTTACCTTAGATCGGCTTGTTAGTAATAATTAATAATAATCATAATAATAATATAACATATATTATACATAATGTACATTGCCTGGATGGGCCCCATACCAGCCCCCCATCAACAGCAGCCCCCCCAAGGAACACTCACCAGCCCCTCGACACATTTTATCCAGCCCCTCGTCACATTTTTTCTAAATAATAATAATTTAAGAAAATCATATTACATGTAAAAGCCACTTTCCTCCCGATTACAGCGGTACCCCATATGTATTGGTAGACACACTTTCCTGCCCAGGAGACTCCCCCCAAACCAAAAAGAGAGTTTTAAGACATTTTCAAATAAAATACAATTACTATCCACACTATCAAGGGTTAAACCCTTAAAAAGTAAAAAGCATAAAGGGCATGCGGTCCCCCGGAGTGGGGGGTTCCTATGCTTTTTTTCATTTTTAAGGTTTAAACCCCAAAAAATAAAATAAAACAGTGTCGGGTCCCCCTTTCCCCAGGAAAACCAGCCTGGCCACCAGCTATGGGGGTTGATAGACCAGGCCGTGGAGGCTGACACTTGAAGACTACCAGCCTGCATAGCCCACACGATTACTGGTCTCTTCTACAGCCCCCCAGGATTTGGGGATGCAGATAATGGGCCAGCCCCTCCTGCCCTGTGAACTGGTATGAGGTTCTCACGGACCCCTTACCAGTTCACAAAGGGTTAAATGAAAAAAACACACAAACAGAAAAAAATATTATACTTCTTCCACTCTGGCCGATCGTTGCTCTGACAGTTGGAAGTTGGAGTAATTGGCAAAAGCCGGGTGTGGGGCTTCCGCCAATCACTCCAGCTTCTTTGCTCACTCCCGCTGCCAGGGGGCCTTTTATACCCCCTCAGATGTAGTCAGATGTAGTCCTCTCACTCGCCGGTACAAAAGGCTCCTCCCTGCGGTGGGAGCGAGCTGTGAGAAGCCACCGCCCAGGTCAGAAAATGAGTGTTATTTCCCCAGATAAAGACCCAGGGGGGGGGATCGGAGGTGGGTTTGTTTGTGTCTGTGTCGTGCGTACGCATGATTCAGAGCCTCAATCGGGAGCCTTCCGTTTACTGTTCGTAGCTGCGTACGCCATTTTCCGGCTCTCGTTGTGTCCTCGAGAGGACGAGGTTTCCGTTTCCGTTGCTTAGCAAACCTCGTATACTACCGTTTTTCAGCATTCCAACGTAGCATCCAACAAATATTTTCAGTGTCCCGCGATATTCAGCATGCATCTTTCTCAAAATATACGTCCAAACAGCAATTTGTTGGACAAGCTACTATGTCTGCACGCATGTACGCATGTGTGCAGCAAATTAACTTATTCATGTCCCCCGTCTCACCTATTCTCTCACTCACTTCTGCTCCCATGTTTACCTCAACTCACTAGCGGTTGTTGTTTTTTTCTTCTTCCCTCGCGATTCATGCTAACCTCAGCTCCCATGGCACTCTTTGGTGTTTTCTATCCACATATTTTCATGCTTACCTTAATGTCCGGGATTCTGTAGATATTTTTCATTTCCTTCTAGATGTCTTCTGATTTATGTTCTTTAGTGGATGTGTTCAAGCATTACATTTTTAATTGTTTAGAGAAATGAAAGACGAAACCTGGGTACGTTTTAAAAGATTTATTTTAAACTTTTGGGTTTGGGGATTATTTTTTCTCAACAGGTTTTTCAAATCTTATTTTATAATTTTATTTTGTGTAAAATGGTTTTTGGGTTTTTTAAAAAACATTAAAATGTTAGTAATTTTTACTTATGTTAGTAATTTTTTGTTTTTTTTTAAATAAATAAAATTTTTCATTTACATATTTACAAAATGTGGCAGGCCCCAGGATTCTATTCTTCGCTGGTCCCCAATGAAGCTGCCAGCTCCTGGATGTTGCCCACCAGCCTATGTACAGTAGCCATCAAGACTTGCAATCTCTGCTGCGGTGTTGCTGTGAAAAGAAATCAAAAATTTATTTTTCGTATATGCATTTGGAATACCTGAGAGGATAGCCGCCAGACATCCACTAGGCAAAAGAAGGATCCATTGGGCCAGACTCCTGCACCATCCAAATCTAGCACATCCCAGAAGGCCAAGGAAACTTCCTCCAGGCAGAATGCTGTCAGGAAAAAAGATGTTTTTTTGTCACATGGTAGCCATGCCATCCAAAAACTTGTTTAGCGTGCGGCTCAGCGTAGGCTGTGACATCCCCACAGAGAGGGCACCCAGCCTCTGGAATGAGCCGTTGCTACAAAATTGCAGGCAGCCAACCATTTTGGGCATACCTGCAATTGCATGCCCCTTCTTTGTGGTGGGGGCCAACCATGGCCGCAGCTCACTAGACAAATTATGGAGGGAAACGCGGTTAAGTCGGGTGAGCTCGAATAGCGATGCAACCTGGAATCTGCCATGCAGATGCATAGCATGCAGCGTACCTGCAAACGCTCATATTTCTCCACATACTCAGTACTCAGCAAACATCATCCCCGATCTCAACAGATAACTTACGACCCATAAGTTGAACGTAAACAAACTCGTTTTATTGGCCGTGTTCTAATCAACAATCAAGGCTCTGAATCATGCGTAAGCCCATACCAATAATGTAACTTTCCTGAGATTGCGAACTTTTTACGCAAAATATACGACCATCGAAAGTACGTATTGGCATGAAAAAGACGAAAATCCCGAAAAGCCATGGAAAAACTCACAAAACTTACACAAACACATGCGAAAGTGCATGTGAAAGAGGCTTTGAATCAGCCCTTAAGTCTTTATGATCACTGTATTTCACGTCCTGATTAATGCTTGTGCTTTACTACCTATATGACTTATGTTGGCTACTTTCTGGCATGATGCATGGTGGACATTATCACTCACTGACCAGAAACTTTTCGTTTTTGCAATGATTGCCACATATATGATGTATTTCCTTAACTACTACTATATTGTACAGTCTGCTTCATTTGCCACTCATCAGGAACGTGATTACTTCGCCTCATAGACCCATATGGTAAACTTTTGTTTACCTTATTATAGCTTATTGTATATATATGCTAGTGTTACATTACTTCACATTTTTTTCTGAGGTGTTCAATGCTACTAATGAATCCCTGAGTGCCTTATGTGAAGACCAACATTCTGTATCCTTTTCCCACTGAATTGTATACATATGGTACCTGTAACATATGTATACATGAGACTTTTTAAATGCAATTCATCCTGTGTCTATGGTGTGCTTTCGATCCATTGGCAGATTTCGAATGTCCAAAAGTAAAAAGCAAAGAGGCTAGGTTCACCCATAAATGGACCTTCAGTTAAAGCTCTGCTTACAGACCCACCTCTGGGCTAACCCAGTCTGGGCCCTTTCCTACCAGTTTACTGGTTAAATTAAATAATGAAATATTATCCAGTGGACAGCTACACCCAGTGTAAGACCTAACCACCCTGCTGCCGGAGACGAACTTTAGAAAGTTGTCCCCACCTCAGGGTGTCCCAGTCCACTCCTCAGTGAAACCCAAAGAAATACCTGACGGAACACGGAACACATGGCTTTTGGGGGGACTATCATAGATTGATGCAGGATAGTGCTACTTTTGATCCGGTGATGTTGATTTAAAGTGGACAAAAGCCCAGGGTTTTCTTCCTTGCCCCAGGGCACCCCAATCAGTACAAGGACCAAAACCTAGGATAGTCAAAATCCTGGGTTTGTGGCTACATCAGGTACCAATACACAGATAATAATCCCTACACCCGGTCTGTGCTCCTGCTTCCCACTCTGCCAGGGATGTGCGTAAGCCAGTTATATACCATGATTTGGGCTTTCTTTAAACCTTTAACTGTCAGGACATCCCAAGATACCTCGGAGGTGGGACTGTGAGCAGACCATCAGCTATTTTTCACTAGAGATCCCCTTAAGGCCTTTCACTGCAATCCAATCCACTTTGCATTTCTATATGCGGCAATTTTTATGCATTATTAATGGAGACAAAGAGAGATAAATGCGGAGGAATGCATAATTAATGTTTTGCTTGTCTTAATATGCCGAGTGGGTGATCCAGAAATATAAAGCAGGCTACCTATAGGGCGCTATAGATGTAATTACCCCGTACGAGGCGAATGATCCTTCTCATTAGAGGTGCCAGCCGAGAGCAGAGGAGAGCCCTCGCCAGCGGAATAATCGCATCTCTCTTAATGAGAGCGAGCAGCGTGCGCCTGTCTTCTGCTTAACCAAAACAACTTGATGACTAATTCGGATTAGTCAGCGTGAGAGGGGGCGCGGCGGCATCAATCCTCCGCTAAGACGCCGGCTAAGCCCGGCCAGTTCGATTTCATGGCCCTTGCCAGATTTTGGCAAATGATCAAACGCTATGCGTCAAATCGGAAACTATGTAGGACAGGGAGCTCCCCTGTTAGAGGACCAATCATCAGGATTTTTTATCTCAGTGATTGGATCTCTTACCTGGGGTATCCCGATTTGAGATGCTCCTCTGTATGAAACCCCCAGATCACTCACTCAACTCACCCATACCTCCCAAGTGTCCCTGATTTGGAGGGACTGTCCCTCTTTTGAGTCCATTTCCCCCTGTCCCTCGTTGTTCTCATTTGTCTCCCTTTGAGGTAGACAAATGCAGATCTGAATCAATAAATGATTTGTTTGCCTATTAAAAGTGTTTCTATTGTTAGAACTGTTACATCCTATCTCCTATCCATCAATCAATGAGGGGGCGTGGGAGGTATGAACTCACCTTTCTGCCATTCCCACGGCACATGCGCGGGCTATCGTCCAATCAGCGGTTTACTAATGCACGGCATGGGGGAGGGGTGGTAGCCGCATCCCTGACCAGAAGAGAGGGAGGGACTCTCATTTATAAATCAATACATGATTTTATTAAATTCTAATACATTCAAATGACAGCAACAGATATAACAAACCATTTTAAAACCAAGTAAAAACATATGGGAGACAATAACACACAAGACAAACCAACAGCATAAAAAGGTGCGTAGGTGATGGGGAGCCATCATAAGCATTAATCCATACAAATATATGTATATACAAATAAATTAATCAAAAGAAATATATATACATATAATCCTCTACCATGCAAAGTCAACAGTGCAAAATACCATATACAATAGGGTTGATTAAGAGCCCCTTTCTCACTTTTTTTGCATGAAAATTTCCATTTGCGTTAATTTTTTCCCCTCGTCTGATTCAGCAGAGCCTTTATTCCGTGAGAACTTTACTGTGAAATGTTTTCAGTTTTGCATGATTTTTCGTTTGGTAGCAAGACCTCCATAAAAATGATGGGGCTCTGAATCAACCCTAATGTGCAAATCCTGCCTATGATCCGGATCCTAGTAATGAGATACATACAATAAAGTGCAAGTGCAAAAACGATTCAAATACCTAAACAATCTAGTTCGATCCAAAACCAAACATGATTCCTTGACCCTCCCCACCCAGAGTGCAACCAATTAATCCAACAGAATATTCAATAACATCTTCAAAAAGATGATATCAAAACCATACATTTAAAACAATCACCAAACAATAAGTAGATAATCAGCAAAATAGTTCCTATCAATGTTATCTCCCCACCACCTACCACACCAAGAGTAACCACATCCCTGGGATCCCTACAGAGTGTGCAATCCCATGTGAGTGGCTAAGCACAGAGGTGCAGGGATGCCATGAAGCCATGGCCCGCGAGCGCAGCAAGGGACTGGCTGAATGTTAACTTATTTCAGATGATCTGGGGGGCTCACACAATGGGGCACTTACTTGCCAGTTCCTTAAAGTGGACCAAAATCCAGCGCGATCGGCTCGGGAATCTATAAGATTCCCGATCCAATCATTCCCCTCCCCACGTATGAAACCCCCCCGTTCAATTACCTTGCATCCCGGTCCAACGGTGCATGCTGCTCGTAAATGGTGCCGCGGGCACACTCCCTGTTATAGGGAAGCGGGGGATGCGCCCGCTAGCGTGCTCGGAGCCGCTAGCCTTAGACGCCAGCTTAGATGGCATGACGTCAGTGGCTCCGAGCGCGCTAATTAGACGAGCGACCGCGCATGTGCCGTAGGACCAGGAAGAGGTGAGTTTGTTTTGGTGATCTGGAGGGTTTCACACAGCGGGGCACCCCTGCTCGGGGTTCCCCGGGGAATGGAACCAAAACCCAGATCCTCAGTTTTGGTCCACTTTAAGTCTTTTAGACTCTATAGCCGGCCAAGGCAGAGATTAGTCCACTTTAAAACAGACCCAATGCATGATTGGAGCCTCCACCATTGAGCATTCCTTGTATAGTGCCCCTTTGTCAGCCATTAAAGTTGACCAAAACACTTTAATCCCCCTCATGTCGCCCACCTGTACCCACCTCCTGAGTGCCTGGGGCAATGCTGCTAGTTTGGCGACAGCTCAGTAAAAAAAAAAAAAGTTGTTGCCATAGCCAAACCCACTGGGCTAATTTGAGATCAGCCAATCTGCGTTCTCAAATTTGCCGGATGAGTGTGGCGTGACATGAAAAACTGAGATTGCCATTTGGCTTTTCTCAAATCTTCTGGGTGAATACTTTAAAACACAACTGTATATACAGAATGTTCTCCAGAGAAGGGACAGGAGACCAGAAAGTCCAAGTTCCAAGTCAATCCCCGGTGATGACATGAGAAATACAACAATAATAATAACCTCAGACGCAGCAGAGCTTTACCTAACTGATTGACATTACGGGCTGCAGTTATGGCCAACAGTAACTTTGCAGGACTGAGCACGCTCAGAAGTTTTTATTATTGCAGAAGGCTTTTTTTTTGTTATACAAAATAAATGGAACCTCAAAACTAATGGTCTTTAAATTGTGTCCGGGTGCATGAATTTAATGCGGCTTGACTGCAAAGGACATTTCATGTATGCGAGTGCGTCACGCTCCATCCCCAGGGCTCGCATTTATATAACCTTGATTATAATATTAGAACAGTAAACAAATGATCATTTAGAAATGTGGCCATGTAGTAACGGTAGCTCACACTACACAGTCACTTGGTGTACTGTAGTTAAAGCGGAGCAAAACCCAGCACGATTCCCGGGCCGCTCAATTCCCTCCCCCCTGTGTGACACCCACCAAGGTCGCCCCATTCACTTGCCTTGCTTCCCGGTCATGCATGCGTAAACCGCAGCCTCGCTATCCCTCTAGCAGGGAGTGTGCCCACGCCAGGCATTTGTGAATCCGCTCCATGTTAGAGGGAAGCGTGCTCAGAGCCACTGGCCTTAGATGCCGTAACACCAGCGGCTCCGAGCGCACTGATTGGACAAGCGGCTACGCATGCGTCATAGGACCGGGAATAGCTGAGTTGCGCTCAGCGATCTGGGTGGTTTCAGACAGTGGGGCACCCCCAACCAGTGTGCCCCGGGGTTATGGACCAAAACCCAGGATAGTCAAAATCCCGGGTTTGGGTCCACCTTAAGGCACCTACCATGGCCCAGGGAGTCATGGACTTGGAACCGTGGCAGTATGTGGTCCTGTTTCATGGACAGATAGCAGACTGGGTGCGGTTAAGTGGCGTGGCATAAGTGTTAGGATTGGCATGGGTGGGGTCTTGAACCGGCAGTTTGCCAGCCTTCATCACTCCAAGTGCATTGCTCCGGCCATTGTGCTGTTTGCTGTGCTGTGTTGCTGTGCATCTGCTGGAGTGGTGTGATTTTTCCCTGGGTCCTAGAGCCACATTGTTTGACCCCTCCTGGCTTTAATCATACTGTTGAGGTTCCTATAAATGCATGTGTTTGGCCCCGCTCCGTTGTTGGATCATTGCATTGTCTTTTCGAAGCCTAGCCATGCTCTCCAACCCTCCTGCATACTTCTGTGTCCTTGTGAGCCTTTGGGCCTTCCTTGGTTTATGTCTCCGTCTGTGCTGGGGCTCGCAGCCCTTCATAGTTTATGTCTTTGTTGTCTATGCTGAGTTGTGTGGTTCACCATAGTTTTGCCCTTGTCTGTATTGGTGCCTGCAGCCCTCCCTGTGTGTGTCTTGAGGCTACGGCCCTTTGTTGTAGGTTGTCCTGCACTGGGACCCAGCTCCATCATAGCCTGCACTGGGTCCCAGCTCCATCATAGCCTGCACTGGGACCCAGCTCCATCATAGCCTGCACTGGGACCCAGCTCCATCATAGCCTGCACTGGGACCCAGCTCCATCATAGCCTGCACTGGGACCCAGCTCCACCATAGCCTGCACTGTGACCCAGCTCTTCCATAGCCTGCACTGGGACCCAGCTCCATCATAGCCTGCACTGGGACCCAGCTCCACCATAGCCTGCACTGTGACCCAGCTCCATCATAGCCTGCACTGGGACCCAGCTCCATCATAGCCTGCACTGTGACCCAGCTCCATCATAGCCTGCACTGGGACCCAGCTCCATCATAGCCTGCACTGGGACCCAGCTCCATCATAGCCTGCACTGGGACCCAGCTCCATCATAGCCTGCACTGGGACCCAGCTCCATCATAGCCTGCACTGTGACCCAGCTCCACCATAGCCTGCACTGGGACCCAGCTCCATCATAGCCTGCACTGGGACCCAGCTCCATCATAGCTTGCACTGGGACCCATCTCTGCCATAGCCTGCACTGGGACCCATCTCTGCCATAGCCTGCACTGGGACCCAGCTCCATCATAGCCTGCACTGGGACCCAGCTCCATCAAAGCCTGCTCTGGGACCCAGCTCCATCATAGCCTGAACTGGGACCCAGCTCCGCCATAGCCTGCCCTGGGGGTGAGCTCCGCCACAGCCTGCCCTGGGACCCAGTTAATTTGTTCATGTCCTGTGTACGTCTGCCCTGTGTTTCCCCTTTCCCAAGTCTGGGACCACCAAGGGACTACCCGGAGACTGTGCAATGCCACCTTTTGGGGCTCTGCTGAAGAGCTGAGTGGATTACAGGCTCTCCGAGTACTTGACTATCCAACCCCGGGTGTTGGCTGTTTGCCTCTTTGGTGGCACATGTGGCCTGTCTGTCCTTCATCCTTCTGTTCCTAGTCAGCTACCCAGCTTCCTTCATCCCCAGACAGTAAACCAGGAATCTCCCACACACCATAAACGTCTGGCAAAGTTATTCGCCTGGGCATGACAATAAGGTAGCAAGATGTATCGGAGCCAGAAACTCATCATGTTCAGCGTGAACAAGCCGTCTGTCGGGACCCCCATAACAGAATACCCCCCCCCCCCAATCGTCTCATAACATGCATTGTGCACAACCTCCCTCCTAATTACCCCATAACAGGTATTGTGCACAATCTCCCTCCGAATCGCCCCATAACAGGCATTGTGCACAATCTCCCTCCTAATCACCCCATAACAGGCATTGTGCACAATCTCCCTCCTAATCACCCCATAACAGGCATTGTGCACAATCTCCCTCCTAATCACCCCATAACAGGCATTGTGCACAATCTCCCTCCTAATCACCTTATAACAGGCATTGTGCACAATCTCCCTCCTAATCACCCCATAACAGGCATTGTGCACAATCTCCCTCCTAATCACCCCATAACAGGCATTGTGCACAATCTCCCTCCTAATCACCCCATAACAGGCATTGTGCACAATCTCCCTCCTAATCACCCCATAACAGGCATTGTGCACAATCTTCCTCCTAATCACCCCATAACCGGCATTGTGCACAATCTCCCTCCTAATCACCCCATAACCGGCATTGTGCACAATCTCCCTCCTAATCACCCCATAACAGGCATTGTGCACAATCTTCCTCCTAATCACCCCATAACAGGCATTGTGCACAATCTCCCTCCTAATCACCCCATAACAGGCATGGTGCACAATCTCCCTCCTAATCACCCCATAACATTAATGTATTCATATTACAAAATGTTTATAAAAACTTGTTTAATTTTTTTTGACAAAAATATGGTTGTTTGGGGGTTAAAAAACTACTTTTAACCCATCGCCGCCAGCGCTCTGGGGTTTAAACATGCATTTTACAGCGCGAGAATTTTTTGAGCGTGATTTGTTAATGAATATGCTGGGAGCCGTTCGCTATGGCCATTCGCTGACATGCGCTCTCATACAGCGCGGAACCTGTCAAACTGCGACTCCCCACCCCGTATTCCACATTACCGCACACCGACTGAGTCGCTGTCAACAACCGAACAACGGCCAAGCACAGCGAATACTAGTGGGCGCTGTGAAAATACCGCTACTGTCGCTCATCTGTCGCTACCTGGCGCTATTAATAAATCAGCCTCCCAGTCTGCTATGCTGGTCTGTGATGGTCCAGCATAGGTCAACATTGTCCGGCATAGCATGTACAGCAGACAAAGAAGTACCACTAAGCTATTTTCACCTCTGTGCTAAGCTTTGGGTACAGGTTGGAGAGCTTACCTCCTTTATAATGGCACAGTTAAGTTCCTTCCCATGGAGCACAATTGGAAGGTTATGAAATTATTAATGTGAATCTTTGTGTATGTATAAACACTGTTTTGATCCATTTTTAATGGGTGTGGGACGTATTTTTGGTTTTGTTATTTTGTCACACATCCTGATTTTCCCCTTTAGGCTTAATCGCATATTTTCCCGAGCCTTCTATTCCTATTCATGATTTGTTGCCTTGCGCTTAGGTTGTATCCGCCAATGGTTTGCCTTTCCCTTTTTGTTTTTCTTTGCCTTGACTAATGGGAATATCTTTTCATTCTGTTTCAATATTTAGAGAATCATTTGCGGCGCTCGGGGCTTGATTTGCCGCTCCTTTCATGAAAAATAATGTAACACGAAACGATGAAATATATTAAAATGGAAACAACAATATTAAAGGTTGCTGCAATGATATCTCATGACTTGAAAGAAAAGACTCTCTCCTCTTTCCCCCGCCAAGATGTAAAATGTAAATCCACGTCCCTGTGTCGTCATTGTCGCGCCTTTAATATTGCAGCAGGCGATGAATATTTAATCCTATAGTCGGGCCATGGCTTTTCCTCATTTACTAGAGGCGTGTTGTTATTTGTATTACAACTTACTGGAATCTTCTATATTAATAGCGAACATGGAGAACACGGAATTCTCACACAATTGACGTATTCAGGAAACATGGTTGTTACGGAATGAATCATAGAGTAAGTGATACGAAGGCGTTAAGGTTTCAGGGTTACCGGCAACATTGTGATGAGTAAATCTGCTCAGCCAGCAATAAGAACACCTTTATAGACCAAACCCCCCAGGCATCCTAATTTATGATGTGTGTCCACAAAAAAATCTCCATAAAAACTGTGTTGGAATATTCGCCCTAGGGGCCCAAGTAGACCCAAGGGTAGCTGAATGAGCAGTCTGAGAACTTCTACCTATTGGGAAGCACTCCTGTCCTGTAGACATTCTGCTGAAAGTAACAGTGTACATTATTTATTTCAACTAGATAATTACTGGCTCCCTCCGATCAATGCAGTGCCATGTCCCACAGCATGGTCGTTTTGGTGACAGCTGGAGCCTGGAGATATGTTGGCTTCATGCAGTGGGAGGGCAAGTAAGTACATTGTACCTTGCAAAAAAAAAAAATAAGGCGCAGCGTTCTCCAACCCTGTCCCTGAGAGCCACCTGTCACTCTCTGGTAACTCCAGCCCTCTAGGTAAGCTCTCAACCCCCAATCTCCGCAGCCAGCTTCACCTGTAGGAGCCCCCGCTTGCCGGGACGCAGAATACGCCTGCCCGGGATCGGTTGCCCCCAGGACTTCAATGGCTCAAAGGATGAGAGCTTACAGGTATAGAGGTCTGAAGAACCAATGGCTAAGAGCGAGTGTAGCGGAAGTCCAGAGACAGGCCAGAGGTTAACACGGGGAGTCAGAGTTCGCAGCGGTACAGAGGGGTGAGACAGCTCGAGGTCTAGGTACAAGGCAGAGGTTGGCAACGGAGATCAGATCGAGATTGGTCGGTTCAGGCAGAGGTCGGCAACGGAGATCAGAATAGTCGGTTCAGGCAGAGGTCGGCAACGGAGATCAAATTGAGAATAGTCGGTTCAGGCAGGGGTCGGCAATGGTGATCAGATCAATGAATAACACGAGTCAAAGCTAGGTACAAGGCGCTATCACAGGCAACCAGCAACTGCGGGGAAAAGAGCTTTATAGGGACAGACATAGGAGGGAAGGTATTGTGATTGGTGCACACAGGATCATAATAATGATTGGCCAGAACAATGGGAATGCCATCCAGTCCCTACCTGGGCTCATTGGCCCACTGTGTAAATTCCAGGTCTCATTGGCCCGACAGAAGGAAAGGGAGGACCCTGAACGCGCACTGGCCAGCAATAGAAATTACCTCCGGCGGCCGCGCTGAGAGCAGCGCCGCCGGAGGACATAAGAAGAACGTGCTCGCGCGCGCGCGCGAGCACGTGACAGAGAAGGACGGGAGCGAGGACGGCCGAGAGCGGTGCTGGCAGGCGCGCCAACCGCCGCCGCTGCCCGCCGCCGTCGCACAGACACTGCAGCTGCGGTGGGGCGCCCAGGACCAGCGCTGGAACGGGGCCCAGGTAAGCGGTTCCTGACACTACCCCCCCTTCACGAGGGGCCTCCGGACCCTCACCCGGTTTCCCTGGATTGTCACGATGGAACCTTCTTACAAGAGCCTTGGCATGAACATCCCTTGCTGCCACCCAGCATCTTTCCTCCGGACCATAGCCAACCCAATCTACCAAATACTGTAAAGAATTACGCACTTTATGTGAATCCAAGATCTTTTTCACTTCATACTCGGGCTCATTATCAAGAAGAATTGGTGCAGGACCAGGAAGAGGAGTATTCTTCGCCGGTTTTAACAGAAAAACATGGAAAGAATTGGGTATTTTCATGGTCGGCGGGAGTTGAACTTTAAAAGACACATTATTCAACTTCTTGATAATAGGAAAAGGACCAATAAATTTTGTATCTAATTTGCTAGATGGCTGACGGAGCGCAATATTCTTAGTGGAGACCCAAACTAGATCGCCTACTCGAAGAGTAGGTTCCTGTGATCTGCGGCGGTCGGCAAATTTCTTATACCTCAAACCAGTGGTCTTAAGAATCTCCTGAACGTGTGTCCAGATATTCTTCCGTTCTTGAAGCCACTCCTCCAACGCCGGCAGATTGGAAGGTGACCCTGAAAGGGAAGAAGCTCTAGGATTTTTCCCTAAGTTACAATAAAAAGGAGATACCTTGGTACTCTCACTAGGCGCGTTATTGTAAGCAAATTCGGCGAAATCAATAAATTCCGCCCATAGTTCTTGGGCATCAGAGACATAACACCTTAAGTATTGTTCCAAAGTTTGATTAGTTCTTTCCGTCTGCCCATTAGTCTGGGGATGGTAGGCAGAAGAAAGAGAGATCTGTATTCCCAACCGCGAACAGAAGTGTTTCCAAAAACGGGAAGTAAATTGAACACCCCGATCAGAGACTATATTGGACGGAATACCATGAATACGAAAAATATGCGAAGTAAACAGCCGCAAAAGCTCAGGTGCAGAAGGAAGTTTGGCCAAAGGAACGAAATGTGCCATCTTACTGAAACGATCTACGACCACCCAAATTACAGTATAACCATGTGAGAGAGGCAAATCTACAATAAAATCCATAGAAATATGGGTCCATGGCTCAGCAGGAATTTCAAGAGGAACCAAACCGCCACTAGGAGCCTTGTGAACTCCTTTACTTCGAGCACAAATAGCACAAGCGTCGATAAAGGCAGTGATATCGCGTCTCATGGTAGGCCACCATACATGACGACGGGCAAGCATAAACGTCTTACAGTTACCCAAATGACCAGCAGTTTTGGCATCGTGAAATTCGCGAATTACATCCGAACGCAGGTGTGGCGGAACAAACTGGCACCCCAAGGGTACATCACTAGGAGATTCATCTTGAAACGGCGCCAAGGTATTGGAGAGATCAGGAAGTAACGCCCCGACCACACAACCTGTGGGTAAAATTGGTTCACCAGAATCACCCCGATCCTTACATTCACCGAACAGAGATAGAGCATCAGCTTTAGTATTTTTTACACCCGGCTTGAAAGTAATAATAAAATTAAAGCGCAAGAAGAATAATGCCCAACGTGCCTGACGAGAGTTCAGCCTCTTGGCAGAACCTATGTATTCGAGATTTTTATGATCGGTATACACAGTTATAGGATGTAATGAACCCTCCAACCAGTGTCGCTATTCATCAAATGCCAGTTTAATAGCTAATAGTTCCCTATTGCCAACATCATAATTTTGTTCCGCGGTACTGAATTTACGCGAAAAATAAGCGCATGGATGGAGACGCTCAGGGTTACCAGAATATTGTGACAAAACTGCACCCACTCCCAGCTCAGAAGCATCTACTTCTATAACGAAGGCTTTATGAATATCTGGATGAATCAACACAGGTGCCGAAGTAAAGGCCCGTTTCAAGGTTAGAAAGGCCTCACAGGCAGAGGGGGACCAGTTAGCAGTAAAAGCCCCCTTGCGGGTAAGGTTGGTAAGGGGTGCAACAACATGGGAAAACCCTTTTATGAAACGCCGATAAAAATTTGCAAAACCTAGAAAACGTTGCAATTCCTTTAAAGTTTTGGGTTGGACCCAATCCTGAACTGCTGAAACCTTCCCCGCATCCATCTCCAAACCCTGGTTGGTAATAACATACCCTAGGAAAGGAACTGTAGTGACTTCAAACACACACTTAGACAGTTTAGCAAATAAGTTGTTCTCTCTTAATTTTTGTAGCACCAACTTAACATGGTGTCTGTGCTCCGGTAAAGAATTAGAAAAAATGAGAATATCATCCAAGTAGATGACTACAAATCTACCGAGATATTCCCTGAATATATCATTAACAAAATCTTGGAAAACGGCTGGCGCATTACAAAGACCGAAGGGCATGACCAGGTACTCATAGTGCCCATCCTTCACATTAAACGCAGTTTTCCCCTCGTCCCCCTGTCGGATGCGGATCAGATTGTAAGCCCCTCTCAAATCCAATTTGGAGAAAATTTGAGCTCCTGTGACTTGATTGAACAGATCCCCAATCAAGGGTAAGGGGTATCGGTTTTTTACAGTGATCTTATTCAAGGCACGATAATCTATGCACGGTCTCAAGCCACCATCTTTTTTCTCTACAAAAAAGAACCCAGCCCCAGCAGGCGAGGTAGAGGGACGGATAAATCCTTTCCTAAGATTTTCGGTAATATACTCCCTCATTGCTTGCTCCTCGGGCAGGGTAAGGTTATAGATCTTTCCCCTCGGGGGAATAGTGCCAGGCAGCAAGTCAATGGGGCAGTCATAAGACCGGTGTGGAGGCAAAGTATCAGCAGAGCATTCAGAGAATACATCGATCCAATCAGCATATTGCTGAGGTAATTCCTGTGGTAAGACTTGAACGCTTCTGAGGCCAGTAGTAAAACAGTGACCTTTGCAGTGATCACTCCACTTGGTCAAATCTCCAGCCTGCCAATCTAACACCGGGTTATGGAGTTGCAACCAGGGGTATCCCAAAACCACCGGGGTTTCTGGACAATCAAAAATAAAGAATTCTAAGAATTCGGAGTGTGAAGAGCCGACAATCAATCTGAGAGGTGGGGTCTTGGTAGTTATAGGACCTCCCTGGATCGCCTTCCCATTGATGGCCAAAACTTGTAGAGATCTTTCAAGGGGAACTAAAGGGATCCCTAAAGTGGAGATCATGCTTCTGTCCAGAAAGTTTCCAGCCGCACCACTGTCAATAAAGGCCGAAACTGTCTGCTTAGAAGACCCCCAAAACAAATCGATAGGTACAAGCATCTTATTTTGGCGAGAGTTACAAACTGACTCACCCAGATCAGTACTCTCTACCTGGTCTGGGTGTGGAAGTTTTCCGCCGGTTTCCCCTTATTGGGACAGGAGCCCGCAAAATGACCAGAATTCCCGCAGTACAGGCACAACCCCTTGGATCGCCTACGCTGCTTCTCCTCTTGGGATAAGCGGGTTCTCCCTAATTGCATAGGTTCTTCCTGGGAAAACGTAGAGGTACTTTCTCCACGGGGAACCGGGGATCTATGGCTCTGGACTGGTCTGAAGGACGTGGGAGCCCTGACTCTCTCCCTGGCCCTTTCTCTAAGACGTCGGTCTATTTTAATGGAAACCTGCATTAATTGATCTAGGTCCGCTGGCGGAGGAAAATTGACTAAAGCATCCTTGATGCTTTCCGACAGCCCTACCCTGAACTGACTACACAGAGCGGGATCGTTCCATCTAGCTTCGATAGCCCAGCGGCGGAATTCAGCACTGTAATCTTCAGCCGAATTCCGCCCTTGTTTTAAGGCCCGAAGCCTATTCTCTGCTGTAGACTGTGAATCAGGGTCAGCGTATAGGACGCTCATAGCGTTGAAAAATGCAGTTACAGATTGTAAGGCTATATCATGACTCGGCAAACTAAAGGCCCAGGACTGCGGGTCTCCTTGAAGTAGAGAAATGACTAAGCCTACTCGTTGGATCTCAGTGCCAGAGGAGACAGGCCTCAGCTTGAAATATAGTTCACATGAATTCTTGAAGTTAGAAAATTTTGCTCGCTCTCCAAAAAATTTTTCAGGCAGGGGAATCTTCGGTTCGGAGAAATGAGGTCGTACAGAGGAAGTCGGCACTTGACGAGACTCCTGGGTGGCCACTCTTTGAGCGAGTTGGTTGATCGCTGTGGCCATAGCTTGCACCTGCTGTACCAGGTCATCCATGTTATGGCCTGTGATAATGTCACGCTCTGGTAACTCCAGCCCTCTAGGTAAGCCCTCAACCCCCAATCTCCGCAGCCAGCTTCACCTGTAGGAGCCCCCGCTTGCCGGGACGCAGAATACGCCTGCCCGGGATCGGTTGCCCCCAGGACTTCAATGGCTCAAAGGATGAGAGCTTACAGGTATAGAGGTCTGAAGAACCAATGGCTAAGAGCGAGTGTAGCGGAAGTCCAGAGACAGGCCAGAGGTTAACACGGGGAGTCAGAGTTCGCAGCGGTACAGAGGGGTGAGACAGCTCGAGGTCTAGGTACAAGGCAGAGGTCGGCAACGGAGATCAGATCGAGATTGGTCGGTTCAGGCAGTGGTCGGCAACGGAGATCAGAATAGTCGGTTCAGGCAGAGGTCGGCAACGGAGATCAGAATAGTCGGTTCAGGCAGAGGTCGGCAACGGAGATCAAATTGAGAATAGTCGGTTCAGGCAGGGGTCGGCAACGGTGATCAGATCAATGAATAACACGAGTCAAAGCTAGGTACAAGGCGCTATCACAGGCAACCAGCAACTGCGGGGAAAAGAGCTTTATAGGGACAGACATAGGAGGGAAGGTATTGTGATTGGTGCACACAGGATCATAATAATGATTGGCCAGAACAATGGGAATGCCATCCAGTCCCTACCTGGGCTCATTGGCCCACTGTGTAAATTCCAGGGCTCATTGGCCCGACAGAAGGAGAGGGAGGACCCTGAACGCGCACTGGCCAGCAATAGAAATTACTTCCGGCGGCGCTGCTCTCAGCGCATAAGAAGAACGTGCTCGCGTGCGCGCGCGAGCACGTGACAGAGGAGGACGGGAGTGAGGACAGCCGAGAGCGGTGCTGGCAGGCGCACCAACCGCCGCCGCCGCTGCCCGCCGCCGTCGCACAGACGCTGCAGCTGCGGTGGGGCGCCCAGGACCAGCGCTGGAACGGGGCCCAGGTAAGCGGTTCCTGACACCACCAAAGGGTCGACCTTTGTGGAGCTCCATGTTGCTGCCTTTGTCTAAACACTAATTCTTCACCTGTTCATCTATGTGAGAATTGCAAAACATGGCCTGCTGGTGGCTCTCGAGAAAGGGTTTGCGGAACTCTGCTTTAAAGAGGAACATCAGACCCTTTAAACATCCCTCCCTCACTGCCTCTTGAACATCTGCGTTATCTAAAACGCTGATATCTGGCAGCATTCCTGGCCCCTTTCCACCCGACGAGTAAAGGCTGCAGACTTAGCCGTCCTTAACTGTAGCTGTCCTCTCTTAAAATGTCCCAAGCCGCTTCCTGCGGAAGAGCTGAGGGGTCGACGCAGGGCATGTCGGGATTCCAAGATAGTGCTGCCCAACGGAGGATGACAGGGGAGCGTAGGGATGCCGAGCACGATGTGACCAGACAGATAAGCTTAAATTAACTATTTTCTAAACCGAAGGGGAAGGGGGCAGGGTAAGCCAGGTCTGGGGGGATTTTACTAACTCCCGTAATGTTCCTCCTTAAATCGATAATCCACTTTCCTACGTAACCTGTTTTCTTAATACTTTGTAGCTGACAGGTACGACTAGAACTAGTGAGCATTTAGAACTCGGCTGGTGTCATGTTGTCCTTGATCAATCTGGGTCATCCTCCATAAAATATAGCAACAATGGCAAAAGAATAAGGATAGATGCCGTAGCCCATTGCCAAACACTGAAAATGAAATGGCCATTGGCTCCTTAGAGGTTGGCAAGTAGAGGAAGGGAAGCTGGCAACCAGGATTTAACTTGGTTTTTGTAAAATGCGAAACCACAAAGTAGGCTGAATGAGCCTGTATTAAGGTAACTAAGGTCTGTTTGGTAGAAGTATCCTCAGTTCCAAGTTCCACTGTCCCACCAGACCAGTCCATTAAACTGATAATGCCGATTGGTTCTTAAAAGTAAGTGAGTAAGGGATGGGAAGTCTGGACAGTGCCTATGTCTCCCCGCAATCCAAACGTAAATTGCTGTGAAGATCAAAAGACCTTTCCTGGAAAGTCATGGTTGATCTGTGGAATACATATTAAGCAAAACTCAGTAAACTTAAACATACAGTATTAGTAAACTCATTGAAATTAAGTCATTTTTCTTGCCAACATGGTAAAGATGGAAAAATGGTCTAACTCCACTAACACCATTATTTTTGTTGGTCATTCTATGTCCTCTTCCTGTGCCTCCAGTGGCTTTTTACTGTTTTGAATTTGGTATGCTAATTTCCTCATTTTAGAAAATCTCTTACAAGTTGGACTTTTAGGATTGCTGGGATAAGGATAGTTTAAAATGGAGAGGGTATAAGCATGGAATGTTCGAAAGATTCTGTCCAACCTTTGCGTTGTTCGTTCTAGAAGTTGAACTTTTATGAGTTTTCTGGACAGCATATTTTTGGAGCACCAAACAATGCACCATGGTTAAAAATGGATGGAACCAAGAAATAGATTTGTACAAAGAGAGTTTATGATCCCTTGACTGAACATGATTTTAACCACCCCTTGCCTCATAGATAACAATTTCAGATCATAAAGTATCCTAGATTTCCAAGCTGGACTAATACGTTTCCTGAATGAACTTTTTACCACTGGATTTTTACGTGGATTTTAGAAAGGAAGTTCATAATCTATTGTTTGGACCTTGTTCTGACCACCCTTTACTTTAACCAGTCCATAAAGTCCCTAAGTCTTCCAAGCTGGACTTTTACGTGTTGCCTGAATAAAAATAATTTGGAGGAGGAAAACGTTGCAGCACTGTTTAAGTCGGGAGTGTAAGGAATAGATTGTACAAAGGAAGTTCATTATCCATTTTACCTGGTTCTGACAACCCTCATCCATACCATAAAGTTTCTTAGCCTTCCAAGTTGGGCTTTTATGATTTGCCTGAATAGAGATACGTGGTGTGGACATGGGGGAACTGAGGCATGGATAGAGAAATAATGTTCATGATCTATTAATTAGACCCTGTTCTGACCACCCTTTGCCTAGCTTAGAGGCTGATTCATTACAAATGGCAGATGAGCGTCTGTATAGTGGCGCTTAGAGCGAATGCTAGTAAATGCTGTAAGCGGTTATCCGGTGCTGTAACAGAGCGCCTCAGTCGCTGTAGTAACCTGGCCGGCATTGATGAATGTGATGTATGTTGGGTGCTCTAACACAAGTACAGCACTGCAGCGAGCGAGAGGTAGCGCCAGCTCAGTGCGACCGAATCTCGGCCCTCCACACCATACTTATCAAAAAAGGACACACACACAGCGTAGACGCTGTTTTAAAACTGTGACATTAACACTTTAGTGCCAGACCTCTAATGACAATTCTGCATAAAAATATAAAGAATCAAAAAAGTTTCTAAAAGTGTTTGTTTGCAGCCAGGAGAGGTCACACAATGATTTGAGCAAAAAAAAAAATGTCAAACACGCTGTTTAAACACAAGCAAATAAACATCCATTGAAATGTATGGGAGAGCGACACTGAGCGAAAGGTAATACCTGGCGCTCTGGCGCTATACACTGAACCGCCTGTAATAATACATAGGACGCTACATTGCGCTGTTAGAGGCGCTTACCAGATTCGCTTTCATAAATGTGGTTTTGCCTACATCCCCAGCGTTCACCAGATGCTGCCTGCCGCTACGAGGCGCTACCTGGCCCTATGCCTTCTTAAATAACCCCCTTAGTTTTCCATGTTGGTCTTTACATGGACCTGAACAGAAGTATTATCATGATACCAAACTTTGGGCCTTATTTATCACGGGCTAGCGCCAGGTAGTGTCTGACGAGCGCCAGGTACCGCCAGCTATCGGCGGCTACCGACTCAAGTACGCCCGGCGGCGGTCACAATGACGCATTTATCAAGCAAAATGAGGCTAGCGCCGGTGAGAGCGACGGCTAGCGCGGCATTCATCATGAAGCCGCCTGGACCGAACAGCGCCGCTGCAAATTCCTTCACAGCGCCAGGTATGAGCTGTCGCTCCCTGGCGATGTCCAATGCATTTCAATGGAGCAATCTATAATTAATCATAATTAATTGGTATTAATTTTTTTTTTTTTTTTAATGTCAAAAATTCGGAGACCACTTCTGCAATGTTAGGATTTATTTTTAAGTAAAAAAAAAATTTCCAAAAAATTGGTGCAGAATTGATCTAACAGGTCTGATATTAATGTATTCATATTACAAAATGATTCTAAAAACATGTATAATGTTACAATCAAAAAATATGGTTGTTTAGGGGTTAAAAACTAGTTAACACCCATCGCCGCCAGCGCTCTGGGGTTTAAACAAGGAATGGACAGCGACAGCACATTCGGAGCGTGATTTGTTAATGAATATGAAGCTAGCCGTTCGCTCTGGCCATTCGTTGTCAGGCGCTCACATACAACGCTGAACCTGTGAAACAGCGACCCCTAAGCCCGTATTCAACATTACCGCACACCGACTGAGTCGCTGTCATCAAGCAAACGCCGGCCAAGCACAGCGAATACTGGCTGGCGCTGAAAAAATCACGCTACAGTCGCTCATCTGGCGCTACCTGGCGCTATTAATGAATCGGCCTCCCCGCCTCATCCAGACTAGTGGTCATAAGTTGATTCTTTTTGGGAGAGGCACGTAGTGCAACATGGTTAAAACCAGGTAACAAAACAAGTCCATTATCTATTGCTCGGACCTGATTCTGACCACCCCTATCTAGTACATACCTAAAAATATGTACTATGGCGGCAGCATGGAGAAGGTCATGGTTAAAGCGGAAAGAACTGATGCATGATCTATTGGTTGGACCTGGTTCTGACAAACCCTTGTCTCGTCTAGACCAGTACCCCAGCTGGCACTAAGTAATATCAAATGTAGTTTATTAGGCATATTATTTCTCATACTTTTTTTCTGGGTTTGCTTTGGTAATACCTTGTTGCATTTCCTCTTTCCTACATTTAGCCACTCATTGGATCCATCTTTCTCAGCTTCCCTTTTGCCTCCAAGGCGATATAACTTGCATAAAAGTTTCCAGAGTATACAAATGTTTCAGACTGGGGTCCCTAGTTATTTATCGGGTAGAGTCTGATAAAAGAGATTCATAAGAAACTCATCCATATTTATTAGGAAGCGCTGGGCAATAACACTTACCGCAAGAAATGTAATCAGGTCCTCAACGCAACTGGGATGATCTTTTCAAGTGTGCACTTCATATCCCCGTTCTTTTAGAATATATTATATTTATAATTGAAATAATTTCTGGTAAAGTATTCTGAGAGTTGTATTATGATGATGACATTATCTGTTATCTTCATAAAAATAGATTGATTCAAATCATATTCAGAGTGGGGCTGGGGAGAAAGTTACTTTTAGCAATCAGAAAATCATTATAACTCACACTGACGTTCCCCTAATTTTGACGCAGTTTCGATGGTTTGACCTCAAACCAGAACCGGATTACGTCCGAAGTGGACAAGGCAAGGGCCCATGACTCTGGGAGTTCCAGGGGGGTTTGGTCATTGCAATCTTCTCCAAAGCCTTTTTTGGCACATTAAAGTGGCCTTTTCACTATCCCGGGTTTTGGTCTGTTCCCCTTGGGCACCCCGGTTCAGGGTGCCCCACTGTGTGAAACTCTGATCGCCAAGTCCCCTTATCACTACTCAAGAAGTCAGCTCGAATACTAGTCACACATCCGAGCAGCGGTGGTGGTGGCATCACTCAGCTCCCTTCGGCTGTGCATGGCCCTGCACAGCCATTCAGTTGTGGCGGACGTGACCTCTCTCAGCCGAGGAGGGAAGCAAGTGATGCCGGTGCTGCTCGCAAGTGCGATGTGGGGGAAAGGTGAGTTTGCTGTATGTCTTGGGGGGTTTCACACAGCGGGGCATCCCAGTTCATCCCAGGGAGGGAGTGAGAATTCCTTGGAGTTTCATACACTTGGACTTTCCAGGAATGATCCTGTGCCAAAACACGCCACCCCAATAATTCTATTGGACAGTCAGCCAGTGACACCAATTGAGACAACGCTTTGGAAAGAAATCTCCCAGCTGCCTCAGTAAGTCTCTCTTTTCCACATTTCCTCACTCTCTTTCTTTCTCTCATATAGCATTTTGCCTTCATTTTAATTTTATTATAATTTTCTTCTTCTCTCCAGCGTATCTCAAGAATATTACTTTTTTTCTTGCATTTTTTTGCCAAATTCGTACCTATTAGCCATTTCTTCTTGTAAGTTCCCTCCTTCTACATAGTAACATAGTAACATAGTATGTAAGGCTGAATAAAGTCCATCCAGTTCAGCCTGTTTAACTCCTTCCAGTGGTCTAGTAGCCGTAGCTTGAAATGTTATTACATGCAAGGAGGGCATCCCGGACACTATAGATCTCCTTCCAGTGGTCTAGCAGCCATAGCTGGAAATGTTATTACATGCCAGGAAGGCATCAAGGCAACTTTTGAACGTTTTTACTGTATCCATCATTATTACCTCCTCTGGCAGCGAGTTCCATAGTCTCACTGCTCTTACAGAGAAGAATCCCCTCCTATGTCGGTGGAGAAAGCACCTTTCCTCTAACCTTAGTGGATGCCCCCGGGTTATGGTTACACTCCTTGATCCTCCTTGACAGATCCTTGTATTGAACCTGAATATATTTATACATAGTTATTAGATCACCCCTCAATCGTCTTTTTTCTAGACTAAATAAGCCTAACTTGGACAATCTTTCCGGGTACTCTAGCCCCCGCACTCCTTTTATTAACTTTGTTGCCCTTCTTTGAACGTGCTCCAGTTCTGATATGTCCTTCTTAAGCACAGGTGCCCAGAACTGTACACAGTATTCCATATGGGGTCTGACTCCTTCTCTTTTACATCTTTCTTCTGTCTTTCCTTCATTTCCTCTTTCTCCTTCTATGTTACATCTTCCCTCTATGTATCTTTTCCACATTCCATTTTTCTGCTTTGCTTTTACATCTTCCCTCCATCTGTCTTTTCCACACTCCCTTCTTCTGCACAAGCCATATCTCCGCACCCACATCCCCTGCATATCCCTAACTAGGGATGCTCCGCAAGAAAAGAATAAAACCCAAGAAAGTCAATTTCTTGGGTGGGATCCATTTTTATAGAAAATTGTATATACAACACACTAGTACAATCTTTATCACATTGCCTGTATTTGGGATGCTCGCACACTGCCTGTATTTGGGATGACCACTCACTTCCTGTATTTGAGAAGCTTGCACAATGCCTGCAATAAAGATGCCCGCACACTGCCTGTAACTGGGATGTCCGCACACTGCCTGCAATTGGGATGTCCGCACACTGCCTGCAATTAGGATGTCCCCACACTGCCTGTAATTGAATTTCCACTCACTGCCTGTAATTGGGATGCCCCTCACTGCTTGTAATGTGAGATACCACTCAATGCCTGTAATTTGGGATGCCACTCACTGCCTTTAATGTGGGATACTGCTCACTGTCTGAAATGTTGGCTCTGTAATGGTGTGATTGGGGGAATGCTGCATGCTGCCTGTTATGGGGTGTTTGAGAGGGGGTATTTTAGCCCACCTTTTGGTTCAGAATACTTTTTCTCCTTCCTGGGTGTGTCTTATAGGCAGGTCCGTCTTATAGGGGGGAACGGCGGCATATGCTAATCACAAAACAAATGGAGGGATAATGCAATGATGATTTGACCGACCTGCTCGGATGCTCGGGGAAAGGTCGGGACACTAAATTCCCAGGCTGGTTTTTGGTCCCCCTGCTGGTAATATTCTAGTGATTCTCCAGAGAACTGCTTAAGGTTAAAGTTACGGCCTTATTTATCAAGGGATAGCGCCAGGTAGTGTCTCACTAGCGCCAGGTAGCGCCAGCTATCGGCGGCTACCGACTCCAGAACGCCAGGCGGCGGACACAATCACGCATTTATCACGCTAAATGAGGCTAGCGCCGGCGAGAGCGTCACCTAGCGCGGGATTCATCATGTAGCGGACTGCAACGAACAGCGCCGCTGCTAATCCCATCACAGCGCCAGGTATGACCTCTCGCTACCTGGCGCTCTCCAATGCATTTCAATGGAGCAATCTTTAAATATTCATAATTAATTGATATGATTGTTTTTTTTTTTTTTTTTTTTTTTTTTTGTCAAAAATTCTGTGACCACTACGGCAATGTTATATATTTTTTTTAAGGTAAGAAAAAAAAATTTGTGCAGAATTGATATTACAGGTCTGATATTAATGTATTCATATTACAAAATGTTTAGAAAAACTTGTTTATTTTTTTAATCCAAAAATATGGATGTTTGGGGGTTAAAAACTACTTTTAAGCCATCGCCGCCAGTGCTCTGGGGTTTAAACAAGCATTTTGCAGCGCGAGAATTTTTTGAGCGTGATTTGTTAATGAATATGCTGGGAGCCGTTCGCTCTGGCCATTCGCTGTCAGGCGCACCCATACAGCGCGAAACCTGTGAAACAGCGACTCCTAACCCCGTATTCAACATTACCGCACACCGACTGAGTCGCTGTCAACAAGCGAACAACGGCCAAGCACAGCGAATACTAGCGAGCGCTGTGAAAATCACGCTACTGGCGCTCATCTGTCGCTACCTGGCGCTATTACTGAATCGGCCTCTTAGTTCACAGTGACTTCCTCATGAATTTCCCTTTATTTTGCATTAGGCTTTTTGTCTCGTTATTTGTATGCAGGTTGGTGTTGAAATACTCTCTGACTTCTATAGCTAAATAATATTGCTTCTCTGGGAGGTACGATGCTGCCAGCTAAGCGTGCTCAGCATCGGGATGCATCTCTAGTCTCGGAAGATCCTGTTATTATCATCCGTCCATTAAAATGCCGGTTGAGTTTTACGCTTCCCAGGTAAGAACAGCGGGAAAAGTCCCTTAAACATTTATGCACGAAGCGCGCCGGAAGCACCTCACCTGCACCTGAGCAGCGATGATTCATGATTTTATTTCTGCACGGCTTCTATTGCATCTACATTGGAAGAAGTTCTGATGAGGCACTGCTGGAAATTATTATTTTATCATTTTATTTAAATGTATTATAATAAAAAGTAATAAAACAATAGAGAATAACATAAAAAATAATTTCCGAAAGACATTGATGAAACTGCATACATTTATTTATGCATTTATTGACAATAGAATAACAACAATTTCAATATATATTTTGTCATTTAGGAACCCTCCAGCTAAAGAGGCTTCTGTGATATTACATTTAAATCATGAATGTTTATAACTTGGGTGTCATAAACATTTTGAGGGATACAATATGGCTGGCCGGATCCATCTTAGCTTACACAAGTAGCTTGCTTTGCTGAGCTTTGAGTTTGCTTTGCTGAAGGACACAGAACAACTAATCTGCTGAGAAAATTGGAAGAAAGTTATGCTATAGATTATGATATTTTTATCCTTTTATGTTTCTCACACTGGCTCTAAAGACATCTGGCCTAGTGAGCTTAACTCGTTGTTGCCATGACTGGTGGGAAAGTGTCCCTTTCTGGTCAATGATGAAGACAGGGGTATATAAACTGGAGATGCCAGACAGGAGCTCGGAACAAGTCTAACGGGATGTCATTCTTGCTGTGGTTGCTTCTGCTTTAATACATTATATACAAAAAATGAAATATACATACATATCTGAATTCATTGATTTCATTATAATTATTTATTTGATCTGTACAATCTTTACTGAAACGCATTGTTCATTGATAACTTAGGCCCTTATTTAACAAGGGATAGCGGCAGGTAGCGAATGGTGAGCGAACGGTAATGGCGCTCACCGCCACGAGAACGCCGGCTCCCCTCCGCAATCACACATTTATCAAGCCGATCCTGCTTAGCGACTGACAGAGCGCCAGATAGCGAATCATTCATCATTATTCCAGCCTCATCCCACAGCGCCAGCGAGCGACCTTGAACAGCGACAGGTATGACCTCTCGCTACCTGGCGCTCTCCAATGCATTTCAATGGAGCAATCTTTAAATATTCATAATTAATTGCTGTTAATTTTTTTTTTTTTTTTTAAATGTCAAAAATTCTGTGACCACTTCTGCAATGTTAGTTATTTTTTTTAAGGTTAAAGTGGACCAACACCCAGGGGGGATCGGCCCGAAAATCTATAAGATTCCCGGACCGATCAGATCCCTCCCCGCGGGGCATCCGAAATCGGGATGTCCCGCAGGGAGGAACCCCCCAGGAGGCCCACAAACCTTACCTCAGCCCCGTTCCATCGGCGCATGCGCGAGCCGCAGCCGCGTCTCGCGCTTCCCTCTAGCAGGGCGCGCACCCGCGCCGGCCATTTGTGAATGGCCGGTGCAGGCGCGCTCCCTGTTAGAGGGATGTGCGAGACGCGGCCTCCAGCACTCAGAGCCAGCTGAGCTGGTATGCGCATACCACAGCGGCTCTGAGCGCTGTGATTGGCTGGCGCGGTCACGTGGGAGCGGGGAGAGGTGAGTTTTTTGGGGCTTTCTGGGGGGTTTCAGACAGCAGGGCACCCCCCGATCGGGGTGCCCCACCGAAGTGGACCAAAACCCAGGATAGTCAAAATCCAGAGTTGATATTACAGGTCTGATATTAATGTATTCATATTACAAAATGTTTTGAAAAACATGTTTTTTTTTTTTTTTTTTCAAAAAATATGGTTGTTTGGGGGTTAAAAAACTACTTTTAACCCATCCCCGCCAGTGCTCTGGGGTTTAAACAAGCATTTCACTGCGCAAGAATTTTTGGAGCGTGATTTGTTAATGAATATGCTGGGAGCCGTTCGCTATGGCCATTCGCTGTCATGTGCTCCCATACAGCGCGGAACCTGTCAAACAGCGACTCCTAACCCCGTATTCAACATTACCGCACACCGACTGAGTCGCTGTCAACAGCCGAACAACGGCCAAGCACAGCGAATACTATGAAAATAACGCTGTGAAAATAACGCTACTGTCGCTCCTCTGTCGCTACCTGGCGCAATTATTGAATCTTTGAAGAGAAAGATTCAAGAAATAACTTATCCATAGATAAAAAAAATTCATAAATCAAAGCATTCATTTTTAGTTTTTCTAATAAAAAAAAATGAAAGGCAACAGTGGCTCTGAAATCTGAGATCATCCACTAAATGATTCCAGTAACTTCTGTTTCCATTGTCCCTCTCATGGGACAACTGTTATGTATATTAAACTGATCATCTTGTAAGTGCACAATGAGAATTGAACAACTATTGGCAATACATTGATTTATAGTTTTGACTGCTTTTACAAAAAAAATCTGTTACATATTAACACGTGGCAGATATTGTTAAAAGCGATAATGTATATCCTCTGACAAAGCCCAAAATTGTAGTGAAACATGTTGGGGGAAACTTAGAGGCTGATTTATTAATAGCGACATGTAGCGACAGTTGAGCGACTGTAGCGGTATTTTCACAGCGCCCGCTAGTAGTCGCTGTGCTTGGTCATTGTTCGGTTGTTGACAGCGACTCAGTCGGTGTGGCGTAATGTTGAATACAAGGTTACGAGTCGCTTTTTGACAGGTTCCGCGATGTATGGGTGCGCATGATAGCGACTGGTCAGAGCGACCGGCTTCCAACATATTCATCAAAAAATCACGCTCAAAAAATTCAAGCGCTGTGAAATGCATGTTTAAACCCCAGAGCGCTGGAGGCGATGTGTTAAAAGTAGTTTTTTAACCCCCAAACAACCATAATTTTGGAAACCAAAAATAAAAGTATTTTTAATAATTTAGTAATATGAATACATTAATATCAGACCTGTAATATCAATTCTGTACAATTTTTAAAAAAAAAATTTTTCCCTTAAAAAAATTATCTAAAATGGCAGAAGTGGTCACAGAATTTTTCACATTTAAAAAAAAAAACACATTAATAACAATTAATTATTAATATTTAAAGATTGTTCCATTGAAATGCATTGGAGAGCGCCAGGTAGCGAGAGGTCATACCTGTCGCTGTTCAAGGTCGGACGCTGGCGCTGTGGGCTGAGGCTGGAATAATGATGAATGAGTCGCTATATGGCGCTATCTCAGTCGCTAAGCAGGATTGGCTTGATAAATGTGTGATTGTGGTGGGGAGCCGACGTTCTCGTGGCGGGGCCCGTCATTACCGGCCGCTCACCAGTCGCTACCTGTCGCTATTCCTTCATAAATAAGGGCCTTACTTTCAGACTTTTGAAACAGCAGACTTTGCAGAATGACATCAATGATTTATTTGTATTTCTAATGTTGTAATTCGTCTACACTCTTTTTTTAAGAAATCTAATATAAATGTATCTACCCTAAGAGACTCCAGGGAGGCCAATGTCCTCCTGACTTGGGATGCCCCGCAGTGTGAATCCCCAGATCACAAGTAAACTCAGCTAGATGGGCTGCATAACGGCTTTACCTCTATCCGAGTCTCATAATCACACCAGGCATTTCTCAATGGCTGGCTCATGTACGTGGAGGAGCGGGGGTGCTGATTGGCCAGCGGAGAGAATACATGCACTGTAGGATCATCAAAAGGTGAGTTTTCACTGGGCTATCACACAGGAACAAAACCAGGGAGTGTGAACAACCCAGGTGTTTTTTCTCTATAAAGCGGAACAAATTCTAAGAGGCCAATTCATTAATAGCGGCAGGTAGCGACAGTTGAGCGACTGTAGCGGAATTTTCAGAGCGCCCGCTAGTAGTCGCTGTGCTTGGCCGTTGTTCGGTAGTTGATAGCGACTCAGTCGGTTTGCCGTAATGTTGAATATTGGGTGAGGAGTCGCTATTTGATAGGTTCCGCGCTGTATGGGAGCGCATGATAGCGACTGGCCCTAGCGACCGGCTCCCACCATATTCATTAACAAATCACGCTCAAAAAATTCTCGCGCTGTAAAATGCATGTTTTAACCCCAGAGCGCTGGCGGCAATGGGTTAAAAGTAGTTTTTTAACCCCCAAACAGCCATATTTTTGGAAACCAAAAAAAAAAGTTTTTTAAATAATTTTGTAATATGAATACATTAATATCAGACCTGTAATATCAATTCTGTACATTTTTTTTTTATTTCTTTTTTTTACCTTAAAAAATTATCTAAAATGGCAGAAGTGGTCACAGAATTTTTCACATTTAAAAAAAAAAAAAAAAATTAATAACAATTAATTATGAATATTTAAAGATTGTTCCATTGAAATGCATTGGAGAGCGCCAGGTAGCGAGAGGTCACACCTGTCGCTGTTCAAGGTCGGACGCTGGCGCTGTGGGGTGAGGCTGGAATAATGATGAATGAGTGGCTATATGGCGCTATCTCAGTCGCTAAGCAGGATTGGCTTGATAAATGTGTGATTGTGGTGGGGAGCCGGCGTTCTCGTGGCGGGGCCCGTCATTACCGGCCGCTCACCAGTCGCTACCTGTCGCTATTCCTTCATAAATAAGGGCCTAAGTAGGCCAGCCCTGGAGTCTATTGGATCCTGCTGGGTGAAGCAACACATTTTTTCATGCAGCTCCCTTGGTTATATCAACAAACACATGGGGAGCAAGATTGGCCACATCCCAAGCATCTCCATTATTATCAGAAGGCAGGAGCGTGTCCTTGTCTAGGGAAGTGCCCGCATTTGGCTCAGAGCCATTTGCGGAGCATTAATATGGGTGGTAAATGGCTCTGACTGTACTAGGGCAGCACATGTGGCACAGGACTGGGGAAAGGTGAGTGTGTACTAGACAA
This sequence comes from Gastrophryne carolinensis, assembly GCA_027917425.1. Taxonomy (NCBI): domain Eukaryota; kingdom Metazoa; phylum Chordata; class Amphibia; order Anura; family Microhylidae; genus Gastrophryne; species Gastrophryne carolinensis. Next base: position 423,108,443 of record CM051239.1, read on the forward strand.
TCTGGGGGGTTTCATACAGAGGGGCAAATCAAATCCCATATTTTGTTTTGCTTTAACAGCAGAAAAGTGTCAGTTTTTCTTCAATTCAAAATCGTTACTGTGTTGGTCTATATAGGTATGTGCTATACTTTTTATAATACTATTTCTTTTCTATTTATATTAGAGGAGGCTCACACATGTGTCTTGGAATTGCCAGTTTAAGGTATGGGCAAAGCAGGGGGTTTCACCCACAGTGGGATCCTTTCTTGTGTGCTACATCGGGCAGGCTGATGCATTACTAGCGGCAGGTACCGGCGAATGAGCGTCTGTAGCGAGGCGCTCAGAGCGACCGCTAGTAGTCGCTGTAATCAGCTATGGGTTGCTGTTACCGAGCGCAGTAACAAAGCGAAAACATATGGAATGACATTGTTGTAACATTGTGACATTAACACTTTAATGCCAGACCCGTAATGACAATTCTACATAACAATTTAAAAAATCAAAAAAGTTTTCAAAAATTACTCTATCTAAGCCAGGAGAGGTCACACAATGATTTAATAAAAAAAAAAAAAAAAAAATTAAAAGAAAACCCTGTTTAAAGAGAAGAAATGTAACGTCCATTGAAATGTATGGGAGAGCGACAGGTAGCGACAGATGCTCTGGAAGCCAGAGCGCCAGCGGTATACGCTGAGCCATCTGTGATGATGAATCGGACGCTACATGGCACTGTTAAGAGTCGCTCACCGGAATTGCTTTGAGGCCGATTCATTAATAGCGCCAGGTAGCGACAGATGAGCGACTGTAGCAGTATTTTCACAGCGCCCACTAGTAGTCGCTGTGCTTGGCCGTTGTTTGGTTGTTGACAGCGACTCAGTCGGTGTGCGGTAATGTTGAATATTGGGTGAGGAGTCGCTATTTGACAGGTTCCGCGCTGTATGGGAGCGCATGAAAGCGAATGGCCATAGCGAACGGCTCCCACCATATTCATTAACAAATCACGCTCAAAAAATTCTCGCGCTGTGAAATGCTTGTTTAAACCCCAGAGCGCTGGCGGCGATGGGTTAAAAGTAGTTTTTAAACCCCCAAACAACCATATTTTTTTAAACCAAAAAAAACAAGTTTATAAAAACATTTTGTAATATGAATACAGTAATATCAGACCTGTAATATCAATTCTGCACAAATTTTTTTTTTTATTTACCTTAAAAAAAATATCTAACATGGCAGAAGTGGTCACAGAAATTTTCACATAAAAAAAAAAAAAAAGAATAACAATTAGTTATGAATATTTAAAGATTGTTCCATTGAAATGCATTGGAGAGTGCCAGGTAGCGAGAGGTCATACCTGTCGCTGTTCAAGGTCGCTCGCTGGCGCTGTGGGCTGAGGCTGGAATAATGATGAATGATTCGCTATCTGGCACTCTCTCAGAAACTAAGCAGGATTGGCTGGATAAATGTGTGATTGTGGTGGGGAGCCGGCGTTCTCGTGGCGGTGACAGTCATTACCGTTCGCTCACCAGTCGCTACCTGGCGCTATCCCTTGTTAAATAAGGGCCTTTGATAAATGTGGTATTGCGTACAGCGCCCGGTGTTTACTAGACGCTGCCTGCCGCTAACAAGGCACTACCTGGCTCTATCCCTTGATGAATAAACCCCAGAGTGAGTGAGTTTGAAGCCGAACTTGCTTAATATGCCCCGGTAGGTCACCCCAGGGCCTGGGAAAATCACTCACACCCCCTTAAAAATTCAACATTCACCGTGGCCCGGCAGCCTTTTGTTGCGTCTATGAAAGTAATTATAATAAACCATTATCCATCCTACAGTGAGAGAGAACCCCTCTTTAAAATCATAGCGAGCAATTACTTGCAGGACATATGGATCATTGTATTTTTTCCCTTCCAATCATAATATGAAAAACAAGAAAGGTGAGGAGGAGAGACAAATCAGCCCCGTTACACATCCCATTATCCCGCACATAAAGAGCGCCATTGTTTCAAGATAATGGCTTCTGAATATAAACTGCACTGCCGGATCATTTTATATTTCTCTGCTCATTTCAGTAACAAATGGCAAAGAACGACGTTACATTCATTTGCAAGGAGAAAGAAAATTGCGTTATTATTACTAAATCAGCGATATGTCATTTTAATAATGTTTAAGACATAATAGATATAAACTTCACAAACACTGAATTTGCTCAACAGCCGGTCATAAATGGAACTGTACTTTACTTCATTTGTCTATGGATCTTGGTCAGCTCAAACACCAACTGACTTCATATAATATATATATATATATATATAAATATATATATATATTGCCTTGAAAAGTGGTTATACCCCTTGAAATTTTACACATAGAGGCCGATTCAATAATAGCGCCAGGTAGCGACAGATGAGCGACAGTAGCGTTATTTTCACAGCGCCCGCTAGTATTCGCTGTGCTTGGCCATTGTTCGGCTGTTGAGAACGACTCAGTTGGTGTGCGGTAATCTTGAATACGGGGTTAGGAGTCGCTGTTTGACAGGTTCTGCGCTGTATGGGAGCGCATGACAGCGAACGGCCATAGCGAACGGCTCCCACCATATTCATTAACAAATCACGCTCCAAAAATTCTCGCGCTGTGAAATGCTTGTTTAAACCCCAGAGCGCTGGCGACGATGGGTTAAAAGTAGTTTTTTAACCCCCAAACAACCATATTTTTAGAAAAAAAAAAAAAAACATGTTTTTCAAAACATTTTGTAATATGAATACATTAATATCAGACCTGTAATATCAATTCTGCACAAATTTATTTTATTTTTTTTTTACCTTAAAAAAAAAATCTAACATTGCAGAAGTGGTCACAGAATTTTTGACATTTAAAAAAAAAAAAAAAATTATTAGCAATTAATTATGAATATTTAAAGATTGCTCCATTGAAATGCATTGGAGAGCGCCAGGTAGCGAGAGGTCATACCTGTCGCTGTTCAAGGTCGCTCACCATTCGCTACCTGGCGCTATCCCTTGTTAAATAAGGGCCATAGTTATTAATGTATCTGGTTGATTTTAAGGTGCTTGATGAATAATGGTAAATCATGGATTGTTGACAAGGAAAAGTATCTACATATTACATACTATTCTAAAGTAAAATGGAGGGTAAATAATGGGACCGTGTGCGGGAAAGAAAGAGATAGAAAAATGGGTGCAAGCAGGAGCTGAGTTAGTATTCTGTTGACAATGTCCATTAGACAATGTAAGGGACGGGCCCAGGCTGATTCATCACTAACGCCAGGTAGCGACAGATGAGCGTCTTTAGCAGGCATTTTCACAGCGCCCGCTAGTAGTCGCTGTGCTCAGCCGTGGGTCACTACTTCATAGCGACTCAGTCGCAGTTCAGTAATGTTGAATACATTGTGAGGAGTCGCTATTTGACCAGTACAGCGCTGTATGGGAGCGCATGTTAGCGACTGCTCATAGCGACCGACTCACACCATATTCAGCAAAAAAACAGCCTCACAATTCTCTGGCGCTGAAAAATGCTTCTCTGAAGCCCAGAGCGCAGGAGGCGGTGTGTTTAAAGTGTATTTTCCAGCATCTATCCACTAGTAACAAAGTGACAACATATGGAATTACATTGTAACATGAACACTTTAATGGCAGACCTGTAATATCATTTCTGAAGAAATATATATAAACTGAAAAAATTGTGAAAAAACAGCTTTTTGAATGCCAGAATATGTGATTTTTTGAAAAAAAAAAAAAAAAAAAACCCAGTTTAAAGAGAAGAAAAGTATCGTCCATTGAAATGTATGGGAGAGCGACAGGTAGCGAGAGGTCATACCTGGTGCTGTGCAAGGCTGAACGCTGGCGCTGTTCGCTGAGGCTGTGAAAATGATGAATCAGACGCTACATGGCGCTATCCCAGTCGCTAAACAGATTCTGCTTGATAAATGTGTAATTGCGTGCCGTGTCCGGCGTTCACCAGTCGCTACCGCTCATTAACCAGCCACTACCTGCCGTTATCCCTTCTTAAATAAGAGCCTCAATGTAAGGTGAGCTACTGATATTTATTTTTAACTTTTGGCTTGCCAATCATTTTAACCAACCCATCCTACAGTCTTCTCACCCTTCAGAGCACTCACCACCATGCTTGGTACATACTGTCTGTTGTGACCCAACCACTACTTTCCTCTCTCATCATTTAGATCCTTTTTCCTAGTGTACTGCTTTATCAAAGTGTTTTTGTTGCGTTTATGTCACTTCTGACCCATAATCTTTGTGTTCCATATTACTTTTCTTGCCCTCCTGTAATTTCTAACCTTGTACAGCACCATAGGATGTGATGGGGCTCTTTAAAGTAGACCAAAACTCAGGATTGTCACTATCCCCTGTTTAGGGTGCCCTGCTGTGTGAAACTCCAGCAATTGGCAAGCTCACTAACGTCTCCCACAGCCCAAGGCACAGGCACAGACACTCGTCCAATCAGCTTCTCCCAGTGGCATGTTAATGTGTGACTAGAAAAGCTGAAAGGAATCTTACTTACGAGCGACGCACAGAATCATTCGGCTCCCTTCTGTTGTGCGTGGCCACGCACAGCCACCTACCCAATACTCACTTGCCCCATATGCATGCATGATAACAAACTTTTGCTCCCGCATCCACTCAATGCTAAAATGCTGCCTCACCGATTTTCCCCAGGTTGCGGCCATCTTTGAGCACCGGAAGGGTTCCTTTCCCAGCATCTTAGCTGAGCTGATCCAGGATTTAACCAACACAACCCACAATGCACAGCAGCATTTCAATATCCATCATCTAGATTGTAAGCTTGCAATGGCAGGGTCCTCTTTTCTAGTATACTCCTTTATCAATGTGTTGGTGTTGCATTTATGTCACTTCTGACACATTACATTGTAGTTTTGATAAGGGCGTTTCCCTTCTGTAATTTTTAACCTTGTACAATGCCACGGAATGTGATGATTGAAAACAATGATAACTGCATACATGTATGCGGGCCACTGGCACTGGCAGATCCACAGTATGCCATTGAAGGTAAACTTTTTTTTATTTGCAGGCAATCTGAAATCTTGCTTTTCAGACTTAACTTGCATATTGTTTTTTTTTTTAGAAAAATGTGACTTTGATTCTGCTTTTATATAAATTTTTTAGAGAAACCCTGTGCAACCAAATAATTCATCAAGGGATTGCTTCTAGAAAACCCACATCAATAAGCCAGGTACACCTAGAAAGCTTGAGGTGTGTACTTATATATAGGAATATAGGTTTAGAAGAATATAGTTTGTGGGAGGATTTTAAATGTAAAGGGTTGCTTTTCTTGAAAAACTGCAAGCAGTTGTATATTATCTGAAAATCTCCTAAAGTGCTCTTTCAGTTTAGGGGAGTCTCCTGGGCAAGAAAGGGTGTCTACCAATAAACATGTGGTACCGTTGCAACTGGGAGAAATCGAGCTTTTACACGCAATATGATTTAAGTGAAAACCGTATTTTTTTATTACAAAAAACAATACATGTTTTAAAAAAATGATTTTTTTGCACATATTTCACACGAAAATATTGAGAATACACTAAAGAAGTGACAAACAAGACATTTCACATTAAAGCCCAGACTTTTCTGGGAAATCCCTGGAAAACCCTACAAAAATCACAGCTGAATATGTGTAGTGCAAAATAGTGAAAAATGGCCTGGCAGCAGAGGGTGACAAAATCTCCAGGTAGGCTGGCACTGAAAGGTTTAAATGGAGTTCTGCCCTAGATCTGGGTTCTTTCCTGAAGTTTATTCATTAGAAGGGATATATAGATTAATGCTGGAGAAGAGCTTGGAAACAGCTGAGAGAAAGAGGGACACATATGCCGGAAGAGGAGACAGAGTCGGCATGGACTAAGGTAAATTAGGTTTGAAGAGGACCTGAACACCTTTAATGTGGGACTAAGTCCAGCAGAGCCAAAAGGTTTCAAATGTGCAGTTAGATATAGCTAAAGGATGCTGTAAGGCGATGCAGCTTGGAAATGTAACATCTGACATGTAGGCTGTAGTCTAAAGCGTGTGGAGAATAAATACATCTTTGCTTGTACTTCAACTGAAGTATTTCCTGGATAAAACCCAACAGATCTACAAAGAGTACCCACCACCCACACCACACCTATTTAAATGTCACCCCAGTCTAAAAACCCCATTGGACTCGTGGAGGAGCCTAACAGCTTATCAACCATTTTTTAAGGTTCTGTCCAGACAAAGGGTTACATTAATCATCATTTATTCTTTACCTGATGCTTGTAACTGTTGTCCTTGTCTGTCTGCCTGGATCACCTTGTGGCAGGAAATAAGGGAAATGTGCTTTGAAGTTTCAATTTCTTCCTGACGACATTCTCAGCTTCCCCAGAGAAGGCGCTGGCGATCAATGGGATGAGGTCCAGGGACGCTTTGGGATAGTAAGTGAAACTTCAAAGCTTTCTATCCCCTGTCACAATGTGAGCCAGGCAGACGTATAGGGACAACAGTTACAAGTATCAGGTAAAGAGTAACCACATGAATTGAACCCTTTGTCTGGACAGTCCCTTTAAAATGCAATACAAAATGTCTTGTAACAGCATCCCCAGTGAAAATGTCTTCATCCAGAGACCTTCAGTGCGGAGTCCAAGTTTGTTTCTATATCATTGCTGATTTTGTGGTTCTTCCTCTGACGAGTCTTCTTTGCGCTGTCGGTACCAAAGTTCTTCTGTTTCTGCTTTGTAACATTAAAATACTGCAGGAAGTCATTGCTCTACACATGATAAATAGAGATGGGTGCACCAAACCCGAACTCGAACACGGACTTCAGACAAAAGTTTGTGTTTGAGTTTGGCGTCCAGCCTAAACGCGGAAAAGCTTGTTGATGGGCATCAACCAGCTTCACCTAAAGTTGCAGAAGCAGAAGCGCTGCAGTAACTTACCTGAGTCCCGAACCTCTGTGGTGGCAGCAGCAACAGAGTTTCAAACTGGCCCCAGCTGGGGGTACAAAAAGATGGCTGATGACTTCCATGAGTGAGGACACTCCTAATGCTAGCACTTGAAGTGTCCTCATTTATAGGAGCCGATGGCCATCTTTTTGTAGCCCTGGCTGGGGCCAGTTTGGTACAGTGCCGCTCTAAGAGAAGATGATCGGGGTTCAGGGAAGTTACAGCAGCACTTCTGCTGCACACTACGCAAATGTTTATTCACAGTTCGGCCGAACTTGCCAAACCCGAACATTGGTGTTCAAGTGCTAGCACTTGAAGTGTCTTTACTTATGGGAGCCGATAGCCATCTTTTCGTAGCCCTGGCTGGCGCCAGTTTGGAACGGTGCCACTCGGCCACCGTTAAGAGAAGAGGATCGGGGTTCAGGTAAGTTACAGCAGCACACTATGCAAATGTTTATTCACAGTTCGGCCGAACTTTCCCCAGCCAGGGCTACAAGAAGATGGCCGACGACTCTGAAGGGTGAGGACACTCCAAGTGCTAGCTTATTTATAGGAGCCGACGGCCATCTTTTTGTAGCCCTGGCTGGGGCCGCTAACAGAAGAGGATCGGGGCTCAGGTAAGTTACAGCAGCACTTCTGCTGCACACTAAGCCACCCTCTCACCCCCGCCACAGCCACCCCCTAAACATTTATACACATCTTGGCAGAACTTGCCATACCCGAACATTGGGGGGGGGGGGGGGGGTCGCCCATCTCTATGATAAACAAAAATAAAAAAGTCAAGGGCAAAACAGGAAATAAAGTTCTAGTAACAAAAGGTACAGAACAAGTGAAGCCTGTAGATACACGTCTGAGGAAATGTACATTCCATCCACATCATTGAGTCGGGTGGCATCTCGATTGGGCGGCCTCTGTCACTTCCACCCACATACTCATCTGTATGCTGGCGAGCACTTGAACAAACAGAATACCCGATGTAATATGCTACTATAAACAACAAAACAGCATTACTCGCCATCTCATCCATGTGCGCTCTTCACCAGCTCTTTTAATTAATGAAATTGATTTTCCATCTCATGCAAATCCAGGTAATCTTCAGCAACGAGATCCATGGCAGGCATGGGTCAAATCTAATCAGGAAATGCGCATTGACATCATGTATCTCATTACAAAATACATTCTCATACAAGAGAGCAAGTCAGAAGCACATGCTTTACAAACTAACCCTTTAGAACTAAGAGATAATTTCATTTAGAAGCCTAAACCCTAAACTTAACACTTAGTCCTGTTGGAGTAATGGGGATCGAACCCGCAACCCTGGGTGCGCATGCACACAAAGTGCGCTTGTTCGGACGGTTTAGTTTTACTTTAAGATGGCACTACGAGGCAAAGAGTGGATTCTGGGGTTTCCACACTGCTGCAAAAAAGTCCTGCCCAATTAAGAAGAGGTTGGAATTTTATTATCATTGCTTGCAAGCCCATTCATTATTACAGTAACTATGGTGTAAAAAAAAAAAATAATAATAATTTAATAATAATTTACTGCACTTACTTACTGTCCCCCTGTACAATTTAATGTGAAAGAAAAAGCTGTACTTTATTAAAGGGTCCAGTGTACTTTTTACAAACAAGCCTTATGAGCCTTTTTGAAGCTATAGAGATCTCACAGTGTTATTTATTGCATTGGGAGTTTTAAAAATTGGGTTACGGTGGGGGTCATGCTAATTATTTAGTTAAAGAGGAACATCAGACCTACAATAAAAGGGGCAATCAGCCCCTACTTACCTATTGCATGTCGCCAATGCCTGCTGCAGGGACATCCGGCTGTTTCAGGGCCCAGTCCTCACCCCACTGTCCGCATAGCCATCCCTAACTGTCAAGCACCGCCTTAGCCGTGCTCGTCAATGTCCCACAGCGATCTCACAGCTCAGCGAAGTTTCACGGGATTTCGGGCGGATCCATTGTATCCATTCATGGGCACTGTGTAGGCGCAAGATTAGGGGTCACGTGCAGTGCCTTATGAGATGCAAAATGGCGCCGCCCCTTGAAGGGTCGCCCGGAAACCAAAGGACCCAGAAGATGGATCCCCCAGTGAGGTGAGTATATACTGCCCAAAGGTAAAACCAGAGGGGGGGCAGCAGATCGGTGAGGTTTGAGAGAGGTTTTAACCTCCCCCAATGTTCTACTTTAAAGCAGACCAACAGCCAAAAATGACTTAAACCAGACTAACACAACAAACAGTGCTGATGTGCATCCCCCCCCCCCCCCCCCCCACTCAGATTGCGGTACATAAAAATTATTCTACCCTTTTCTAACTCCTGCTGTAGTAAATTTTGGAAACAAAATGGCAGCTTGTGCATTTGCAGGCCGCCTGCAAACAGGAAGTGCTGCTGGGCTTCCTGTTACTGTGCATTGTCAGTTATGTCAGTTGAATCCAGACAGCAGCGTGGCTTAGATGCTGGAAGAGGAAGCTCCAACATGGCCGCTACCTTTCTTTTCCAACTGTGCCAGGCTGTGAGTCCAGTTTAAGTAAGTGTAACTTTGGGTGCACATTTGGGTGTATCTCTGTGAGCTTTTAAAATTTAACACACGTAAATTCAGTTTCCTTTACGAAATCACATGCACCACCAATGGTGCATTTTTTACAGAGAACATAATTTTTTTAATGAGATAAAGCTAATTTTTTGAAAGTTTGCAAACCACAGCACCCCTATGGGCTATGCAGAAACATCAGCAAATTCTTTTGTATGGCCCATAGGGTGTTGCTGTTTAAAAACTTTCAAAAACTATCCTTAGCTCATTGGAAAAATGACATACCTCATCTGTAAAAATGTATTTTTTGGAAACATAGAGCATTTTTTACTATTTACTTTTACTGCCCTTTTGATTTTTTTCCCGTAAAAAAAGCTTATTGAGATGTAAGTTTCCATTCCCACCCAAAGTGGAACTTGCTTCACTAATTAATTTGCATGACCCTCACCATCTCTCCCTCCTGCTGTGACTAAATCCACAAGCAAGATGAGTCATTCTGAAAAGCCCACAAATAGTTGAGCACCCAGACGGTCATGTAAAATACCCATTGATGATCCTGCACCACTATGGTAGCTGGGTATTGCAGAATTAATTCTGCTACACCCCCTATGCCCACCTTCTAGATAAAATTCCTAGGTGCCTAATTACCTGCCTGTTCCCCAGATTGATTACCTTTACCCCTCTCTATCACCTGGCATTGTGGAAGAACTTGGTGCCTCTCAACCATGGCCTGACTTTCTTCTATGGGTTCCCTGGGTAATACTTTCATTGCTTTACCTCTTTAGCCTTCTCTCATTGTTGGAAAAATCCTCTCGTACATCCTTTTCAGCTGATGTCAAATCTCTTTCTACTTTTGAAGTTCCCTGAAAACAGGATGGAAAAGAAATAGAATAATCTCGGTTATACCATTCAACATTTAACGCAGCAATATAGTGAGAATCAAATATGCCTTTCATGTGATAATATTAAAGTGCCCAACAAAAAAGAAATATCCTTTCGGAGATTAGATGGATTCCCAGAAAGTGAACAGAATGAATATATGAATCCAATTTTCGGTTATTTGATACCATGAAAGTTATATTTTATTCTGACATTGATAAATAAAAACTTAAACTGATTCCCTTTTTAGGATAAACTTTGCTCCATTCGCTTTACATTTTACAGCCATTACAGTGGATTTATAAAGCAGCAGGAGCATAGAATAGTCTCCTGCCATAAGCCACAGATTGCGTCCCCCACCTGCCTTGAAGTGAAGCTATTGCAACAATGGTCTAATATTAAAAATCCCAAAAAAGGTGCTAGGTGATTGGAGGGGGGCTTCACCAGCACCCTGAAGGTGGGAGATGGACTTGGAACTGTGGCCTGCTAATGCTAAAGCTTGATGCTTATCACAGATCGAACCCACAGTCTTATTGGTGCAACCACTGTAGGGGTGACAGTGTGAGCTCCCAAGTGGTAAATCAAGCCGAGATTGGTGCAGGAAGCATACATTGCCAAGTGGTAGATGAGGGCGAGGCTGCTGCACGTAGCACAGGTTCCCAACTGGCAGCATAGTTTATCAAGTGAGAGATCAGATTAAAGTTGGTGCAGAGAGCGGTGGTGCACAACTGGTTGATCAGGCTGAGGTTGGTGAGGGCAGCATATGTTCCCATGTGTTAGACCAGGCCAAGCTGAGGTTGGTGCAGGCCACATACAGTAGCTTCTCAGTGGTAGATCAGGACTGAGGGTGATGCAGGTAGCATACTGCAGGTTCCCAAATGGTAGGTCAGGCCAAGTTTGGTGTATGTAACTTAAAGTAGGTTCCCCTATGGTTGATCAGTCCTGTGGTAGAGCAGGCATACTATAGGTTCACAAGTGGTAGATCGGGCCAAAGTTGGTGCAGGCAGTGTAGGCTAACCAGTGGTAGATCGGGTCAAGTTTGGTAAAGGCAGTGTAGGCTAACCAGTGGTAAATCAAGCCAAGGTTGGTACAGGTAGCATATGTTCCCAAGTGGTAGATCAGACCAAAGTTGGTGCAGGCAGTGTAGGCTAACCAGTGGTAGATCAGGTCAAGGTTAGTGCAGGCAGTGTAGGCTAACCAGTGGTAGATCAGGCCAAGGCTGGTGCAGAAAGTGAACAGTAGCTTCCCAAGTGGTAGATCAGGACCAAGATTAATGTATGCAGCATACTGTACGTGTCAGACCCCAAGAATACCTGTCTTCGTTGTGAGCCTGCAACCCCCAATCTCCACAGCCTGCTTTAGACAAGCCCCCGTTTGCCGGGACGCTATAAACGCCTCGCCGGACGCGGTTGCCCCCAGGACTTGATGGCTCAAAGATTGTAGGCTCATGGGGAGTGAGGACAGGTAGGCCGAAGGTCAGACTGGGTGAAGTAGGTAAGTACTGGAACAGTTTGGGTGCTCTGGAACAAGTAAGTACTGGAACAGTTCGGGTGCTCTGGAGAAATCAAGCGAAGTCTGACGTCAAGCCAAGGGTCACACCAGGAGGTCAGAGAGCTGCGCAGTACAAAGGGATGAGATGGAGACGTAGTCGAGATTCAAGCAATTGGTCAATAACGAAGTGCAGGAAATCACAGGAGAAATCACAAAGCCAGCTAAACGCTATCACGGGCCCTGACACACTGAAGTGGTAATCCCTTTATAGGACTGAAGCGGCCCAGAACTGGACCTCCTAGTTTTGGCTCCTTTTAACAGCCTCCAACGGCCGCACTGTGTGCAGCGCCACCGGAGGACATAAGCTGACTGTGCTCATGCCCGAGCACAAGCCGAATGACAGTGGGCGAGGGAGGCTGAAGCAGTTGTGGGGCAGGAGTAGCCCCGGCCAGCCGCCCAAGGACACTGCAAGCACGCGAGGAAGGGAAGTCATTCATGACAGTACGTTCCCAGGTAGTAGGTCAGGCCAAGGTTGGTGCAAGTAACGTAAAGTAGGTTCCCCAGTGGTAGATCATGCCTGAGGTTGATGCAGGCAGCATATTGTAGGTTTTCAAGAAGTAGATTCAGCTGAGGTTGGAACAGGCAGCATACTGTAGGTTTCCAAGTGGTCATACAGGTTGAAGTTGGTGCAGGCAGTGCAGGTTCACAAGTGGAAGACCGGGCCAAGGTTTGTGCAGACAGCATAGGTCCCCAAGTGGTAGATGATACTGTGGTTGGTGCAGGAGGCACAGGTTCCCAAGTGGTGAATCATGTTGAGGATAGTGCAAGCTGAATAGGTTCCCAAGCGGTAGATGAGATCAAGGAGGATGCAGAGGCTCCCAAGTGATAGTTCAGGCTAAGGCGGAATAAGGTGGAATATCAGGCTGAGGTTGGACAGCCAGTGTAGGTTCCTAAATGGAAAATAACACTGAGGTTGGTGCAGGCAAAGTAAGTGGTAGATCAGGCCTAAGTTGGTGTAATCTGCTAGTTTGATTTGTTACTAGTTTTTTTTTCATTTTACTTTTTACGCTTGCCAGAAGCAACCCAAAGTTTAGAGGCAGAATGGCCCAGAATATTGGGTCCATAGGCATCTGCAGTGCCCAGGTAAGGGTAATTGGGTGGTTGGTTGTCGATTGTGTGGTGGTGGTGGGGGGGGGGGGGGGTAAATGGAATTAAATACAGAGCCTGCACATGTGTGGAGTGGAAACAAGAGTTAAATGCAGACAGAGTACATGTGTGTGTGTTAGAGGAGGAGGAGGGCACAGGAGCCCTAGGTGTGCATTGTTATGTTATGGTATGTTATTCTTCCCAACTCTCAGGCTCCGGCTTCCAACACACAGGGCTCACATAAACACAACAGTGGAGTCAGGTCCTCTTTACAGCTGTGCTAAAGGTTGTATTTAACCCCTTGCACCTTCTGTAGTGACATCCACGAACTATGGGATGCCCCCAGGGAGGATGCAGGTACATGTCAGAAGGCATGCAGGTAGACTCCCCTTCCATAAAGGGATACTTGGTGGCTCAGGAAAAGGGGAAAATTTACTCAGACTTCCCCGGTTTTTGGAAGCTATCCAAGGCCTAGATCGTCAATGAATCACAGCACTGAAAAAAACGCAGTTATTGAAGGTAGAACTCAATCCCTGGATAGTTCAGTGGATTTCCAGTTGGCTGAAGGATTCGGTATCAGAGAGTTGTTGTTAATGGCGTGCAATCTGAACAAAGGCGAGTTACAAGTGGTGTGCCACAAGGCTCCGTCCTGGGCCCCATTCTTTTTAATATATTTGTAAGTGACATAGGAGAAGGCTTGGTAGGAAAAGTTTGCCTGTTTGCTGATGATACAAAGGTGAGTAATAGGGTGGATATTCCTGGAGGTGTCTGCAACATGGAAAATGATTTAGCTTTACTGGATAGATGGTCAAAACTGTGGAAACTAGCGTTTAATGTCTCTAAATGTAAAATCCTGCACTTGGGTAGAAGGAATCCCTGCTCTGAGTACCGTATGGGCAGCACTGTGTTAGCCAGGACCTCGGAGGAGAGAGATTTAGGGGTACTGATTACTGAAGGCTGCAAGATGAGTGGACAGTGTAGCCAGGCAGTGGGAAAAGCAAGCGGGATGCTCGGCTGCGTAGCTCGAGGCATCACCAGTAGGAAGAGGGAGGCTGTGATGCCGCTGTATAGAGCCCTGGTGAGGCCACAGCTAGAATACTGTGTGCAGTTCTGGAGACCTTACCTGCAAAAAGACATTATTCAAATAGAACGGGTCCAAAGGCCGGCAACAAAAATGGTGGAAGGACTTAAACTTAAAACTTATCAGGAGAGACTTAAAGAACGTAATTTGTACAGTCTGGAGGAAAGAAGGGAGAGGGGGGACATGATGGAGACCTTTATATATGTGAAAGGATTGAAAAGGTTCAGGAGGAAAGTGTTTTTAAAAAGAAACTCAATAATAGAACAAGGGGCCGAACCTGAAGTTAGTCGGAGGGAAGATCAGGAGCAACGTTAGAAAATATTATTTTACAGAAAGAGTAGTAGATGCTGGGAACAAACTTCCAGCAGGGGTAGTTGAAAAATCACCAGTCACTGAATTTAAACATGCCTGGGATAAGCACACATCTATCCTAAGATAAAGAGAACATACAGTATACACATAAGGGCAGACTAGATGGACCGTATGGTCTCCTTCTGCCGTCAACCTTCTATTTTTCTATGTTTCTATGTAAAGGGGGTGGAAGTCGCTCCATCACTACTATTTATACAAAATTAATTATTCAGGGCCTGGGAACCAATTTACGGCCCAGTTTAACCCTCAGCAAACGGCATATGAACCCTGTACAGAAACTAGGGGCCTTTGTTTGCATACAATTGCAATTGTACGTGTTAAACCCACGCTACGTTAAGGCGCCCCTTTTGGTGGGGTCCCTACTCCTATATATGAGTCTCCAAAGTTGGGACTCTTCCCTCCCATGTAGTGCACCGAATGGGAGTCGGCAGCTCCCAAAAATGGTGAGTAGCTCTGTATTTTACTAGTTGCAGTACATGTCCCTATTATGGGGCTCATATACATATAGAGTAGGGACCACACTAAACACAGAGTGCCTTGTCGGGGTGGTGTAGCTTCCACATGTATCTGCAGATATATGCAACCAAATCTCTGTCTTTCCACATAGCTAGACATGCTTGGTGCTTAATACTTAGATGAGACTGATGGGTGGGCCCACTTTGGGGCCTCCCACACCACCTATTTAATTCTCAGAGCAGCTTGCCATTTCTTTTCAATTTTAGGGACACTAGTCATAGGCTTTGTACTCACATGGAATCATGTACAGAAAGAAAGCACCACTTGTCTCCGCTGTTTCTGTTTATTATTGTTCACTTGTATCTAATTCAGTTAACCTCCCTGGCGTTATGATTATGTCTGGAATTTTGTACCAAAAGCGTTACCATTTTTTTTGTATGGAAATTTGGTATTATGTATTGTAGGCCTGCAATTCTTAGTAATTACTTACTTAAACCTGACCATAGAAGACTCTAGTAGACCTCTCAGATGTGATAAAGTTCAAAACATAAAATCATGAATTATAATCTAATAAATAATGTAATTTTATTCAATAATGTAAATATGAGGTGTTGCAGTGTCAAATCTGAGGTGATACAGTGTAATCTCACAGGATTTCACTGTATCACTTGACTTTGTGTGTGTGTTTCACTTTTACATCTGAATCTGCCGCCCAGTTCCGCCCCCATGAGCCTCTGCGGCTCACAGAGACGGAACCAGGAAGTCAGCGGGACGCATCTGCCGGGGCTCTCACCGGCGATCACAGCGGGGACATCGCTGGATCGCAAGGAAAAGGTAAGGAGACTCTGCTGCCAGACTCTGCTCCTCTGCCTAATCTACCCCTAGCGTGACTCGGGGTTACCGCTACTTGCAGCGAAAATTAACCCCGAGTCACGCTCGGGAACACCGCCAGGGAGGTTAAGAGCTGAAGCATATGTTATTGCATGAGCATGATGGGACCCCTTTAAATATCTATTATGCCTTGGCACAGGAGAATTTCATTGCAGAAAACACTGAAAACAACTCAGGGCAAAAATGCAGAACGAAAACATAGCCCTCATGCAGCACTGAAACGCCCAGACAATACTATACCTCCCAATTTGGAGGAACTATCTCTCTTTTGAGTCCATTTCCCCCCGTTCCTCGCTGTTCTCATTGTCCCTCTTTGAGGTTTTACCTGCCGATCTGCATCAATAAATGATTTGTTTGCCCCTTCAAACTGTTTATATTGTTGTAACTGTTACACCCTATCTCCTATCCATCCCTCAATGAGGGGCGTGGCCTAATTCTACAAATGTCCCTCTTTCCCACCCTGAAAAGTTTGTAGGAATACAGCACTCAGCTTCCATAACACAATGCTGTATGCTGCCTCCGCACTTATTCCGGGTCCTGAGATGCAAAGAAGATACTGTACGCCAAACCAGGGGAAATCTGTATTCGACGCACTCCCTTTTCCTCGCTACATATTAACAACTTGCTACTTGTCTGCCGGCGAGAAGAGATTAGATGTGTGGAGGTTAATGAAAAAAGATTTGTTATGTAAATGAAAACTGTTCGCGTCACCACATGTTTATTTACTTAAAACAAGCCGTCGTCGCTCACGGCAGTAAAAAAAAAAAACTATAATTTTTTTTCTTGAAAGCCGAAACAAAAGAAAAACACTTGATTAAAAGCAGGTGGCTTGTGTACGCGGGAAGCACTTAACTGCTGTCGCTTAAACCGGACCTTCACCCTGAATAAGAGCCTATCTTATATGTTACCCCCACTCTGTACATACAGATTGCTCACATTAAACCGGACCCTCATCCTGAATAAAAGTCTATCTTATATGTTACCCCCACTCTGTACATACAGATTGACCACATTAAAAATCATCCTACCTGCATGTACTGCATTTTCTGAGCCTTTTAACAACTAATCAGGAGTACCCCGCTGTGTGAAACCCTCCAGGTTGCCGAATCATACTCTTCTTGGTCCTACGGCGCATGTGCAGCCGCTCGTCCAATCAGCAGGCTCGGATCCGCTGACGTCCCTTCGTCTAAGCCTTCGTCTAAGGCAAGTGGTTCCGAGCGCACTGACAGCCACATCCCCCGCTACCCTCTAACAGGATGTGTGTCTGCTCCGGCCATTCGCAAATGCCTGACGCAGGCATGCGCCCTGCTACAGGGATAGCGGGGATGCGGCCGTGGCTCACGCATGCGCAGTTGGACCAGAAAAGAAGGTAGGTGTATGGGCGACTTGGGGGGTTTCACACAGCGGGGCATCCTGATTTGGGGATTGATCAGCCCAGGTATCTTATAGATTCCCGGACCAATGGCCGTGGGGTTTTTTCCACTTTAATAGCCATGTCTGCTATACAACGTATCACAGCAGGGTGCTGTACTTAGTTCATTGACAATGGAACACACAACAGAGAGCTGGTTGGCTTTTTACAATGTAGGAGCATGACTCCTGCGTGTGAAAAGTCCTAGTCTGAGCATTGCTTCTGACTATATATATATATATATATATATATATATATTGGCCCCAGGTGTGTAATTCCGATACCATTTATCAAGTTGGAGGATAAGAGTTCAAAACATTTACAACCACTGATAGAGAATATCAAAATTGTTGATTGTCAAAATCTGACATGCACCTAATTCTCCTTTATTACAATATTACAATTGCACTGCAGCTCAGCATTCCAATGCACAATGTATTACACGCGCCGCTTTATCTTCTTCACACTTAGTGTCAGCAGAGCCATTAGAGGAAAAGAAAAGCAAAGAGAGAATATGAAAGCTATCAATAATCTGAATCTATGAGTGCTCGGAGCTGACATTTCGGGGAGAGAGCCAAACAAAACAAAACACAGAATCACCGCAGAGAAAGTAGATTTTTGATTTGGGAAAATGAACGCTTCCTGTGGGATGCCGGGAACACTTTGATGTGTAAAAATAGATCAAACTTTTCAATATCAACGTGTTTATTCCTCGTAAGGAAGGTTCTTAAAAACTCTCATTAGATTTATTAACCACATTACAGTGGATGTTTACGAACTCATACTGTATGAGATAATTACAGGAGTTAAAGTATTCTTCTCAGTGTAATGTCCCACAGTCACCCTTTATGGGGGCACTATCTAAACTTCTTGAACTACTTTCTAGATAAGTGTGACCTTAGAAAAGTTTGCACAACCAAAATTTTGTAAAGCCAATCAACTTTATTACAGACCAAAGTACATAAACAAATGTAAAGGGAAGTTTAAAAAGCAGGAAGCCAACTGGCTGCCAGAAAAAAATAAATCAATGCAAAAAATATACAGTATAAAGCAACATCTACATGACTGTTAGAGAGATAAAAGCATGCACCCAAAAAAGGGGGGCACAAGGGACTCGATCTGACATCTCCGTAAGTGGGCGGATGCCAGACAACCACCATTCAGTTACTTGGCTGGACTATTATTTGAAAGGAAAAAATACTGTATCTGGGGCCCCCACCAGATGTCAGACCCCGAGAATACCTGTCTTCATGTGAGCCTGCAACCCCCAATCTCCACAGCCAGATTCACCTATAGACAAGCCCCCGTTTGCCGGGACGCTATATACGCCTCACCAGACACGGTTGCCCCCAGGACTTGATGGATCAAAGATTGTAGGCTCAAGGGGAGTGAAGACAGATAAACCGAAGATCAGACTGGGCGAAGTAGGTAAGTACTCGAAACAGTTCAGGTGCTTCGGAAACAGGTAAGCACTGGAAGCAATTTGGGTGCTCAGGAGAAATCAATCGAAGTTAGACGTCAAGCCAAGGGTCACACCAGGTGGTCAGAGAGCTACGTGGTACAAAGGGATGAGACGGAGACGTGGTCGAGATTCAAGGAAAGGGTCAATAACAATAAGTATAGGAAATCACAGGAGAAATCACAAAGCCAGCTAAACGCTATCACGGGCACTGACACACTGAAGTGGTAATCCCTTTAAAGGACTGAACCCGACCAGATTGGACAGGGGGGCAGTGATTGGTTGATTGGTGCACTTAGACACCTCTGGACTGATTGCCCCATCTGAACTTTAAAAGCGCGCCGCTCAGAACTGGACCTCCTAGGCTTAGCTCCTTTAAACAGCCTCCAGCGGCCACACTGTGTGCAGCGCAGCCGGAGGACATAAGCTGACTGAGCTTGCGTGCAAGCACAAGCCGCATGACAGTGGACGAGGAAGGAGGGCGCGATCGGTGACGCACGTGGTGCCTGAGGCGGAAGCTGCTGATGGGCAGGAGAAGCCCCGGCCAGCCGCCAAAGGACACCACGGGCACGGACTGAAGGTAAGTCATGACACCAGATTTTGTGCCCAGGGGCCTCCACCACACTTAATCCAGCCATGTCTCCAGGGACATTAGTCACATAAGGGTGATTCCACAGAGGCTCCCCCTCTATAGTATAAAAATTTCCCTCCACAGTGGCCCGCCATTACCCTTTGGTGGGATGGCAAGGTAGAGGGAAGGGAGACCTGTTTCAACGGGAACGTCAGATGCAGGACAGACAGGTCCAATAGCCTGCTTCGGAGCCCCATATGCAGTAGGATCTTTTGTAGAGACATAGAGACATAAAAGAATCACACATTTCATAAATTACCAGCCTTACAGATGAAGCAGAGTTAAAGGAGCACTATCACGAAAAATGGCCCAGTGATAAAAATCCATATAAATATGCTGGATGGCGGGAGGAGAGGTCGCTTATACACACAGCACCAATAAATATCCAGCCAGGCTTGTTGTTTTTTATTTTAATGGAAGAAATAGGAAATCAGGGGTGACAGACTCTGTCACCCCTCATAGACTACATCTGTCATCCCTGTCATCCCTGTATTTTACTCTTACCTTGAGAGAATAAACCACAATTTTGGTGGGAGCTTTATTGAGTTAGTGGGTATAGTGGGTATATAAGTGACCCCTCATCTCATTAGCCCAAGTGTTTATCTAGATTTTCAATATTACACAATTTCACGATAGTGCTCCTTCAACAGTCAGTAAAGAGTTGCAGTAAAGCACATTCTGCATACTGGTTTCCCAACAGTGAAAATAACGTGTCATTCTGTGCAGCTGGAGAGTCTATGAGTGGCCGAGATGCAGTTATATGTGCATTTCCTGCAGCCTTCAGAGAGCTCGGGTAAGGGCGACTGGATTCCTGCGCGGTGATAGCTGCCCGAGGGTGGGGGAGCTGTGGATTTGACCCTCTTTTATAACCTGTCTGCCAAAGGACAGGATCAGGGGTGGCAGGCCAAGGCAACCAAATTCTTTCTGTGTACAGCTGCAACTCCATGGCT
The DNA here is from genome assembly GCA_027917425.1 of Gastrophryne carolinensis. Lineage (NCBI taxonomy): Eukaryota > Metazoa > Chordata > Amphibia > Anura > Microhylidae > Gastrophryne > Gastrophryne carolinensis. The sequence continues at coordinate 423,128,655 of CM051239.1, forward strand.
GCACCTGTCTCCTGGCAGTGAGGTTGGCTACCTCTGTAAACCTGTCTGCAAGAGGGCTGCATCCAGGGTGTTAGTTCAAGGTGACCCAATTCCTTTTGTATATATATGCAGCTTCTTTTATAAGGGACAGAGGGACAGTAATCCTGCAGGGCTCTCCATTCCACCAGGCTTTCCTCTTTCCTTATATAATATTCCCATCTATGCTGTATGGCAGTGTTCTCCAACCCTCTCCCAGAGAGCCACCAACAGGCCAGTTTTTCGGGATCTGCACACAGAAGCACAGACGCACCAGTACAGCCGTAAAGCTAAAAAAACAGCTATAAGGAGATCCACAAAACATTGAGCTTCTTAGTGGCTCTTGAGGAGAGGGTTGGGGAGCACTGCTGTATGGTATGTAAGGAGCGGTCAGCCGCATATTAGCAATAAAGGTGTATACAAAAACATATTAATTGGGGTCACCTTTTAAAGCATGTACAGTACAGTCATAAGCACCAAGGAACATTGTAATGAACATTTTCTCTTTTACTAATCTACAGGACAAAAAATGCATTGCAATACCAGCAGGTGAAAGATAACTCTCCACCCAGAATGGCAAAGCAGGAGATCCCGAGCAGCATACACCCACACAAGGGACTCGATCTGACGTTCCAGTAAGTAGGCGGGTGCCATACAACCACCAACCACTTAATTGGCTGGACTATTATTTTTAAGGAAAAAAAATACTGTATCTGGGGCCCCCACCACACTTAACCTGGCCCTGTTTGAGAGCATTTCACTAATATTTGATTCTGGCTGTGACAGTTTTTTTCTATTTTAAAAAGAGCAATGTCAGGAAAATCCCGATCCTGTTCACTTTTTATCCCTCGGCATGCCAAACCCAACACGGAATTCTCACCTCCCTACTCAGCACTTTACCAGGCCAGGGAAGGTTTTAAGTAAATATGGATTTTCTGTTAAGTGTCTTGCTGTGTACACCCGTGTGTAGCCAAGAGGACACACAAACATTATTACTCCATTTTCCAGCCGGCTTCCCATTCCCAATAAAAATATCCTTTCTGGCCACGTGAACATCACTTCAAAGAGCAGCTTCAGCAAAATATGTAAGCTTCATCTAACACGAGCAGAATACTTTTTTTTCTAGGTCACATTAAGGATCTGAAATGCAACAGCAGCCTCTTCATTCTAGTTTAGGCTAAATTGTTTTGGCCAGTTGCTACCGCTGTGGCCTCTGATGTGTCGCTCGCAAGAGCCAAACCCGATGGAATCACGCCTTAATGTATTTATGCAGGTAGCCAGGGTCAGATTAAGTGGGGTGGGCACAAAATCTGGTGGAGGCCCCAGATACAGTATTTTTTCCTTTAAAAGTAATAGCCCACCCAAGTAACTGATTGGTGGTTGTCTGGCACCCGCCTTCTTACTGGAACGTCAGATCGAGTCCCTTGTGCCCCCCTTGTGCGGGTGCGTGCTGCTCGGGAACTCCTGCTTTGCCATTCTGGGTGGGGGGTAGTGTAGTCGCCCGGCTGGTCCAGCAGAAAACAGTTCCCTGCATTGAGCTGCCAGCGGCTGTGCTTGGTGGCTTATGTGCAGTGACAGCTCTGCACCAATCACTGTAACGTTGCTGACGGCGGCTTTGCTGCTCTAGACTCTCCGTCCTGCCCTGTGGTGGCTTTGGCTGCAGGATTGCATAGACAAAAAAAAGCTTGCCTAGACGCGCCCCCACTGCCACCGATAGCCTTGTTTCCAGCCCCCCCGGCCCGTCAGATCAAAGACTGAAAAGCCTCCTGGATCAGACCATAACCCAAAGGTTGGTGGAGGCCCCCGTTGCAGGGCAAATGGTGGAGGCCTGGGGTGCGCACCCCTTGCGTCCCCTCATAATCCGGCCCTGCATTTAGCGTAATAACACGTTAGCACAATTAGCACAAGCCGCAAACTACTGTATAACATTTACCAAATAATGGAGGCAAGCTGGTGTAGTGCACCGGGGAATTATTTGTTAGTTTAATTATCAAAAACAATGATAAAGCCATGACTCCCAACTTTTGAAAGCTGTAAAGAGGGACACGAGAAGACATTTTTAAACATTTAAGTCACATCCTGGCCACACCTTTGGCCATGCCCCTAGCCACGCCCTTAAAGGGAAACACTACCTAAGAATTAAATAAATAATAATAATATTACAGGCATGGCCTCCACAAACACATTACAGCCAGGGGCTGTATTGAGGGGGCATCCTTCCAATACAACCAGTGAGTGGCATCCTTCCAATACAAGCAGTGAGGGGCATCCCTCCAATACAACCAGTGAGTGGCATCCCTCCAATACAACCAGTGAGGGGCATCCCTCCATTACAACCAGTGAGGGGCATCCCTCCAATACAACCAGTGAGGGGCATCCCTCCAATACAACCAGTGAGGGGCATCCCTCCATTACAACCAGTGAGGGGCATCCCTCCAATACAACCAGTGAGTGGCATCCCTCCAATACAACCAGTGAGTGGCATTCCTCCAATACAACCAGTGAGGGGCATCCCTTCAATACAACCAGTGAGTGGCATCCCTCCAATACAACCAGTGAGGGGCATTCCTCCAATACAACCAGTGAGTGGCATCCCTTCAATACAACCAGTGAGGGGCATCCCTTCAATACAACCAGTGAGTGTCATCCCTTCAATACAACCAGTGAGGGGCATCCCTTCAATACAACCAGTGAGTGGCATCCCTCCAATACAACCAGTGAGGGGCATCCCTCCATTACAACCAGTGAGGGGCATCCCTCCAATACAACCAGTGAGGGGCATCCCTCCAATACAACCAGTGAGGGGCATCCCTCCATTACAACCAGTGAGGGGCATCCCTCCAATACAACCAGTGAGTGGCATCCCTCCAATACAACCAGTGAGTGGCATTCCTCCAATACAACCAGTGAGGGGCATCCCTTCAATACAACCAGTGAGTGGCATCCCTCCAATACAACCAGTGAGTGGCATTCCTCCAATACAACCAGTGAGGGGCATCCCTTCAATACAACCAGTGAGTGGCATCCCTCCAATACAACCAGTGAGGGGCATTCCTCCAATACAACCAGTGAGTGGCATCCCTTCAATACAACCAGTGAGGGGCATCCCTTCAATACAACCAGTGAGTGTCATCCCTTCAATACAACCAGTGAGTGGCATCCCTTCAATACAACCAGTGAGGGGCATCCCTTCAATACAACCAGTGAGTGGCATCCCTCCAATACAACCAGTGAGTGTCATCCCTTCAATACAACCAGTGAGGGGCATCCCTTCAATACAACCAGTGAGTGGCATCCCTCCAATACAACCAGTGAGGGGCATCCCTCCATTACAACCAGTGAGGGGCATCCCTCCAATACAACCAGTGAGTGGCATCCCTCCAATACAACCAGTGAGTGTCATCCCTTCAATACAACCAGTGAGGGGCATCCCTCCAATACAACCAGTGAGTGGCATCCCTCCAATACAACCAGTGAGGGGCATTCCTCCAATACAACCAGTGAGTGGCATCCCTTCAATACAACCAGTGAGGGGCATTCCTCCAATACAACCAGTGAGTGGCATCCCTTCAATACAACCAGTGAGGGGCATCCCTCCAATACAACCAGTGAGTGGCATCCCTCCAATACAACCAGTGAGGGGCATTCCTCCAATACAACCAGTGAGTGGCATCCCTTCAATACAACCAGTGAGGGGCATCCCTTCAATACAACCAGTGAGTGTCATCCCTTCAATACAACCAGTGAGTGGCATCCCTTCAATACAACCAGTGAGGGGCATCCCTTCAATACAACCAGTGAGTGGCATCCCTCCAATACAACCAGTGAGTGTCATCCCTTCAATACAACCAGTGAGGGGCATCCCTTCAATACAACCAGTGAGTGGCATCCCTCCAATACAACCAGTGAGGGGCATCCCTCCATTACAACCAGTGAGGGGCATCCCTCCAATACAACCAGTGAGTGGCATCCCTCCAATACAACCAGTGAGTGGCATCCCTTCAATACAACCAGTGAGGGGCATCCCTCCAATACAACCAGTGAGTGGCATCCCTCCAATACAACCAGTGAGGGGCATTCCTCCAATACAACCAGTGAGTGGCATCCCTTCAATACAACCAGTGAGGGGCATTCCTCCAATACAACCAGTGAGTGGCATCCCTTCAATACAACCAGTGAGGGGCATCCCTCCAATACAACCAGTGAGTGGCATCCCTCCAATACAACCAGTGAGGGGCATTCCTCCAATACAACCAGTGAGTGGCATCCCTTCAATACAACCAGTGAGGGGCATCCCTCCAATACAACCAGTGAGTGGCATCCCTCCAATACAACCAGTGAGTGGCATCCCTCCAATACAACCAGTGAGGGGCATCCCTCCATTACAACCAGTGAGGGGCATCCCTCCAATACAACCAGTGAGTGGCATCCCTCCAATACAACCAGTGAGTGGCATCCCTTCAATACAACCAGTGAGGGGCATCCCTTCAATACAACCAGTGAGTGGCATCCCTCCAATACAACCAGTGAGGGGCATCCCTCCATTACAACCAGTGAGGGGCATCCCTCCAATACAACCAGTGAGTGGCATCCCTCCAATACAACCAGTGAGTGGCATCCCTTCAATACAACCAGTGAGGGGCATCCCTTCAATACAACCAGTGAGGGGCATCCCTCCAATACAACCAGTGAGGGGCATCCCTTCAATACAACCAGTGAGGGGCATTCCTCCAATACAACCAGTGAGGGGCATTCCTCCAATACAACCAGTGAGGGGCATTCCTCCAATACAATCAGTGAGGGGCATCCCTCCAGTGCAACCAGTGAGGGGCATCCCTCCAATACCACCAGCGAGGGGCATCACTTTAATACAACCAGTGAGGGGCATGCCTCCAATACAACCAGTGAGGGGCATCACTCTCATACAACCAGTGAGGGGCATCCCTCCAATACAACCAGCGAGGGGCATCCCTCATTGCAGCCAGTGAGGGGCCCAGCAGGGATATCGCAGGCCAGCCATGGGCTGGTAAAATCTTGGCCCCAGTCCGCCATTCATTATAGGAGTATACAGATCTATATGCAGGGTTTCTGGCATCCAGGGCAAAGATTTGAAATGGAGCCCCCCTGTACTCAGGCCCCCCTTTGGCGCACCCCTGACCCGCTGTTCCCGGGGCAAGTGCCCTCCCTGCTCACCCCCTAGCTATATAGGTTATTACACTGATATTCAATAAATGCATTGTATTATATATTGTGGGACTGTTCAGTCACATCATGTTATATTAGAAGCAGTACTCACCATTTTTTTATGTTAGGTTCTTGTTTTTTTTTGTTGAGATGGCACTTTACACTTTTTGCTGTTTGTTTTATGATAGTGGCACCTATTAAGGTCAATTTAGCACCAGGTGAGAACTGAAAGTTTTTTTCACCTGGTGCTGAATCAACCCTATTGTATCAGCTGGGTCTGAACCCAAATGTTTTGCTTTAACTTAGGCCCTAATTTATGAAGGAATAGCGACGGGTAGTGACTGGTGAGCGGCCGGTAATGACGGGCCCCGCCACAAGAACGCCGGCTCCCCACCACAATCACACATTGATCAAGCCAATCCTGCTTAGCGACTGAGATAGCGCCATATAGCGACTCATTCATCATTATTCCAGCCTCAGCCCACAGCGCCAGCGTCCGACCTTGAACAGCGACAGGTATGACCACTCGCTACCTGGCGCGCTTCAATGCATTTCAATGGAACAATCTTTAAATATTAATAATTAATTGTTATTAATGTTTTTTTGTTTTTTGTTTTTTTAATGTGAAAATTTCTGTGACCACTTCTGCAATTTTAGATAATTTTTTAAAGGGAAAAAAATTAAAAAAAAATTACAGAATTGATCTTACAGGTCTGATATTAATGTATTCATATTACAAAATTATTTAAAATACTTTTTTTTTTTGGTTTCCAAAAATATGGTGGTTTGGGGGTTAAAAAACTACTTTTAACACATCGCCTCCAGCGCTCTGGGGTTTAAATATGCATTTCACAGCGCTTAAATTTTTTGAGTGTGATTTTTTGATGAATATGGTGGAAGACGGTCGCTCTGACCAGTCGCTATCATGCGCACCCATACATCGCGGAACCTGTCAAATAGCGACTCCTCACCCAATATTCAACATTACGCCACACCGACTGAGTCGCTGTCAACAACCGAACAACGGACAAGCACAGCGACTACTAGCGGGCGCTGTGAAAATACCGCCACAGTCGCTCAACTGTCGCTACATGTCGCTATTAATAAATCAGCCTCTTAGTCTGCAAAAAAGATTAGAAGTAGATTGCAGAGCATACACAGAGTTTTTGGCATATCTGCCTTCATGGTACAAACTCATAAATAATCGTCAGGTTGTCACACATGAGAATTTGTTGAGAATTTGAGTCTGAAGGCGCACAAATCAGCTTGCCAGCCAAAATCCGTCATCTGTGATCAAAACATGAGCAAAAAAAAAAAACTGTCTGTACACAAGGCCAAAGAAACACAATGTAACAGAAATGCCATTTTTATTCCATGATACAATAACAGGGCCATGCTGTGCATTTTACATTTCGCCATAGAACATTGAATACAGTACAAGCCCAATGTAAATAGGAATGCAATCATTTTGATTAGGGATGAGCGAATCGATCCGGACGAACCCGGATTCGATCCGAATTTCAGGAAAAATTCGATTCGGATCGAATCCGAATTTCCCCGCGATTCGATCACTCGAAGTTTTCTTTTAACATCCATTCATTTACATTTACAGGCATTCTAAGATGGCGGACGGGACATGTCTGGACATCTATCCCGCGCCAGTGCAAGCTGGGGCAGTCACGTGCAGCCTATCAGCAGCCAGCAAGCCCGGTGACGTCACACAGCGGTATTTAACGGCGGCCATCTTGCTTTTCCTCATTTCTCTATTGCATTCGTGACAGACAGAACGCTGTGTAGCTGAGGCAGTTAGACAGGCAGGGACAGACAGGGACAGGCTGGAGACAGGCAGGAGACAGGCAGGAGACAGACAGGAGACAGACAGAAAGCCAGGGAAAGGTAGGAAAAACGGAGGCTGTCACAGGGAGATTTTTTTTTTTTTCATCCAGCCTGAGTGTTACTAGCTGGCTGACAGGCTTTGTTAGCGTTTTCAGGCTGCTTATAGTAACTAACTGTGCATATATACTGAACTGATCTTAAGTCTGCTGTGAGGCATCCCATTCTGTGACTAAAGCAGCCTCTGTTTAAGACCATATAAGCATTTGCTCTTATCATATTTGAAATTAGGCCTGATAAAGACACTTTTGCTGGGCAAAGCACTACTGGACCCTGCCAGGTCGATTCCTGTTGTGGCATCCCATTCTGTGGCTACAGCAGCCTCTGTTTAAGACCATATAAGCATTTGCTCTTATCATATTTGAAATTAGCCTGATAAAGACACTTTTGCTGGGCAAAGCACTACTGGACCCTGCCAGGTCCATTCCTGCCCAGGGCATCCCATTCTGTGACTAAAGCAGCCTCTGTTTAAGACCATATAAGCATTTGCTCTTATCATATTTGAAATTAGGCCTGATAAAGACACTTTTGCTGGGCAAAGCACTACTGGACCCTGCCAGGTCGATTCCTGTTGGGGCATCCCATTCTGTGACTACAGCAGCCTCTGTTTAAGACCATATAAGCATTTGCTCTTATCATATTTGAAATTAGCCTGATAAAGACACTTTTGCTGGGCAAAGCACTACTGGACCCTGCCAGGTCCATTCCTGCCCAGGGCATCCCATTCTGTGACTAAAGCAGCCTCTGTTTAAGACCATATAAGCATTTGCTCTTATCATATTTGAAATTAGCCTGATAAAGACACTTTTGCTGGGCAAAGCACTACTGGACCCCACCAGGTCGATTCCTGTTGGGGCATCCCATTCTGTGACTACAGCAGCCTCTGTTTAAGACCATATAAGCATTTGCTCTTATCATATTTGAAATTAGCCTGATAAAGACACTTTTGCTGGGCAAAGCACTACTGGACCCTGCCAGGTCCATTCCTGCCCAGGGCATCCCATTCTGTGACTAAAGCAGCCTCTGTTTAAGACCATATAAGCATTTGCTCTTATCATATTTGAAATTAGGCCTGATAAAGACACTTTTGCTGGGCAAAGCACTACTGGACCCTGCCAGGTCGATTCCTGTTGGGGCATCCCATTCTGTGAATACAGCAGCCTCTGTTTAAGACCATATAAGCATTTGCTCTTATCATATTTGAAATTAGCCTGATAAAGACACTTTTGCTGGGCAAAGCACTACTGGACCCTGCCAGGTCCATTCCTGCCCAGGGCATCCCATTCTGTGACTAAAGCAGCCTCTGTTTAAGACCATATAAGCATTTGCTCTTATCATATTTGAAATTAGCCTGATAAAGACACTTTTGCTGGGCAAAGCACTACTGGACCCTGCCAGGTCCATTCCTGCCCAGGGCATCCCATTCTGTGACTAAAGCAGCCTCTGTTTAAGACCATATAAGCATTTGCTCTTATCATATTTGAAATTAGGCCTGATAAAGACACTTTTGCTGGGCAAAGCACTACTGGACCCTGCCAGGTCGATTCCTGTTGGGGCATCCCATTCTGTGACTACAGCAGCCTCTGTTTAAGACCATATAAGCATTTGCTCTTATCATATTTGAAATTAGCCTGATAAAGACACTTTTGCTGGGCAAAGCACTACTGGACCCTGCCAGGTCCATTCCTGCCCAGGGCATCCCATTCTGTGACTAAAGCAGCCTCTGTTTAAGACCATATAAGCATTTGCTCTTATCATATTTGAAATTAGCCTGATAAAGACACTTTTGCTGGGCAAAGCACTACTGGACCCTGCCAGGTCGATTCCTGTTGGGGCATCCCATTCTGTGACTACAGCAGCCTCTGTTTAAGACCATATAAGCATTTGCTCTTATCATATTTGAAATTAGCCTGATAAAGACACTTTTGCTGGGCAAAGCACTACTGGACCCTGCCAGGTCCATTCCTGCCCAGGGCATCCCATTCTGTGACTAAAGCAGCCTCTGTTTAAGACCATATAAGCATTTGCTCTTATCATATTTGAAATTAGCCTGATAAAGACACTTTTGCTGGGCAAAGCACTACTGGACCCTGCCAGGTCCATTCCTGCCCAGGGCATCCCATTCTGTGACTAAAGCAGCCTCTGTTTAAGACCATATAAGCATTTGCTCTTATCATATTTGAAATTAGGCCTGATAAAGACACTTTTGCTGGGCAAAGCACTACTGGACCCTGCCAGGTCGATTCCTGTTGGGGCATCCCATTCTGTGACTACAGCAGCCTCTGTTTAAGACCATATAAGCATTTGCTCTTATCATATTTGAAATTAGCCTGATAAAGACACTTTTGCTGGGCAAAGCACTACTGGACCCTGCCAGGTCCATTCCTGCCCAGGGCATCCCATTCTGTGACTAAAGCAGCCTCTGTTTAAGACCATATAAGCATTTGCTCTTATCATATTTGAAATTAGGCCTGATAAAGACACTTTTGCTGGGCAAAGCACTACTGGACCCTGCCAGGTCGATTCCTGTTGGGGCATCCCATTCTGTGACTACAGCAGCCTCTGTTTAAGACCATATAAGCATTTGCTCTTATCATATTTGAAATTAGCCTGATAAAGACACTTTTGCTGGGCAAAGCACTACTGGACCCTGCCAGGTCCATTCCTGCCCAGGGCATCCCATTCTGTGACTAAAGCAGCCTCTGTTTAAGACCATATAAGCATTTGCTCTTATCATATTTGAAATTAGCCTGATAAAGACACTTTTGCTGGGCAAAGCACTACTGGACCCTGCCAGGTCCATTCCTGCCCAGGGCATCCCATTCTGTGACTAAAGCAGCCTCTGTTTAAGACCATATAAGCATTTGCTCTTATCATATTTGAAATTAGGCCTGATAAAGACACTTTTGCTGGGCAAAGCACTACTGGACCCTGCCAGGTCGATTCCTGTTGGGGCATCCCATTCTGTGACTACAGCAGCCTCTGTTTAAGACCATATAAGCATTTGCTCTTATCATATTTGAAATTAGCCTGATAAAGACACTTTTGCTGGGCAAAGCACTACTGGACCCTGCCAGGTCCATTCCTGCCCAGGGCATCCCATTCTGTGACTAAAGCAGCCTCTGTTTAAGACCATATAAGCATTTGCTCTTATCATATTTGAAATTAGCCTGATAAAGACACTTTTGCTGGGCAAAGCACTACTGGACCCTGCCAGGTCGATTCCTGTTGGGGCATCCCATTCTGTGACTACAGCAGCCTCTGTTTAAGACCATATAAGCATTTGCTCTTATCATATTTGAAATTAGCCTGATAAAGACACTTTTGCTGGGCAAAGCACTACTGGACCCTGCCAGGTCCATTCCTGCCAGGGCATCCCATTCTGTGACTACAGCAGCCTCTGTTTAAGACCATATAAGCATTTGCTCTTATCATATTTGAAATTAGCCTGATAAAGACACTTTTGCTGGGCAAAGCACTACTGGACCCTGCCAGGTCCATTCCTGCCCAGGGCATCCCATTCTGTGACTAAAGCAGCCTCTGTTAAAGACCATATAAGCATTTGCTCTTATCATATTTGAAATTAGGCCTGATAAAGACACTTTTGCTGGGCAAAGCACTACTGGACCCTGCCAGGTCGATTCCTGTTGGGGCATCCCATTCTGTGACTACAGCAGCCTCTGTTTAAGACCATATAAGCATTTGCTCTTATCATATTTGAAATTAGCCTGATAAAGACACTTTTGCTGGGCAAAGCACTACTGGACCCTGCCAGGTCCATTCCTGCCCAGGGCATCCCATTCTGTGACTAAAGCAGCCTCTGTTTAAGACCATATAAGCATTTGCTCTTATCATATTTGAAATTAGGCCTGATAAAGACACTTTTGCTGGGCAAAGCACTACTGGACCCTGCCAGGTCGATTCCTGTTGGGGCATCCCATTCTGTGACTACAGCAGCCTCTGTTTAAGACCATATAAGCATTTGCTCTTATCATATTTGAAATTAGCCTGATAAAGACACTTTTGCTGGGCAAAGCACTACTGGACCCTGCCAGGTCCATTCCTGCCCAGGGCATCCCATTCTGTGACTAAAGCAGCCTCTGTTTAAGACCATATAAGCATTTGCTCTTATCATATTTGAAATTAGGCCTGATAAAGACACTTTTGCTGGGCAAAGCACTACTGGACCCTGCCAGGTCGATTCCTGTTGGGGCATCCCATTCTGTGACTACAGCAGCCTCTGTTTAAGACCATATAAGCATTTGCTCTTATCATATTTGAAATTAGGCCTGATAAAGACACTTTTGCTGGGCAAAGCACTACTGGACCCTGCCAGGTCGATTCCTGTTGGGGCATCCCATTCTGTGACTACAGCAGCCTCTGTTTAAGACCATATAAGCATTTGCTCTTATCATATTTGAAATTAGCCTGATAAAGACACTTTTGCTGGACCCTGCCAGGTCCATTCCTGCCCAGGGCATCCCATTCTGTGACTAAAGCAGCCTCTGTTTAAGACCATATAAGCATTTGCTCTTATCATATTTGAAATTAGGCCTGATAAAGACACTTTTGCTGGGCAAAGCACTACTGGACCCTGCCAGGTCGATTCCTGTTGGGGCATCCCATTCTGTGACTACAGCAGCCTCTGTTTAAGACCATATAAGCATTTGCTCTTATCATATTTGAAATTAGCCTGATAAAGACACTTTTGCTGGGCAAAGCACTACTGGACCCTGCCAGGTCCATTCCTGCCCAGGGCATCCCATTCTGTGACTAAAGCAGCCTCTGTTTAAGACCATATAAGCATTTGCTCTTATCATATTTGAAATTAGGCCTGATAAAGACACTTTTGCTGGGCAAAGCACTACTGGACCCTGCCAGGTCGATTCCTGTTGGGGCATCCCATTCTGTGACTACAGCAGCCTCTGTTTAAGACCATATAAGCATTTGCTCTTATCATATTTGAAATTAGCCTGATAAAGACACTTTTGCTGGGCAAAGCACTACTGGACCCTGCCAGGTCCATTCCTGCCCAGGGCATCCCATTCTGTGACTAAAGCAGCCTCTGTTTAAGACCATATAAGCATTTGCTCTTATCATATTTGAAATTAGGCCTGATAAAGACACTTTTGCTGGGCAAAGCACTACTGGACCCTGCCAGGTCGATTCCTGTTGGGGCATCCCATTCTGTGACTACAGCAGCCTCTGTTTAAGACCATATAAGCATTTGCTCTTATCATATTTGAAATTAGCCTGATAAAGACACTTTTGCTGGGCAAAGCACTACTGGACCCTGCCAGGTCGATTCCTGTTGGGGCATCCCATTCTGTGACTACAGCAGCCTCTGTTTAAGACCATATAAGCATTTGCTCTTATCATATTTGAAATTAGCCTGATAAAGACACTTTTGCTGGGCAAAGCACTACTGGACCCTGCCAGGTCCATTCCTGCCCAGGGCATCCCATTCTGTGACTAAAGCAGCCTCTGTTTAAGACCATATAAGCATTTGCTCTTATCATATTTGAAATTAGCCTGATAAAGACACTTTTGCTGGGCAAAGCACTACTGGACCCTGCCAGGTCGATTCCTGTTGGGGCATCCCATTCTGTGACTACAGCAGCCTCTGTTTAAGACCATATAAGCATTTGCTCTTATCATATTTGAAATTAGCCTGATAAAGACACTTTTGCTGGGCAAAGCACTACTGGACCCTGCCAGGTCGATTCCTGTTGGGGCATCCCATTCTGTGACTACAGCAGCCTCTGTTTAAGACCATATAAGCATTTGCTCTTATCATATTTGAAATTAGCCTGATAAAGACACTTTTGCTGGGCAAAGCACTACTGGACCCTGCCAGGTCGATTCCTGTTGGGGCATCCCATTCTGTGACTACAGCAGCCTCTGTTTAAGACCATATAAGCATTTGCTCTTATCATATTTGAAATTAGCCTGATAAAGACACTTTTGCTGGGCAAAGCACTACTGGACCCTGCCAGGTCGATTCCTGTTGGGGCATCCCATTCTGTGACTACAGCAGCCTCTGTTTAAGACCATATAAGCATTTGCTCTTATCATATTTGAAATTAGGCCTGATAAAGACACTTTTGCTGGGCATAGCACTACTGGACCCTGCCAGGTCCACTTCTGTTGGGGCATCCCATTCTGTGACTAAAGCAGCCTCTGTTTAAGACCATATAAGCATTTGCTCTTATTATATTTATATTATAAGACACTTTTGCTGGGCATAGGCTTACTGCTGCCTGCCAGGTGCACTTCTGTTGAGGCATCCCATTCTGTAACATAGCATACCCCTCTTTATTTACACTAAGCAGCTCTCTTATTTACACTAAGCAGGCCTGTTGGAGGCTGAGTGTTACTGCTCACTTTTGGTGTGCATTATATTCTGTTTCATATAGACCCACCGCTGCCCAGGGTTTTTTTAAATATCACCTACTACCACGCCAGTTAGACTATGTCGGGCAGACAAGTGCCTGGAAGTGAAAAGAGGAGTGGCAGAGGCCAAGATTCCGCAGGCAGAGCTCGCATCAGACTGGGGGCCAGTAGCAGCAGGAGTCACGCTGAGAGACCTAATCTGCCAGTATCTGCTAGCGGTCGGGTCTCCACCAGTAACGCATCTGCCGTGGTAGATTGGTTGACGCGCTCATCAACAACATCATCACAACTTACGTCTGAGACCCCCAGTCTAGGGTCGGTAGGTTCCTCTGACACAACCCTGAGTTGGCATGCCCCGAGAGCAGTCCCTGTCCTCCCATTGCCTCTGGCCTACGCCGTTCCCTCCCCCAGCGACGTATCCTATGCTTTGGGTTCAGCTCCACTCTTTAGTGAGGAGGACCATCAGATAGAGGACAGTCAGCAGCTACTGCCCAGCCAAGAAATGGAGGTGGCTTCTTTAGCTAGGCAGACAAATAGTGATGTGGACAGTGTCGTGGGTGCTGCGAGCGTTCCAGCTCCTGCGCCAGACACTGTTGACGAATCCACGAACATCAGTGACGTACAGCCACAACTCGGTGATGATGATGATGATGACGATGAAGCCGATCGCACTTGGGAGCCGGGTGATGAAGGGGCTTCATCGTCATCATCAGGAGAAGAGGGGCGCAGGTTGCCCCGGAGTCAGCAGCTGAGGCAGCAAGGTGGTAGCAGTCAGCATGGGGGCACAATTCCAAAGGCTGGAGCCGGCCGGGGCCGGGGCCGGGGTAGAGCACCTGCTGTGCGGCAGTCTACCTTATCGGGAGGTAGTGGAGCAGGGGTTCCTGGAGTTGGCAACAGCAGCAGTGAATCAGTGAGGCCAGGGGGTGGGAAAAGTAGCTACTCGGCAGTGTGGCAGTTTTTCCTGAGGCATCCGCAGGAGGGTAACATGGCCACATGCAAGATATGTAGGCAAAAGGTGAAGCGTGGCCAGGGTCCAAATGTTGGCACCACGGCCCTGCGTCAACATATGATGCGTCACCATAAAACGACCTGGGAGAACCGAGGCTCCCAAGGGGTGGTCCAGTCTGCTTCCTCACCAAGTGAGCTCCCAATTTCTGCCAGCCAAGGCTCCAGCACCTCAGCCGAAGGCAGCTGTGCGTCATACCCATCCTCTGTCGCTCCTGCTCCTCCTCCTCCTCCTCCTCCAAGTCATGCATCCCGCCAGCAATCCATCAGCGAAGCCATGTCCAAGAGACAGCAGTATGCGCCCACTCATCCTACGGCGCAGAAGCTGAATGTGCTCCTGTCCAAGTTGCTGGTGCTGCAGTCGCTCCCTTTTCAGGTGGTGGAATCTGCACCTTTCAGAGAACTGATGGCTTGTGCCGAGCCGAGGTGGAGAGTCCCAAGCCGTCATTTCTTTGCCAAGAAGGCAGTACCAGCGCTGCACACTTTTGTTGAACAGAAGGTGGGCCAGTCCTTGAGCCTGTCGGTGTGTAGCAAAATACATGGCAGCGCCGACATCTGGAGCTGTAACTACGGTCAGGGGCAGTACATGTCGTTTACGGCCCACTGGGTGAATGTGGTCCCTTTGCAGCAGCAACTTGGACAGGTCACGCCGCTTCGGCCTCCGCGCTCTCTGCCCATTGGGCCTGTGACACCGTGCGACTCGGCCTCCTCATCCTCCGCCATCTCCTCACCCTCCACTGTAGGCTCAAGTCTCAGTGCCCCTCCAGTCTACCATGTGTGCAGGGCACGGAGGTGTCACGCAGTGCTTCACATGGTTTGTCTTGGCGAACGGAGTCACACAGGGGAGGAACTGCTTAAATGTATTCATCAGGAAATCCAAACATGGCTTACTCCGAGAAAACTTAAAATGGGAATCATGGTTACCGACAATGGGAAGAACATTTTGTCTGCGCTGCGCCAAGGAAGCCTGACCCATGCCCCCTGCATGGCTCACGTCTTCAATCTGGTTGTCAAGCGGTTTCTGAAGTGTTCCCCCCATCTGCAGGACATCCTAACAACTTCACGGAAACTTTGCATGCACTTCAGCCACTCCTACACCGCCAAACACACCCTTCTTGAGCTACAGCGTCAGAATGGTATCCCCCAACATAGTCTGATTTGCGATGTTTCCACCCGTTGGAATTCCACCCTTCACATGTTGGACCGATTATATGAACAGAGAAAAGCCATCACGGATTTCCTGATGATCCAAGCAGATAGGGGGACTCCCCTGTGTAACTTCAATGTCAACCAGTGGCAGCTCATACGTGACACCTGCCGTTTGCTCAGGCCCTTTGAGGAAGCCACTTTATTTGTCAGTCGGCAGGATTACGGGATGAACGACGTGATTCCACTGCTTCATGTACTACAGCACATGTTGGAAACCATGGCTGGTCAGGGCACTGGAGACATGGCGTTTACATCTTACGGCCACATGAACCCCGTTGGAGCTGAACTGGAGGAGGAGGAGGAAGAGGAGGAGGAGGAGTTGCCCAGCGAAACACAGTTTAGGCTTGGCGAAATGGCTGGTTTATCTAGTCAGCGGACAGGAGAGGAGGAGCAGGAGCAGCCAGAGGAGCTAGAGGTTTTTGAGGAAGGCGAGACAGAGGACCCGGGCACACCGTGGCAGTATGCAGTGGAGATGGAGACAGGTAGTCCATCCGAGTCACTTGCGCAAATGGCACGAAGCATGCTCACGTGCTTGCGTAGTGACCCCAGAATTGTTTCCATCTGTCGGCGGGATGACTTCTGGCTGTCCACCTTATTGGACCCTCGCTTCCGGCACAAAATGGGGGCATTTTTTAAACCCACCGAGAGGGAGGACAAACTCAACTACTACAAAGACATTCTACGTAGGCAGTTGGCCGATGCCTATCTGCGCCATGGTCCATACTCTCGCAGGTCTGACTCGAGGGGACCTCTGCGCTCACCTTCCACTGCCATGGCCGCTGGGGGGGTTGGCAGCAGCAGCAGCAGAAGCTCCATCAGCAGCAGCAGCCTGAGTCTTCAGTCGCTAATGAGTAGCTTTCTACACCCGCATAGTGAGGCTACTCATGAGCAGCAGGAAGACCTGGAGCAGGACCTGAACCAGCAGGTCATGTCATACTTTGACATGACCATGCCAACACACCTTGAGGATCCGCTGGACTTCTGGGCAGCCAAACTTGATTTGTGGCCGCAACTAGCAGAGTTTGCCCTGGAAAAGCTGTCCTGCCCGGCAAGTAGCGTGCCATCTGAGCGGGTGTTTAGTGCGGCGGGGGCCATAGTTACGGCGAGGAGAACTCGTCTGTCAACTAAAAATGTGGAGAGACTCACCTTTGTCAAAATGAATCAGGGATGGATCAGCCAGGATTTCCACCCACCAATGCCTGATGCATGCGACTAGATTCAGCATGGTGCCACGTTTTACACTTTCCAAATGGTGCAAAACATATTTATGTCTTTAGGCCATTTTTTGGGCTCCTGCTGCTGCTACTGTCAACTCCTGCCAACTCCAGGGTGTGATTCATCCAATTTTTGGGCTCCTGAGGCCAACTCCAGTGTATATTTGGGCTCCTGCTGCTGCTGCTGCCAACTTCTGCCAACTCCAGGGTGTGATTCATCCAATTTTTGGGCTCCTGAAGCCAACTCCAGTGTATATTTGGGCTCCTGCTGCTGCTACTGTCAACTCCTGCCAACTCCAGGGTGTGATTCATCCAATTTTTGGGCTCCTGAGGCCAACTCCAGTGTATATTTGGGCTCCTGCTGCTGCTGCTGCCAACTTCTGCCAACTCCAGGGTGTGATTCATCCAATTTTTGGGCTCCTGAAGCCAACTCCAGTGTATATTTGGGCTCCTGCTGCTGCTACTGTCAACTCCTGCCAACTCCAGGGTGTGATTCATCCAATTTTTGGGCTCCTGAGGCCAACTCCAGTGTATATTTGGGCTCCTTCTGCCCCTCATAGTGATGCCACTTCAACTCTCTGCAATTGTGCCGCTCTGCGATTCTATTAGTGATGCCTCTGATCTGCATGTGATATTTCTTCAAAGTATTATTTAACTAACCCAGCACGCATCCTGTGCGTGTTACAGCAAGGCTGAATGGTTTACAACCCTATTGAGGCTCTAGGAGGCTCAGAAATAGCCGTTTTTAATAGCGATTCGTCGCGAATTTATTCGGGTCGAAACGATTTTTGTCGGAAAATTCGGCGAATCAGTCGAATCGAATTTTTCAAAAGTTCGCTCATCTCTAATTTTGATATCTGATATAACTGTATTTTATTCACAATAAGAAATAGAACACATATCAAATGTTGAAGTCAGACATCTGATTTTGTTTGAAAAAAAAAAAGAGGAAGCCGCTTTGGCGGCGATCCGGAAGCACAGGTCTGCTCCCGAGTGTTGAGATGGAGCACACACCAAGCCTGCCTCTCCTTCTACCTGTTGCAAAAGGCCAGTGACCACCGGACCAGGAGGGAACCCCCAACCCGGCAGCCCTGAGAAGAGGAGACCGTCTGGTGGTGACATGAAAAGCAAGACACTGAAAGTTTTATTTTATGTTTTTTTGTATCAGAAAATGAAAGTAAATGGAAAATCGAACACCCAAAAGAAGTACTTTGTACTGCTTGATTGTTTCACTGGCTGCATAGATTTGATTCTTTTCTCTGTTATGCTTCAGATATACTTTAATACTGGGCTTTAATTCCCTTTACTTCTGTAGCAGCCCTGTGATTTACATGCTGGTTACCATACTTTATAAATAATTGTACAGCGGTCTCTACTGTGTAAATAGTGTATTGTATTGTCACACATGTATATACTTTTGTCTATATATATTCACCAGCATTAAAAACTTCAATGCAAGTACTTCTTTTGGGTGTTCGATTTTCCATTTACCTTCATTTTCTGATGTGCTTGGTGTGCATGGAGTGGATGCGCACGGGATTTTCAGAACCCCTTCTTTTTTGATCCAATGTATCTTTTGAACTGGTTTCAGAGTGCTTCAACCTACAACTAATATTGCAATGTTTTTTTGTATCAACATTTTATGAACTGGTATGGCATATAATGGACCCCCTATAACAGTTCTTAGGGCAATGGGAACTAGAGTAATTGTATTCGGCATTCAGGGATACCAGTCACTGGGCACTATGCAGACTCCGGCTCATTGCTAGCAGACACAGGAAACAGGAGGCAGGATGAAAGACAGGCGACGAAGCAAGAACATGCCAAATATAGGTTACCTGGCTGGATAGGGCAACCCAAAGACTTGTCAGGATACAGTAGAAAGTGTACATGGCAGAATATAGGCTGGACACGCAGAAGGGAACATTGGCAAAAAGGGGAAAACTTGCTTGTGCTGCCAAGAATTCCTGAATACAAAGGAGTGTGGACTGAACTACCGTGAGCTGAGACTAAGGCCCTTATTTAAGAAGGGATAGCGTCAGGTAGTGGCTGGTTAATGAGAGGTAGAGACAGGTAGCAACTGGAAACGCCGGACACAGCACGCAATTACACATTTATCAAGCAGAATGTGTTTAAGGACTGGGATAGAGCCATGTAGCGTCCGATTCATCATTTTCACAGCCTCAGCATACAGCGCCGGCGTTCAGCCTTGCACAGCGCCAGGTATGACCTCTCGCTACCTGTCGCTCTCCCATACATTTCAATGGACGATCCTTTTCTTCTCTTTAAACTGGGTTTTTGTTTTTTTATTTTTTCCCAAAAAATATCAAATAATGCTGTGACTTCTTCTGGCATTAAAAAGGAAGTTTTTTTCTCAAATGTTTCATTTTTTATATATTTCCTCAGAAATGACATTACAGGTCTGCCATTAAAGTGTTCATGTTACAATGTTGTTACAATGTAATTCCATATGTTTTCGCTTTGTTACTAGTGGATAGATGCAGAAAAACAGACTTTAAACACACCGCCTCCTGCGCTCTGGGCTTCAAACAAGCATTTTTCTGCGCCAGAGATTTGTGAGGCTGTTTTTTTGCAGAATATGGTGTGAGTCTGTCGCTATGACCAGTCGCTAATGTACAAAAAACCCCTGTTAAGCACCACTCAATTCAATCAGTAAATATGGGGAGAGATGTGTGCAGAAAAACCTTTATAACTCCGATTGGTACAACCAAATACAGAAAACCCCTGTGGCCCCAGTAATCCACAGACTAATTAGGTTATCCAGGCAGCACCACTCTCACCCCAAAACCAGTCGCTAACATATGCTCCCATACAGCGCTGTACTGGTCAAATAGCAACTCCTCACAATGTATTCATCATTACTGCACAGCGACTGAGTCGCTATGGACTAGCGACCCACGGCCGAGCACAGTGACTACTAGCGGGCGCTCTGAAAATGCCTGCTACAGACGCCCATCTGTCGCTACCTGGCGTTAGATGAATCAGCCTGCCCAACAGTATTCAAAAGGAAGACAGAGGAGGTCTGTCACAGATCAGAGGAGGAAGTCACAGATCAGAAACCAAGAAACCCCCCCCCCCCTTTTATACAGGCACACTAGTTGCTAACTGGTTGGAGTAAATATCTCTACCTGCACCATGTCTCTCACCCTCATGATCCACCTTTAAGTATTATAGACCCTAGGGACCACCCATTATGAATATGCTAAGCACACAGTGTGCTTACATCACATCGCTGTTGTCGCGTCCACTGTTTCTCCAAAAAATGTTTCTACATCTCCAATGCTCTAATTTTTTAAAGATAACTTAGGAACTACGGGGTCTTTTTGAAAACGTATTGAAGTTTGGGACAGTGCAACATGTAGCCCGAGACAATGGGACAACAACCAGACTTGCCTTTAGTATAACTTTAAATTCTGGGTCATAGCTGAGATGGGAAGTCCTGGAGAAATAAAATTTAAATGATGGAAAACTTTGGAGGCCTACTACAGCTTCTACCCAGTGCGGCAAGAAAATGAAGAGGAGGCACATGGGATAGGCATCAGGTGAGCTGATTATTGCCTTTGGGTGTACAGGAATTTTATGGACCACTGCCTGATGTATGGAGAAGCTCCAAGAGGCCCACCAACCATCGAGTGTCAATCCCCGTTACTAGACTGCATGGTAGAAACCATTAGACACACTCTAATTTCCCCATTTTGGCCGTCCATAGTAACTGAAGATAGATACCTTGAAATGGTGACAGATACTGCACAATGGTCGTCGGACTCTCGATCACATAACTGCCAGCGAACTATTGTGGGGCCCAGTTTCTCAAGGAACATCAGCAGTCGTGATGCCCCCTATGCAGCGATCAGCTGCAGTCCACAACCACATTTTTATTAAATGGGTGTTGTATTACTTTAACACTTAGAGGCTGATTTAAGACTAGCGCCACGTATTGCCGTTTGTACGTCTATGTAGTGGCGCTTAGAGCGTATGCAAAAATATGCTGCAAACGGGTTTCTGTCGCTATACCGTAGCTTTGGGGCTGTAGTATCCTGTCCAGCATTGATAAATGTGATGTCTGGAGGGCGCTGTAGAAGTGCTCTCCCTGAATCACTGCAGCACCTTAGCATACCAATAATGCTATTGTTTCATGTAGCTCCCTAAGGAAAAGCCGCCCAAGGCGACGCCACATATAACAACAGGACAACGCTGCAGTGAACAATAGGTAGCGCCAGTTAAGTGCATCTGACGCTCGGTGGTGAAGCCAATAGTTTTGGTTTTGGTCCGCTTTAAGAAGAAAAAAACACAAAGCCAATGTCGGCACTATAAAACTTGACACTCTAGCGACCGGCGCCGAACGCTATATAAAAAAAAATGTCTGTTTCTGAACACATATACACTAAAGCGAAAACACATGGAATTACATTGTTTCTACACTGTAACACTGACACTGCAATGCAAGACCTGCCCACACAACTCTGACAAAAATAAAAAAAATAAAATAAATAACAATATAAGTCTTTGGTTGGTGGCCAGGAGAGCCAAAAAAATCATCATATGATAAAATAGTGGGAAAAAGTGGATCCAAACACCTATACACAAACATTAATTAAATTAAAGACCATTGAATTGTATGGGAGAACACTACTGAGCAACAGGTGCTACGTGGCACTGCTGAACATACAGCACCGCTAGTGATACATGTGCATGTGATGCTACATGGTGCTATTAGAGGCACTCACCAGTTTTTTCATATATATGGTTTTCACATTCTGCGCCCGGCATTCACCTGACGCTATGTGGTGTTAGCGCTTCTTAAAGCGGACCAAAACCCACATTTTTAACTAGCATTTCCTGAATTGCTCCCTCCCATGAGGAGCACCTTTGGCCAATTTTCACTGTTTCCGCTTCACTCTAACTACAGATAAGTGTGCCGTTTTAGCTGTAAAGCTCCTCCTCCTCCATTCATTGCTACTGCTGTGTGTGGCAATGATGTCATTGCCACACCGATGTAATGACTGATCGCGTGCCATCTTACAGAGAGGTACAGCAAAGAAAATCAGTGTTCCAGAACAACTCGTAAAAAATTTATTTCTAGTGCTACACCCTAAGAAAGGAGTATCGGCAGGTGCTTTGGCCAAATGTATTTCACAAGTTCAGTGGGTTTTGGTCCTCTTTAAATAAGGCTCTTAATCTGTGTTTTTCTAAATTAATCTAGTCATCAGCAGTGCAGTTTAAATACCAAGAAAGTTATTACAATTGATAGTTAATTTTTCCTTTTCCAATTTGAAATATTTGAAAAAATAAAAAATAAATATATATATATATATTTTTTTTTTTAATATATATATATATATATATATATATATATATATATCATGCAACATAATATAATCCTTTTTATTAAACCTTTTCTTCTTCACCGAAGTCACAATTGTAAATCTGCTTTCGCACACTCATACCTAATCTCAAATGTTTTATTCTGAATCTTGACCTGTTAGGAATAAAAAAAAAAAAAGTAATTTAAAGAAATCTCTCAGATCTTCAATAAATATCTCAAGTTAGCAAGCCAAATATAGTAAATATAATTTCTGTATCTATTCCTGGTGGTTTCTATAGAAACTAGAGCGGTTTGCGGCGGAGGCGCTTGCTTCCCCCCTAGTAAGGGGTTGATCATTTTGAAAGATAGTTAAAAGCTGTATAATACGTTACAGGAATGTCAGCGCTCGTTTCAGCTGGGAAAACAATGGATTTTTTTTGCGGTAAAATAGAACTGCCAAAAAGGCGCATAATGAAGTGGACCTGTCACTTCAGACTGCTTTTAAGAAGTATAGCGCGCTGATGAGCAACGCGCTCGTTCCTCTACACCACGATCCTCCACATCAGATATCCAGAAGCAGCATTTTACAGGTATTAGCTAACCACTAAAAGCGCGGGAGGGAAGACATTGACAGTTTATGCTTTAAAGCGGCACAAATAACTACACCCCACTCCTACATCCGGCGATGCAGCCTGCTTATCGGTGGCCTGGTTATAAAAAAATATGGGCAGAGATTCAAAGTTTTGTCTTATTAATTATTCTCCCAAGCATGCAGGTGTGATGCAAGCAGGTTTTGAGCTTAAAATAAGCTTAACGGGCAGTCTGTAAGGCTGTCTTTATGCACATCATCAAGAAAGCACTATGATGTGCGGCCGTCCCTCCCAAGTCTACCAGCCTGCACACTAAGCATAGGGACTGGGTTCCCTATGGCTCAGAGGCCAAAAAGCCACCTGCCGGCCATGCCAGGACACCAGCCCCTATGCCCTTCAACGTGGTTTGGTGCACTTTCTAGGGTTAACACCCGGCCTGTGGCATTGGGCACTGTGCTACTCTGTACCTCCTGACAATTAGGAGTACGAGTAATGGGGTGGGGGTAACAGAAAGTCAGCAGCTGCCAAGCAAGTAGGTAACTTGATGCACCCCCACCTGTTGAACTAGGAAGTAAAACTAGAACCAAAACTAGAACTACAGAGGTGACAGAGTTCAGAGAGCCATATATTGGGATGGGAGGTTAAAATATTGGAGTGGGCTATCTCTCCCTTCTGCTGAGACTATAACAAACAAGATTAGTCATTCTGAAAAGCCTGCCAGCTCCCTCATGTGAGTTACATTGTGTTACAGCCAAGGAGCAGCTGATTTATCTAATTGTTTCTATTGTAATCAGCTGTTATACTTTGTAAAGCAGTCATGAGCCTGCTATTGGAATGTAAATAGCTTACAGATACAAGGAAAGCTAAACCTGCACCGCTGTGTGTAGACCAAAATAGGTGCTGGCACTGGGCTGCTTGTGTACTCTACCAAAAAATATATGTTTGTGATTTACCAGATGCCACAACCAACACCGCCCAAAATAGAATGTGCCGCACACTATAAAGATTTTTGAATTAATATATGGTAATTTATTTAGTCAGATCCTACATACAAAAAAATACATACATCTAAAAACACAATTAAAAAGCCCCAAATGTTTGGGGTGGGATGGCTATCAGGTGGTTAATGTCTATACAATATATCAACATGAAGTTCCCTTGCAAAAATTCCTCTGGAAAGTTAATAATGAAATAAAAAGGTAATAAGAAAATCTAAGACAACATGGTGCTAAACATATATATATACAACAATTTATCAAAAAAAAGTGACCTGTGCATTTAAAGTGACAAGTGTAATTTCATTATTTAAAGTGACAAGCGCTTATTACTATCCCAAAATGCCGGGAGATATTGCAAAGAACCAATTACTAATAGTAGATTAAGCAAAAACAATATAAATGTACAGGATATGCTGGGAACTAATACTCTACTATGGTCTGCCGTATTAATACATCACCGTGTGATAGACCCCATCCAACAAAGACGACGCGTTGCGTGGTGAACCTCCTCACCACTTCATCAGGTAAGTACTGTACCCCTAACGCTCACCTTTTATTCCCCCGGTCTCCAATCGCGTCCATGCGATTGGAGACCGGGGGAATAAAAGGTGAGCGTTAGGGGTACAGATAGCTTACATTGCAGTTTGATGTGGGATGGATTGGAGTCTTTGAAGTTTGTCTCCTCTGTATTTACAAAAGTGAAAAAAAACACAGACAAATACATTTTATTGTTCTAACTTTAAGAAAGAAAAATGGGAAGCTGCTCTGAGAATTAAATAGGCAGTGTGGGAGGCCCCAATGTGGGCCCACCCATCAATCTCATCTAAGTATTAAGCACTAAACATGTACTAAACACGCTAATTAAATGCTGGCCTTTATATGCTGAGGCTGCTATGCAGTCAGGACTCAGCATTTTACTGTGTCTTTTGGAACCTGAACTCTGTACCCAGAGCCTTTGAATCTGAAAACCTAAAATCTGAACCCTGAACCCAGGACTTCCTTGTCAGCCATTGCTTTCCCTCCTGTTTGCTGTTTTCCCTTTTTGGACTTACCTTGGACTGGACTTCATGCATGTATGTTTTGTTGCAATCTGAGTGTGAATGTTTGCTTGTTTCTCACAATAAACACAGTTTGCTGCATAATCCTAGTCTCTCTGCCTTACAGTACTCAAATTACTGGTCACTCTTTATTTGTGGATTTCTCCTTTGAGAGATCCGTAACACCCCCCCCCCCCCCTCCGGTTTTACCTTTAGCCATGCATTACTCACCACACCGGAGGGACCATCTTCTGGGTCCCTCGAATTCCGAGTGACCATCCGCCGGGCGGCTCCATCTTGCATCCCATCAGGCACCATACGTGCCTCCCGATCTCGTGCCTGCGCAGTCCCCCTGAGCGGGATGCAATGCAGCCGTCTGAAATCCTGCGACACTTTGCTGAGCTGTGATACCGTGCTGGGACATTGACGAGCACGACTAAGGTTGTGCTTGTCGGTTAGGGGCGACTAAGCAGACAGCAGGGCGAGGATCAAGCCCTGAGACAGGCCGATATCGCTGCAGCAGACGACATCCAAAAGATAAGTAGGGGCCGATGGGGGGGAATCGCCCCCTCTTTATTTCGTTCCAATGTTCCTCTATAAAGCAGAAGTCCAGTCTCTATGTAGCCCCCCACCCTCGTTTCCTCCCCCTGCTCTCAGGCAGGCCCGGGGGTTACAAAAAAATAGCGTTTGCCTTATCTCGTCTGTGATCTAGCGCCGTTCCCCTGGCATCTTGGTTCTGTTCACAGCCATGTTGGAGAGAAGTGGCAGGTGTGTCACCCAATCCCGTGCAGCAGTGTGACTGTACTGGTCATTCACTGTACTGGTCCAACTGTCACTGAGGTCTACATGCAAAGTCCAGTCCCCCTAGGAATACTTGGGGGGTGCAGGGATCAGGTGAGTTGCTTTATTATTTTAACACCCAAATTGGGCTTAGCACAGGGGGAAGGAGGGGTGGCTGCAACATTACAAAAAGTTTGGAGTTCCCCTTTAAAGGAGCCCCGTACCGATATCTAGACGTACTTTATTGCCTAATCAGCAAGATAGAAAAATGAATCACTACCACCTTCTGTAAAGAATTAATTTGTTAATCAAAGATGATTAAACAATGCATTTCACAAACATAATTAGGCAACAAAGCAAACTGATTAAGTAATATATTATGCAATATAAATGATTAAATGACTGAATTGATTAAGGAGTATACAATAAAGATTATAACATTTGCTGATGATATCCCCAGTCATAAGTCTAATTACTGTAGAGCAACAATGAGGACACCTACTGTACTATAATAACTTTCCTAAAACAGAAAGTATTTACAGGGCATATACAAACCAAAAATTTACCCACAATCTTTAGCAGTAGGCGGAGCCATGCAGATCAGTGACTTCCTGGTGCTGGTGCACTGGCAGAAGGTGAAAGTCAAGGTCAGGGACGTTTGTAGGGGTGGGTAGGCCAGGAAAGTTGAGACATTTCTCCCCTCCAGGTGCACCCCTCCCCTTCCCCTCAACTTAATAACCTTATATTAGGGCTATATCTTTCAAGTGGCCCTTATTGCCTACTATTTGACATCAGAAACAACCATTCTGATATCACATAGTAGGCAGTAAGGGTCACTTGAAAGCCCTTATATAAGGTTATTAATTCTCTAAGTGGACACACCATATCGAGAGATACAGGCACTTGGATACTCTACTCATGTGAATTGATATGTGAATGATATGTATAAGGTGTGTAATCAACAAACAACTTAAAAACAGAAAGACATTTTAATAATATCATTATTTTACAATTGCACATATTTAAATTTAAATTAAGTGGACCAAAACCCAGGATTTTGAATATCCTGGGTTTTGGCCCTTTCCCCTTGGGGAATCCCGATCGGTGCTGTGTGAAACCTCCCAGATCGCCTGAAGAAACTCACCTCTTTCCGGTTCTATGGCACATGCACACCCGCTCGTCCAATCAGCACACTCAGAGCCGCTGACATCACGCCATCTAAGACGGCGTCTAAGGCCAGCGGCTCTGAGCGCTCTGGCGGTCCCCCGCATCCCCCGCTTCCCTCTAACAGGGAGCGTGTCCAACCTGGCCATTCACAAATGGCTGGCACACGCGCACAAGTATAAGGTAAGTGAACAGGTCGACCTGGGGGGTTTCACACAGCGGGGCATCCTGATTTTGGATGCCCCAGGGGGAGGGAATCGATCGGCTCGCAAATCTTATAGATTCCCTTGACGATCGAGCTGGGTTTTGGTCCACTTTACACTAAGCATGTATTTCCGACTTTAGCCTCTAGAGGGCACAGAGGAAGCCAATTAGCAAAACATGTCTGCCCAATAAAGGATCAGAAAAGTAGAGAAAAAATCTTTTCCATCCATGTCAATGTGTAATAGTGGTATTCATGCATGTTTGTAATAGGAATCATGTATAACTGTATTAGTATAATTATGTATAAGTGTAATTTTGTGTAAATTGCAATAGTGTATATGTATATCTTTTATGTTTCCCACACCCTGTACATACAGATTGCCCACATTAAAAATCATCCTACCTGCAACCACTGCATTTTCTGAGCCTTTAAATATCCAAGATGGCGGCTCATGGAGCATCAAGCAGCCTGCAAACAGGAAGTCTTCTGACTGTGTCGCTCTGCATTCTGGGATTGCTGTCCTTTCCCTGACCCCAGCTCTGCTCTGTATGTGCAAAGCACAGCTATAACCACGCCCCCTGTACTTTATGCCCCTCTCCTCAGTATGTGTGATGCTTCTGAGTCAAGATGGTGGCACCCGTATCCTAGAGTCCTGAACAGAGTTGCAGCCCATTGGGGAAAATAATAATAAGTGACTAAAAACTTAAAGTATATTAATTTTAGATGCTGGGGAATAGTTTTTTAAGGGGTTGGGCTTATCATTAAATCATGCTGAAGGTCCGGTTTAAATCATACAGCACAATTACAGCTCCAACTGTACTACACCTAGCAGTGTCCTACTCTCTGAGTAGGCGGGACTAGAAACAGCAGCAGTCAGCCTGTGTGCTACAACTTCCAGTCCTCCATTTTCCACAAGCCCTGATTGGGAGAGTATAGCCAACTGCAGGGTGCCAACATCTTTCTAAACAGCCCTTACTCCTCAATCTTCTCCCACAGTTGGCTATATTCACCTGGTCAAGCCTGATTTCTATTTTAATGGGGGCCAGAATATGCAGCACACCCTGTACCAACCTCTGGCTTCCTTTGGAGGAGCCATAGTGTGTGCTGCATCATAAAGTGGACCTAAAGTGGGCCTTCAGCCTGATTTATAACCTCTCTCTCTCGCATGCGGGAATGGTAAAAAGTCTCAGTTTTGCTTTTCTCCCGGTTCGTGCTATTCAGTGCCCGGTGTTTTGGGCCAAGTTTGCTGATTTCCAGGACTTTTTGGTTTGTGTATGCCAAGTTCCCTACATATTAATACGAGTAAGATCAAGTTTATGTGTTCTCGCATGTGTACGTTTTTGGGTTTAGCCTACACTTGCGTAGTATTCAGAGCCCTAATTTGGCCATTTTCAGGCCCATAAAAAACAGAAGTTAACCATGCCAAATAACGCCCTCTTTTTGCCTGCAGGCCATCTCTATTCAGGCACACATGCTGGAGTCATGCTGGACAGTCAGCCCGCAGCACTTGGTTTACTTGTCCTTTTCATAATTTGTGCCTATGTTCATGTCTTTCTGTCTTTTGTTTGTTCTTTGATGCCGTACTCCCCTTTGTTTTGGTTGTGAGTAAAGAAACATACCAAACACACTGTGCCCCACAAATTGTGCTCAAAATGGGCAACACAGGCAAAGTTTGACATAAGCAAAAAGTTGGGGGAAATAAAATCCTAGATGGCAGATTTGTACACATTCCAGCATGCGGGAATGATAAAAAGATTTTTTTTTTTACGAGTAAGACAGAGTTTATGTGTTCTCGCATGCGTCCGCTTTTGGGTTTACACTTGCGCAGTATTCAGAGACCTGATTTGGCCATTTTCAGGCCCATAAAAAATGGAAGTTAACCATGCCAAATAACACCCTCTTTTTGCTTGGGGGTATGCTGGATTGCATGAACACGCGTTGATGATGAAGCCTCTTGATGAGTTCCTGGAAGAATACGAGCATCTGCAGTACTGTGGGCTACTCAAACTCAATCTGCTATTATCTGGACATTGATCAGATGCCCAATCAACTGGTTCCTTTCTCTAGAGATGCATTACTTAGAGTTGGGGCCATGTTTGGCCCCTGCCACAAAAAAGGGACATGCAATTGACGGAATAACCACATTGGTTGGCTGCTTTCAATTTCTGGTGAATGGCTCTTTCCAGAGGCTTGGGGCACTGTCTGTTGGCATGTCCCTGCGCCCTGACTATATTTCCCAATGGCTGTCCTGCAGGAGAAATACATCTCTTTTCCTCACAGCATGGCAGCCTGGAAGGCGGTGAAGTTCTTTTTTTTTCCAACCTGGCGATTATGTCGAATGTCATGGGTGCCATTGACTGCACGCCTGTGGCTTTGGTGCCTCCTGTGGTGCAGTAGTATATGTTTCGGTATGTTTAGGTGCTCTTTGGTCCTCCTCCTTGTCAAGTCTCCTCTGTTTATGCTAGCCTTTGTTCTCCTAAACTAACTAATCCTTGTGGCTCCTAGTGCCCCCTGATCCCTGTGTCCAAGTTGCCCATGTATCTGCTTGCTGTTTGCCTGCTACTGTAATGCTGCTAGTGTAATAACCTGTGTCTGTTCGTTGAATGTACAATACGTGGTGGTTCCAGATTTATGCTTCTTCAGCGTCTTGGCCGTCTTCCCCGGATCAAGCCACAACCCATTCGCCTTGCGCAGCACCAGCCTGTATACTCGCTTTGAGAGGTGGTTGGCTTCTGGGTAAGTGTGTGTATTATTGTTGCCTTTCTGCATTTCGATTGTTAGCCTTGCATTTGAAATGTTTGATGCAGTATCAACTGTGCCCCATAGTTATTTTTGGTAATTTTGTATGGCCTATTTGGCTCCCTGCCCTCCCTCTGTAATAGTGTGTTCCTAGGCCTAGTTTCAGTTCACATTTGCCCTGTTCCTAGTTTAACTCTTTGTCCTTGTAGTGCATCTTACCTTTAGTTTTTCCTGCAAACTGTCTGTCTAATGTCCATGTAAATTTTGACCTCCTTGCAACTGTGGCCCCCTATCTCATCACCTTTCCTTTTTTTGTGTTTTTTTATATTTTACCCATTTTCTCTTGTGGTTCCCCTTCCTAGTAGCTCTCCCTGTGTTTGTTCTTGCCTTTTTTGTTGTATTTCATGTTTGTTGTTTTTGTTTTGGCCTTTTAGGTGATTCGGGCCACCCTTTCTTGCCCTGGCTGCTGCCACCCTTTTTGCCTTTTTGTGCCTGCAGAAGCAAGGCCAAGAGCCATACAACTGGGCCCACCGACAGACCCCTGCAGTTGATGAGCGGGCATTCGGACTCTTGAAGAGCCGGTTCAGGTGCCTCGATCACACTGGTGGAGCGCTGCATTATAAGCCTGAGAAGATTGTAAAGATCATTGTGGCGTGCATTGCCCTGCATAATTTTGTGCTGATGGAGAGGGTCCGGGAATATGTTGAGGAGGCAATCCCCACTACATCTCCGGAGGTGCCGGGCCATCTCTATTCGGACACACAGAGTCATGCTGGACAGTCAGTCTGGCAGCACTTGGTTGACTTGTCCTTTTCATAATTTATGCCTGTGTTCATGTTTTTCTGTCTTTGGTTTGTTCTTTGATGCAGTGTAATTAATTTTTGGAACAACCACACTGTGCCCCACAAATTGTGCTCAAAATGGGCAACACAGGCAAAGTTTGACATAAGCAAAAAGTTGGGGCCCCAGGCCCCAAAAAGGGTAATAGAATCCTAGATGTCAGATTTGGGGGGAGGTTACCTGGTCCTCCCCACTTGGTTGCTGTCTGGCCTCCTGGAGGGCAAGCATTCCTTGAGTATTTGCATTTTGTTGCTGCCAAGCATTTTCAGGTCCTCCAATTTTTAATTCATCCTCTGCTGCTCCACTACCCCTGCAGCCAGGTCCTTATGAATCAAACTGGCAGTCCTACACACCCCTTTAAAATACTGGGTGAAATTTAGTAGGAAAGTGGTGCTGTTGGTCCGCCAGTTTGACTCCATTATTTGGACACGCCGTGCCATTGAGAGGTGGTGTCGGGCTGCAGGGCATGGCTGGCTCATCTAGGTGAACTTGAGAGACATGAAACAGGCCAACACTATTAGTGTGCCACTCCCACATGTGCCAAAGAAAACATACCTTCAGTCATACTCTTTGGCCACTGTCACATGTACCACCCTTACCTGTTTGTAGGGGATGCTGGGGGGGGGCTCAGATGTGTGTAGGCAGAGGGGTAGGTGAGACAGAAGTGAGCCCCTAGGCCTTCCAATATGCCAGTAATGATGGCTTAGAGAGCTGGGTGCGCCACTTTGCCTAGATGCGTTAGCGATTCCAATCCACCCTTCGCCCTGATGAAGTGACGTAAGCTGCGTTACGACACGCGTCGGCAGTGATTCAGGGGCTGGTTTGTCCATTATGCACATTTGGAATATGTGAGATTGTATTATCGTTTACCCTTGCCTGTCCTGCCCCGGTTTGTCCTCCTTACTTTCTAGCACTTTAAGCACTTGGCACTTTGATTGTGAGCATAGTTTGCACATTTATTGATTTGAGGTTTTATGCACTGTAATTGACTTTCTGGGAGCATTTGCATAGGCATGTATGGATAACAGTTTGATTAATGATATATGGATTAATGAGGTTACAGCGTTAGCGCCCTCTTGTGTGTCTTTTGTTACATGTTTTTTAGAATGTTTTTAATCATGTCTATATATGTTTTTGGCTTGGATATGAAATAAAATTTGATACTTCATTCATTATACTATAGTGGTGCCACTTTTTTTGCCCGGATAACATTAGGGGAGTGTGGGAACCCCCTTCTTTTTGTCCTTGCTATATTGCACTTGTATAAGTGAATATCCGGGCGTGTGTGCACACTGTAAATTATTGCTGGTGCGGTCCAGGTATGCCTAGGTGCATCAGCAACTCCAATATGCCATTAATGGCGGTCAAGAGAGCTGTGGGTGATTTAGAGATGCCTAGGCACATGCTTTCCAGGTGCCATGGAACTGAGACAGGGGCTGACACTCCAGGGAGAATGTTTTTAAACTGGACCTTCAGCATCATTAAATGAAAACCCCAAACCCTTAAAATTTCACAGCATCGAAATTAATATATTTAACATTTTTAGTCACTTATTATTCTTGCCCTCACTGGCCTGCAACTCTGTTCAGCACTCTAGGATACGGGCGCCGCCATCTTGGCTCAGTAGCATCACATATAAGTGCAGGGGGCACAGCTCAGACCAAGGGAAGGTGTATCACAGGGAAACCCAGTTGCTCACTATTCTACTACACACACTACACACACACACACACACACACACACACACACACACACACACACACACACACACTTATATAAGCTGATGCAGATCTTCTTTATTGCACTTCAACAGCTATTTCCAGGCAATACAATCCACTGGTTCCCATTGTCACATCAATGCCCCTCCCTCTAGTCTTGGCTGGCCTTATCCCAGTAGAGGCGGACTCTTAAAGGACAGTTCAGGTCCTCTCTATCCCTTTTTGGGGTGCTACTGTCTTTCCAGGCACTGTCTAACTCTCACCGCAAACTCCTCTCATAACAACACCGATGCCTTACCCTGGCCTATATGCCCTCTGTTTCCTGCCTATGTTGCGAAAGATTTCTGAATCCACCAATCCTGAGGGGCATCCCAAACACAAAGTATCTCTGCCTTTTCTGTTTACCCTTCTCTAATTCTGATCTTACTCGTATTCCTTATCCTGCACTCCCATCTAGTGGTCTTTTACTGCTAATGCGCTCAGCTTCTTATTATATCTATTTCCTATCCTTCCTTTCCCATGGGCCACACATTCAATTTTTCCTACAGATATACCATGACCTGGATGAATGAGAACCTTCACAGACAACAAGCACATCCTGTATGGTGTTGGGGAATTCAAATATATCTTATTTTTCGGCATATGACACACTATTTTTTCCCCAAAAGTAAGTGGGGGGGATATCAGTGCATCTTATTAGGCGAATGTAAAAAAAAAAAAAAGTATACTTACATGAATCTAACGCCTGCTGTCCCCGCTCTGCCTCTGCCACCACCTCTCGGGCTGACGCGCTGACAGTGTGTCGCACTGACACCCAAGAGGCAGTGGCGGTGCCAGAAGCCAGAGCGGGGACAGACAACGGTCACTGCCTTTCGCGTGTCAGCGCGTACCAGAAGCCAGAGCAAGGACAGCGTTTATGTAAGTATATTCTATTTTTTTAGGGAGGTTGGGGGGAATACCCAAACGAATAAGAGGATGGGGAGTGGGGGGAATGCCACACTGCCTATATGGGAATGGGAGGGGGGAATGACACACTGCCTATAGGGAATGGGAGGGGGGAATAACACACTGCCTATAATGGGGAATGGGAGGGGGAATGCAACACTGCCTATTGAAATGGGATGGGGAATGTCACACTGCCTATGGGGAATTGGAGGGGGAAATGCCACACTGCCTATGGAGAATGGGAGGGGAGAATGCCACACTGCCTATAATGGGGAATGGGAGGGGAGAATGCCACACTGCCTATAATGGGGAATGGGAGGGGGGAATGACACACTGCCTATAATGGGGAACGGGAGGGGGGAATGCCACACTGGCTATAATGGGGAATGGAAAGGGGAGAATGCCACACTGCCTATAATGGGGAATGGGAGGGGAGAATGCCACACTGCCTATATGGGGAATGGGAGGAGAGAATGCCACACTGCCTATAATGGGGAATGGGAGGGGGGAATGACACACTGCCTAAAATGGGGAATGGGAGGGGGAATGCAAGACTGCCTATTGAAATGGGATGGGGAATGGCACACTGCCTATGGGGAATGGTAGGGGGCAATGGCACACTGCCAATGGGAATGGGAGGGGGGATGCCACACTGCCTGTAATGGGGTGTTTTAGCACAACATTTAGTTATAGTTAGTATTTTCTCTTATTTTCCTCCTCCAAATCCAAACAAACCTAACTTTTCTAATTTGTGGCCCTTAGTTGCTTAGTTGCTGAAGACAAGGGGGCAATTTACGTTAACTGATATTTAATCCTCATAAGAACTTTATTTCTTATATAAGGGTTTATTAAAGTTCTAACTGCATGCTGAATGAACCAAATGTTCCTCTCCGGCCCCGAGATAATTTTAGACAAAATGATAATCGACTGTTTAGTATTCATTTGTTTTAAGCGCCGCTGCCAAGATGGTCAATATGTTTAATGACATGCAATTTCTGGGCCGTAAATCCTGATGATGTCATTACATAAAAATAAAACAGCTTAAAGGGCAACAATCATTAAACACTTGCGCAAATTAAATGATAGAATATAGAAATAGAATATGAAAAGAAATAATTGACTGATGTTCTTCAGCCAAATCCTTGTTTATGTACTTATATTAAAGAACACCTCTCATTAACCACCCGTGAAAATTAAATCATATGATAAATTATATTATAGCATTACATTTACGTGGGTGTTTAATGATCGCTGTGTTTTGTGCAACGATACTGGAAGAGGCAAATGCAGTGCCTTTTAATAGTGTTTACTCCCGTTAATGTTTTTGTGTATTTTTGGGTATGTGTCCTTCCTTACCTGCCTTTCTTACCTTTACTCATGTCCAGATACAGAGCAGAGAATCTCTACAGTCTTTTCCATCCCACAGTGCAATGCACACATCACGCTGCACCACTACCATGTAAATTCCAATAGTAGGCTCATGACTGATTTAGAAAGTATCACAGCTGATTACAAAAGAAACAATTAAGATAAATGAATTACTATTTGGCATAAATAATATAACACAATAGACCTTTCACCAGGGAACTGGCGGGCTTTTCAGAATGACTCATCTTGTTTTTTATAGTCACAGCAGGAGGGAGAGATTTCCTGAGCTCTGTCACCTCTAAGTTGTAATGTGTTTTCTGGGTGTTCCCAGTAGTGTGGGGCTTTGGATCTGAGGCGAAGCTTGAATCAACACCGATCCTCAATACCAGCAAGATCCAGGTCAAATTATCTGTCTTGCTACCCACCGATGCTGGAAGGTTGCATGCTGGCCATCAAAACTGGTAAACTAGTTCACAAACAGTTGAAAATATACAGTTTAAAAAAAAAGAACTTTGCTTCTTTGTTCTTCTGACACCTGCAAGGGTTTGGGGTCTCTCCTGGTCTGATGGGTGCTGATCTGCTGCTGGCGGGAATTGCTATTGCTATCTGTAGTGAGGGGTAACATAGGTCACTCAGTCTCCTTGGTTGGCATCTCACAAAGCCTATGCCAGGCAGGAAGGCTTTAGTATCACAGAGGTTGAGCCTCTGTGAAATCCCTCCCATAAGACTCATGACATCACTGGAGTGGAATATAGATTGCTGCACATTAAAAATTTTTTACCTCTTTCTAATGCTTACTAGGATAACTTTTAAAAAACAAGATGGCCGCTCATGGGCTTGCAGGCCACCTGCAAACAGGAAGTCGTGCTGGAATTCCTGTTACTGTGCATTGTCAGTTATGTCAGTTGTATCCAGGCAGCAGCATGGCTGAGATGCTGGGAGAGGAAGCTCCAAAATGGCCGCTACCTTTCTTTTCCAACTGTGCCAGGCTGTTGGTCCGGTTTAAGTTTTCATTGAAGCAGATTTCTTATAAAATGTATGTTGGCTGCTGATGTACTAAGCACTTTCCGGGGCCCCCACACATACACCTGCTGCAAAGCCTATACTGCCTTACACACCCGCAATCCCCCTGAAAAATCTGACCCCATGATTGGCCACCATCGGTCACTTGGTCCAGAGTCTTTTTTTGGCAACTCCAGCTGCCCGAGAAAATCTAACCATGTGACAGCCAGCAGCAAATCACAGGGCCAGATTCCGCTGGGGGATCACGGGCAGGTAAGGTAGTATGGGCTTTGCAGCAGAATGCGCGGGGGGCAGCAATCAGGATGCCCCCCTCTTCTTAAAACATCAGCAGCCAACAACCATTTTGTAAGAAATGGGTGTTGGTCTGCTTTTTTTGGCAGTCAAGTTTCCAGTTTCTCCCACTGCTTTGACAGCTTGGCCTTTTAAGAGGAACAAAACCCAGTATGGTCATCCGAGGTTTTTGTCCAATTCCCTGGGACATCCCAAATGCTGATAGGCTCGTCCGCTGGCCACTCTCATAGGCTGCTCGCAGTGATGGCTTGATTGGCTGCACCGCAGAAGATGCCCAGAGGTGGCGAGTATCCCGGCGCCCAGTTTCTTTTTTAACGGCGGAGTTACGAAACGGGTCGTGCTGCCACTCTGCTAAGTAGTACTGCGGAACTGCAGTCATTTGCGACTGTAGTTTCACTTTAAGCAACAAGAGCTGGCCAGTCATTCCTTTACACAAATTGGCGTGCATGGCATATTTCTCGCTTTTGCAGATAATAAATCCCCATCGCCCCATATGTCTTTCCATTTTCCCTATAAACTGTAGAGATCACATTTTGATCTTGTTTATTTCCGCATACGAGATGAGATTCATATATGCAAATGAAGCTAAAAATTAGCCAGAGAGAAAAGAAAATGCTCATCCCTGTATTAAATATGAGGTGGAATGAAGGAAAAATGCCGGAGGGATATAAAAGGAGATGCCAGAAAAATGTGAATAAATCATCGGGATTATTTTTAGATTTTTATTTCCCGTGTTTATAGGGAGCGAGCTCATCTGATGATCATCCTCAACATGCAACAAGGTTTAAGGATAAATTAAAATACAACTTATTACATTAACTCCGGACTCCTTATTTTATGCGTTCCTTATCACATTGCGGCTAGTTAATGATGTCTGATTATTTAGCAAGGTGTAACGCTGTAACGCAGCAAGGTGTAATGCTAAATTGTGTTTTATTAAAAATCCATCGGCTAATGAGAGGAGGAGTTACTTCTACACCCGAAGTGAATAAGACTCCTGCCAAGCTTGTGGTTTATTCTCTCCTGGAAGGAATAAAGTCCAAAAGTGAAAAGTTTGAGTGTATTAGTAGGGAAAGAACCTTTCTCCCCTGATTCCTTAGATTAGAAG
This sequence comes from Gastrophryne carolinensis, assembly GCA_027917425.1. NCBI lineage: Eukaryota > Metazoa > Chordata > Amphibia > Anura > Microhylidae > Gastrophryne > Gastrophryne carolinensis. The sequence goes on from CM051239.1 coordinate 423,165,700, forward strand.
AAAGAAACAAGCCTGGCTGGATATTCTTCTGGGGCTATAGCATTGGGGGCTGGGATTTCTTGGTTTGGGGGTACAGTGGGGCTGGGTATAGGGGGCTGAGAGGGAGACTAAGGGGATTGAATGTGGGTGTTAAAAAAAGCAGCAGCCCAACTGGCCCCAAAGCATTGTGGGTCTCCCTATGGCCAGTCCACCCTTGCTGGAGTCAATGAGACTTTAGGGCAGGCTTACTCTCTTTCCCTTGGAGCTTCCCAAACTGGGATGCCACACTGTGTGAAACCCCTGAGGGCACCCGATAATCTTACCTTTCCTCCGTGCCCATGGCGCATGTGTGGGCCATGCAGGCATCACTTTTCTCTCTTCTTGGCTGTGCCCGGCCCCACCCACCGCAGCTGAATGGCTGTGCAGGGCCATGCACAGCCAAAGGGAGCCAATTGATGCCGCACGCTGCTCGTAAGTGCGGCCAGGTTTCCATTCAGCATCTCTAGCCGCACCTTGATATGTGCAGCAGGAGAAGCTGATTGGATGAGCGAATGTGCCTGGGGCGTGGGCTCAAGGCGAGGTGAGTGAGCTCGGCGTTCTGGGAGGTTTCACACAGCGGGGCACCCCAAAAACGGTGTGCCCCGGATGGGGGAGAACCAAAACTCGGGATTGTGAAAATCCAGGGTTTTGGTCCAATTTAAAGGACTCTATTACCCAGCAAGCAGCCCACCCTGTTCCACATTCTCTCCTCCATTTCCTGTCGTACAGGGCAGAAGCCTCAAAATGGCTCCAAAGTTTGCACTTTTTTCAATTTCAATCCTCCAGGACCACACAAAAAAGTGGTCCTACAGCTACTCCACCCCTTGAGCTCTCAACATGAGCAAGCACAGCAAGTTACAGTGGTCCTGCAGCTGTCTCTGACCACAGTAGCCCAAACAAATTGTCTCTCTGTCGCACTCTTACTCTTTACCAACTGGTAAAATGTGGGTGCAGCGGTTCGCAGTGACGCGGCAAGTCCAAGTGTTTATAAAGAACCAGCACTCCACTCACAGCATCCAAATGTATTCAAAGCAATTCAAATAGTATAGGTCATTGGTCAACGTTTCAGGGTGGATGTTGATCGATCACCTTTACTATTTGGAATGGAGAGTTGGTTCTTTATAAACACTCTGTCCACATTAGCTCATACTCAACACTCCACCCAGCTCAGGCTCCACCCAGAAATTGAAGAGTAAGGTATTTTCATATAATCAGAGATTTAATAGAAATGGCTAATTTTACACTATTTCCATGGGAGGTAAGGGGGAGAAAGTTAGTGTGTAAACTGCTATCCATTGTAAATACACCAGTTCCCTGTTGTGATGTATAGTATAGCAGTCACATAACCATAACTACCAAGACATCAACCAAAAACGAGGTAGCAGCATTCTGGCCCTTGAAGGGGTGTGTGTTGAGTACAAGACCAGATTGTACACCTGTTGAGACACCTGCATTTGTGCTTATTCATGTCTTTTTTTGTGTGGTCCCCCCCCCCCCTCAAGTCCTCATGCTCCCTGCTCTCCTCAGATGTGTTTGATTGCCTTCTCTGCCTTCCCTATTAATGTATGTGTCTAGCCCTGCCTCACACTTGTATCTTGCCTTGTGTATTCAAAGTCTGTATTGGGACTCACAGCATTCATAGCCCATACAGGCTCTTCATTGCCTGTACCTGAGCCCCAGATCCTTTGTTGCCTGTACTGGGGCCCAGAACATCGGTTATATGTGTTGTATGTGTCGATTTAGGGACTCTGTTGAAAACGTGGGTAGGTCCGAGGTGCTCTGTCGAGTACCGGATCTCCTCCGCCACAGGTGATCGGAAGCTTGCCTCTCTGGTGTCATAGACAGGTTGTACTGTCTTATGTGTATATGTTCCCAGCCTATGTCTCTACTTATCGGTTCCCAGCCTGCTGCGCCACTCTCCTGTTGCCAACCTGAGTCTCTAATCATGGGCATACATAGCCCTAATGGAGCCCATCGGTGAACCCCCCGGGGTGGCCAGAGGTGTGGAAGAAGTGAGGCAGGAAGAGAGGTGTGCGGGAGCCATGTGATGCAAGCTGCAAGGCACATGCATGGCAACAGCGGGTTTACGTGGCGTGCGCATGGTGATGACAGGTCTGTGACGCATGCACCAGAGACGTGTGCTGTGTGTCCTTCAGTGAAGACACAGAGAAGGAGACTATAGCTGAGTAAGTATGCAAAAGTATATGCTACAGAGGAGGTGCGGGCAGCTGGCGCCGGGCCCCCTCGTTCCACAGGCCTGGGGGCACGTGCCTGCACTGTCTCTATGGTACCTACCAGGGCAGGCATCAGCACCCGGCAAGGTGGGGCAGCTGCTGGGAACCCCCACCCTCCGATGAGACCCACTTACTGGGCCGCCCTTTGGGGTGTGTGATGGCGCTTGACCGGTGGCGGACTGTGAGGGCACTGCAACAGCTGGTGCCCACGTTTCCTTGAATGGCAGGGTTCCAAGGGGCATCTTGATTTAAATTCCAGGGGAGGAGGTGCTGGGTTTTGTTCTGCGTTTAAGTTGCCCACCCCAGCTGATTTCCTATCCCCAATCCAATCTGTGACACTCTACTGTGTGAAACCCCCCTGGGATCGCTGGCATTCCCACTATGCAAGCAATTCCACCCCTATGTTTTGGTCCGCTTTACAAATTCCCACGTGAAAGAACCCTTCCGATTTGGCCATTAACTCAAACTGGAGATCCCACAGTGCATTCACCAGTTCAAGGAAAGTAATGAACGAACGGGGGGGGGGGGTTAAACAATCTAGATACGTTCAGGTTTAAAGGGGTTTGGTGCGTTTAAAAATAGGCCAAAACTAGAGTTTTGGTCCAAACAGCATGATCCTCAAGGGGCATCCCGATTTGGGATGTCCCTCAGTGATGTGGCGCAACTCTTCACCACAAAGGCCTACTGAGACCATGCCGCCCAAGGGCCCACATAAACCTGGAGCCAACCCTGGTACCTACACCCCTGTCTCAAATTACCTGTTCTTAGCCTGCTACTCTGCTTAGCTTTTCTCAACCTTTGACCTTTGCCATGTCCTCAAGGGAGGAATTGTCTGCCGGGCTTCTATCTGCCTCAGTCTCCCCAGTACCAATACCTAAGCCGGGAAATTCCCAAACTGTCCTGATTACCCTGCAATTTAATTACCCTCGGCATGGCAATACCATTGTTCAAATTAAGAAGGACAATGCGGAAAAAGATAGAGATATGAACCGTTTATTGCAACCCATCTGTAGTTTCTTATGAGGTACAAAGCTCTGCATGGGATTGCATGTATTCCTGTGGGATAAATAGGTCCAGCTTTTCAAAACAAACTGATGGCATCTATTATAGACGCACAAGGATCATCCCCAGCAGAATCTGCTTCTTCTTTTCTTTTCCCTCATTCTGAATTAGCACTGCGTTTCCACGTCCCTTCCGTTGCCAGCAAGTGTGCCTTATGAAGGTTGAGAACTCGGCACCTACTCTGCCAATGCAGCATCTAAAGGAAATTAAACATTTGCCAGCTTTTCAGAAGGTCCAATTCCTGGAGAACTCGACCTTCTGACACCAACAAGTTTTTTTTTTTCATTATCCTACTGTCGAAAAAATGTAAAATATTATATGTTATCTTTCTCAGTAGATGGAAGATGCAGGCTATGGAGGATCATGCTAATTATTTGGAGAAGCAAGTTTGACATTTGGGTGTGAATTGCAACCTGGGCGAGCTTTTATACATATACAAGTACCTGTCCAATCACACTCGAAGTTCCTCTCACCTAATCCCTCATGGAACACTGTAATAGGAGCCCTTTGAAAGCGTTGAAAACTGCTTTCTTCACTTTCATTTCTGGGTCGGGGATGAGCTGGGAAGGGCTGGGGTGTCATGTCAGAGAACTGAGGGGGGAAAGAGGTGAGTACATTGTACATTTGGCCTTTTCTTCATTAGGATTAAGAAGAAGCGAAACCAGCATAAGTTCCTCTGATGATTAAAATTTGAGTGTTTGCTACTAAATGAGCACATAGAGAATCCCAAATGGCAACTTTCCCTAAGCCAGGTGATGGATTTTGGGCTGAAGTTGTTTTTTTTTAGGAATACTGAATGAAGTAAGGTGAAACAAAAATAAAGAAAATGTTGGGGCAGGAAGGATTATTAGAAACAGGGGCGGACTGGCCATAGGGTGGGCCACACTGCTTTGGGGAAGTGTGGGCTGCTACCTTTACTAACCCTCCCACCCAATTCCAGCTCCCCATCCCCTTCACCACTCTATCCCCTCACCCAAGCAACCCCAGCCCATGTCCTCCCCCAATGATATAGCCTAAGTCTTGGAGCACACTGGATGACTGACCAGGAATCAGCAGAGATGCCACTGGCTGGTCATGGGCAGGGCAACTGTTGGTAAAACCTGGGCTAATTTTTGGCCCCAGTCTTCCACACAGCAGACAGCAGATACACTGTTTATGCTATGTCCTAAATTAACTTTTTAGTTATGCTTTCCCCCAAGGAAGAACTGAATCCTGAACTGTGGAGTGCTGTTTTACACTGTTTTTATTTTCTTTAGCATTGATCGCCTTGATAGCCTGTCAGAATGATTAAAATCCCGGCAACCACTCGATTAGACATTGCATATTGTTGTCTGTGAAACTTAAAAAGCTCACTGAGATGCATATTGCAATTCACACCCAAAAGCACATCCAAATTAGCTCCGACAAATAATTCACACTTCCGAGGTTTGTTCTTTAGCCTGAAGAAGATACCTAGTGGGTTTCAAAAGTTTGCATGTGCAAATCTATTGATTTAGCCAATAAATAGTACTGCCATGGAATTTTTTGCATATGTAAGGGGGTCACGCTAATTATTTTTGTTAAGTAGGCTTTAAGTTTGGGTCTGTTTTTGGGTTGGGTTGAATTGCAACCTTTATTTTTTTGCAATTAATCCCCTGTGCCCGCATTTTTCAATTTACATACAAAATTGTTGCACATACCACTCAGTGTCGATTCCAAAAGCCCCTGAATTTATTCAGGCTGTGAGTTGAGGCCAGACAGGGAACTACCCTGAAAGCTTGTCTTTGAATAAATCCAATAGGTTTGTATGTCTTTTTGAGAAAAAGTGCCTTTTTCTCATGATTTTTTCCCTCTGAGCAATTCAGAACCATATTTAGCTTTGTCAATGTTTTAAAAAATTATACAGCTAAATATTGTAGGGAATTGCACTGAGGGAAAAAAGAGTAAAAAAAAAACTTTTGAGGAGAGGAAAAGAGTAAAAAAAATCATGGAATCAACTCTATTATGGCTATGCACCCTACTACTCTCCAGTAGTGATAGACACCTACTATCTAAATTCTATGTCATATCTACATGATTTGTCCAATAAGATGTTCTTTGTTGTAAACTCAAAATCACACAAAAACATCACAGAAAGCTGTGCATCAGCTGTGAGCTGTTTACATTTGAATAGCAGGCTCGTTGCTGCTTTACGGTTGGGGCCATGCTATAGATCTAGTGGGGCAAGTTTACCTTTGGGTGTGCTTTAGGGTGTGAACTGAAGCTTATTTTCTGAGTAAACTTTTTACCTACCCCTGTTATGGGGCTTTTTTTACAGATGAGGTACATCATTTTTCCAATGAAGTAAGTATTTGTTATGTTTGGAGAAAACAGCACCCTATAGGTTATGCCAAAAAGTTTGGCAAATTGTTCTTTATAGCCCAAAGGGTGCTTTTGTTTCCAAACTTCAAAAAAATACCCTTTCCTCAAAAGAAAAATACAATTTCGTGGCTCTCACCTGTAGAATTGCTTTCTTTTTTATTACCACTCCAGGGCTTCGGGAAATCATTAACAAATGGGTTAACTCTCATCCGAAGGGCATGGACTGCAAGACAGAAGGTGTGGTTCCTCCGGGCCTATATATACTTCCACCTGCACTTCCACAATCCAGTAATTGAAAAGCAGTAGACACAGCCACCCGGGAGGATAAGGTATCCTAAGAAGCCCTATGTCTTTGTTGGAGACAAAAGGAGAGACAAAATAAGTTCCTCTCTACCTCTCTCCATTTATTTTCTTCTCTTTTTTTTTTTTTTTATACTGAACAACAATTTACATATTTGCAAGCTCCACTAGGGCTAGGCATCCAAGAAATTGATATAGAAACCTAGCAGATAGGGATGGTCTGATGCCCTGGAGTGGCTACAGAGAGAAAGCAATTTTACAGGTGAGAATCACAGAATTGTATCTTTTCTCCCAATCCACTCCAGGCCGTCAGGAATTCAGTAACGAATAGGACCTCCTAAAGCAGTGCCCTTACTTTAGGGTGGGATCCCAAATAATATAAATAAATACAATCTTATTCTTTTAGTAAGCCATTCCAAAATCAAACCTTTAGCTTACTACTGTCTATAATACCTCCTACCAAAGGCGGCATCCACCGAGGCTCTAAAATCTACCTTATAAAATTTGGTAAATGTATGAACTGAAGCAACTTTGCATACTTGTTCTACTGAAGCTTGCTGCTGAAAAAGTCAAGGAAGCTCCAGTAGCTTGTGTACAATGAACTGGAACCCGAAAAAGAGGATTCTTCTCCTTGGAGGTATAGGCCCTTATCACTGCTTGTCTAATCCATCAGCTGATGGCAGATTTAGCTGGACAAAGACTCTTATGTGGCCCCTCAGTTATAATAAATAAGGAGTCTGTTTTGTGGAAGATCTGCGCAGCAATGATATAATATTTCAGAGCTCTCGCTACATCCAGGGAGTGAAGTATCCTCTCCTTATGGCTGACCAAAGCAGGACAAAAGGAGGGTAAAACCACCTCTTCATTAAGATGAAAAGGGCAGGCCACCTTAAGAAGAAAGTCCTGTTTTAAACGGAAGAAATCCTTGACCTTATGAAAAACTAAATAAGGAAGCTTAACCGATAGGGCTGCTAGCTCAGAAGTCCACCATATCAAGGTAATTGCCACTAGGAAGATGACTTTAAGTGTCATTAAGCTTAGTGCAAAAAAGATGTGTAAAGCAGATATCTGTACCCTTAAAGTGCTCAATTGAAGACCCTCATCAAGAAACTTCTGCTAAAATTCTAATATTCTGGAGACGGACAAGGTTCTACAAGCGAAACCTCTGGATTCACACCAAGCAATTAATACTCGCCAGACAGTAAATCTTTGATGAAGTCTGCTTCTTGGCCTGAATCATAGTCTGGATGACTCCAGACCCAGAACTCATAAATTGGAGTGCCATAGAGGCTCCTACGCTAGAGGAGCTTTCAAACTCCTCTAGCATAGATAAGACAGTCTGTGTATCCTTCTGGGCCTCCTGAAGGGATGGGGCCCTGTTCACCAGATTGTCTAAGTAAGGGATTATGTGTACCCCCTGGTTTCTTAGAAAGGCCACGAGACATGCCAAAACTTTGGTAAACACCCTTGGGGCTGAACAAAGGCCATATACTGCAAAGCACAAATATTTAGATGACCCGAACAAATAGGGATATGTAGGTATAAATCCTTTATATCCACTGTGTTCATAAATTCTCCTGGCTGAAGCGACCTCACTGTAGATCTTAAGGATTCTATGTGAAATTTCTTCAGACAAATGAACCTGTTGAGGCCCCTGCGATCTATTATTGTGTGCACAGAACCGTCCTTCTTGAGAATTATGAACAAATTGGAGTGAAAACCCTGACCTCTCTTTGAGAAGGGAACATAACAAACTACACCAATACACCTGTATGGTTGGTGAGTTACGGCAGATCGCAAGGCTTCTGCTTTCACCAGATTTCGGGATACCGCTGACCAAAAGAACCTCCAAATGGCCTCCATTTCAATCTTGTAACATGAGGAAATAACCTCCTGTATACAAAGATCTGTTACATGGAACCTCCAAATGGGACCAAAATGCAGAAGCCGTCCCTCATGCCTGAGGAGGCTTTGAAGGGGGCTTTGCCTTGATCCGGCCAGAAAGATCTTACCCTATTTTGGGACTTTGGTCTATTCCAAAATTAATTCTGGTATCCCAAGGGGACAGAACCTCTACCCCCACGAAAGGGCAGAAAGGCATGATGTGCCACTTGATCTATGAACTTATCTGCTGCGTCCTTTAGACTTGCATCAGAGGATGGAATAATAGTAGTATTAGAGAGACCAGAAACTGGGGTGTCTGCCACAGGAGGGAGAGACCATAAATTAATCATATCTGAAAAATAAGGATACTTAATATCCAACACTCTAGGAATGGAAGGGATCCTATCTGGTTTCTCCCATTCTTTTTGGATAAAATTGGAAAAATTAGTTTGCTCAGGAAACAGCTGCCTCTTTTATCTGGCTTGAACAGATCTGCCTTCTTCCTCTTGGGAACCTTAGGTGGCGAGATATCCAAAATCTCTAAAATGGAACTAATCAGACATTTCTCTTTTCAGACAATAATCTTTTCTCTAAAAAGACCCCTTGTGTAGAGGACCCTGAATCCAAAATTATTTTTCCCTATTGGAAGAAAATTCCCCTCTGATAACTCATCATAAAAAATCTATGGAAGCATAAATATCCTCCTTAGAATCAGAGGAAACTAAATGCTTCCTTTTCTCTAATGCCATCTAGAACCGGTGGTTCTAAATGGCTTTCTATGCGGGCCAACCTCTCTGCAATATCCCACTAGTCTCTATCAACCAGTCCAACTGCAAGAATGAAACTGGATTGCAGCTGGAGGTATATATAGGCTGGGAGGAACCACGCCTTCTGTCTTGCAGTCCACTCCCTTCAGTTGAGAGTTTACCTATTCATTACTGATTTGTTGATGGCCTGGAGTGGAATAGGCGAGAAAATGATAGGGCGAAAATGATAGACCTCGCCTGTAAAAATGCCTCATCACATGTAATTTTTTTTAGAAATATTAGAACTGAAATTAGAGAATATTTTTTATCTTACTACAAGTAAGATAAGATGTAAGCTTCAGTTCCCACCCGAAAGCACACCCAAAGGTAAACTTGCTTCACCAGATCATTAGCATCCCTCCCTGATCAGCCGGTGTAGGTCTTGTTACAACTGTTGAACAGCAGGAACTCAGGAGCTGTTACAATGTAATCTCTGCATAATGCATGGCGCAAACTCAGCAGCCCCATATTCAGTGCATTTAGTAATGCTGCTTCTGTATGCAGATTGAAATGTGCATAGTATTTCAATTATTTAATTATTTCAACTTATTTTAATCTATACCTCATAGGTTGATATTGTTTTCAATTTTAAAGAGGAACACCCCACTCCTTGGGGCATTCAGAATCGGGATGCCTGCTGTGTAAAACCCCCCAGAAACCCTGTTTCACTCAATTTGTCCGAGAGCCCTCACCGCATCTCTGTGCCGCAGCCGCATCCTGGCTTGCCTCTACCCGTTCGCGCAGCCAACCTTTCTGGTTGGCCAGCGGTGCACTCCCTTAGGCACCATTTGGCTGCTTAGCTGTGCAGCCGCCCAACCCAAGCAATTAATACTCGCCAGACAGTAAATCTTTGATGAGGTCTGCTTCTTGGCCTGAATCATGGTCTGGATGACTCCAGAGCCAGAACTCATAAATTGGAGTGCCATAGAGGCTCCTACGCTAGAGGAGCTTTCAAACTCCTCTACTATAGATAAGACAGTCTGTGTATCCTTCTGGGCCTCCTGAAGGGATGGGGCCCTGTTCACCAGATTGTCTAAGTAAGGGATTATGTGTACCCCCTGGTTTCTTAGAAAGGCCACGAGACATGCCCAAACTTTGGTAAACACCCTTGGGGCTGAACAAAGGCCATCTACTGCAAAGCACAAATATTTTTGATGACCCGAACAAATAGGGATATGTAGGTATAAATCCTTTATATCCACTGTGTTCATAAATTCTCCTGGCTGAAGCAACCTCACTGTAGATCTTGAGGATTCTATGTGAAATTTCTTCAGACAAATGAACCTGTTGAGGCCCCTGAGATCTATTATTGTGTGCACAGAACCTTCCTTCTTGAGAATTATGAACAAATTGGAGTGAAAACCCTGACCTCTCTTTGAGAAGGGAACATAACGAACTACACCAATACACCTGTATGGTTGGTGAGTTACGGGAGATCTCAAGGCTTCTGCTTTCACCAGATTTCGGGATACCACTGACCAAAAAACCTCCAAATGGCCTCCATTTCAATCTTGTAACATGAGGAAATAACCTCCTGTATACAAAGATCTGTTACATGGAACCTCCAAATGGGACCGAAATGCAGAAGCCGTCCCCCATGCCTGAGGAGGCTTTGAAGGGGGCTTTGCCTTGATCCGGCCAGAAAGATCTTACCCTATTTTGGGACTTTGGTCTATTCCAAAATTAATTCTGGTATCCCAAGGGGACAGAACCTCTACCCCCCACGAAAGGGCAGAAAGGCATGATGTGCCACTTGATCTATGAACTTATCTGCTGCGTTCTTTAGACTTGCATCAGAGGATGGAATAATAGTAGTATTAGAGAGACCAGAAACTGGGGTGTCTGCCACAGGAGGGAGAGACCATAAATTAATCATATCTGAAAAATAAGGATACTTATTATCCAACACTCTAGGAATGGAAGGGATCCTATCTGGTTTCTCCCATTCTTTTTGGATAAAATTGGAAAAATTAGTTTGCTCAGGAAACAGCTGCCTCTTTTATCTGGCTTGAACAGATCTGCCTTCTTCCTCTTGGGAACCTTAGGTGGCGAGATATCCAAAATCTCTAAAATGGAACTAATCAGACATTTCTCTTTTCAGACAATAATCTTTTCTCTAAAAAGACCCCTTGTGTAGAGGACCCTGAATCCAAAATTCTTTTTCCCTATTGGAAGAAAATTCCCCTCTGATAACTCATCATAAAAAATCTATGGAAGCATAAATATCCTCCTTAGAATCAGAGGAAACTAAATGCTTCCTTTTCTCTAATGCCATCTAGAACCGGTGGTTCTAAATGGCTTTCTATGCGGGCCAACCTCTCTGCAATATCCCACTAGTCTCTATCAACCAGTCCAACTGCAAGAATGAAACTGGATTGCAGCTGGAGGTATATATAGGCTGGGAGGAACCATGCCCTCTGTCTTGCAGTCCACGCCCTTCAGTCGAGAGTTTACCTATTCATTACTGATTTCTTGATGGCCTGGAGTGGAATAGGCGAGAAAATGATAGGGCGAAAATGATAGACCTCGCCTGTAAAAATGCCTCATCACATGTGATTTTTTTTAGAAATATTAGAATAGAAATTAGAGAATATTTTTTATCTTACTACAAGTAAGATAAGATGTAATCTTCAGTTCCCACCCGAAAGCACACCCAAAGGTAAACTTGCTTCACCAGATCATTAGCATCCCTCCCTGACCAGCCGGTGTAGGTCTTGTTACAACTGTTGAACGGCAGGAACTCAGGAGCTGTTACAATGTAATCTCTGCATGATGCATGGTGCAAACTCAGCAGCCCCATATTCAGTGCATTTAGTAATGCTGCTTCTGTATGCAGATTGAAATGTGTATAGTATTTCAATTATTTAATTATTTCAACTTATTTTAATCTATACCCCATAAGTTGATATTGTTTTCAATTTTGTAGAGGAACACCCCACTCCTTGGGGCATTCAGAATCGGGATGCCTGCTGTGTAAAACCCCCCAGAAACCCTGTTTCACTCAATTTGTCCGAGAGCCCTCACTGCATCCCTGTGCCGCAGCCGCATCCTGGCTTGCCTCTACCCGTTCGCGCGGCCAACCTTTCTGGTTGGGCGGAGGTGCACTCAGCTCCCTTAGGCACCATTTGGCTGCTTAGCTGTGCAGCCGCCTTATCTGTCAGCTTGAGCGTAAAGCGAGCGCGCTGATTGGTTGAGCGGACCGCTCAGCCAATCAGCGCACTCGTTCTCACCCTGCACCGTGAGAGTGACAGGAAAGTAAGTGAATGGGGTGGGCTTGGGGGATACACACAGCACGGCATCCCAATAAGCACACATAGCGTCACACTTGCTTCAGCAAATAATTAGCGAGACCTTTACTGATGGCTAAAAAATGACGTATCATACAAATCAAAATCAATAGGACACAATCTTCATTTTCCTTAATACATAAGGAATGCCCTGTATTTATTAGATTGAATAAAAAATAAATTGTACATCCACCCAAATATATCCACCTTTTATCAAGCATCTCCCTAAAAATATATTTCTATTCATGCGGGTGCGTGCTGCACCAAAAATATTATTATCGTCTAAATGCGTGTTATTTTTATTATTATTTAAACTAAAAGGAAAAAATAAAATTACAATTTAAACAAAAACATCCAAGTGAAGAAAAGTGAAATTGATGACATAAACAATTAATTCGGCTCTTGATAATAAAAAAATGATTTATTTTATTATATGCATTTTTGGGAGTTTTAATAGCGCATACCAGTTTTACAAAGTGCATGCTTTATTTTTCTCTTTTTTTTCTTTTTAAATCTGAACTGGCAAGCGAAAAAAAAAAAGGATTCATGGTCTCCATTTTTTTTAAACTATTATTTTCTTAAAACAATCTATCTAGCATTAAAAAAAATAATAGTAATAATTAGGGAGGTATCCCCGGCATACATAATAATGCACATGCTCAAAGTCTGGCGATAAAAATAAGTCAACCCAAAAAATATTATTTACCTTTGTTTACTCTTCTGGGAGTAACAATAAATTTTCTTTTCAAGTAGATAATACCTGATATTTTTATATACTGTTTATTTTTAGAATGCATTATTTCGTGGGATTGCACAGACATCTAAAGTGGAACTTCAGTCATCTAATGACCCCCTCCGCCCTGTGATCCTAACCTGGCGATAAGGCAAGACGGGGGTTACAAAATAAAAAAAAAAACATACCTTAGTCAGGTACCCGCGGCGCTCTTCCAGAGCCCCAGCGGCGGCCGCAGGAAAAGAGACAAAGCTGCATCCCCTGGGTCTGTGCTCGCTTCCATCGCTCATTCATTTGAAATGAATCCAGGGGATGCCGCTCTGTATCTTTAGGCCAAGATAGTGGCACCCAGGATCTGGAAAACCGGGGGTGCCTAGCTAAGGTATGGGCTTTTTTCATTTGTAACCCCCTTTGTCCTGTCTCGATGCCAGGGTAGGGTGGAAGGGGCGGGGTCAGGACCGGCGTCAGCACCCAGCAAGTCCGGTCAGTTGCTGAGAGCCCCAACCACTGACAGCTGGCACAATGTGGTTAACTCTTCTAGTGCCAGCTTTGTGAGTCTCACTAAAAAACTGCTCCAATAGGGGGTTATAGGGCAAGCAAACCTTCTTAGTTTTGGCCATGGAATTTATAGACCCCTGACCCACGACTCTCCACCTCAAAGGGGCCCATTGAGACCATGCCACCCAAGGGCCCACATAAACCTGGAGCCGGCCCTGGGCGGGGGGATCATTAGATGACTAAAGTCCTGCTTCAAGTGTATACCCGTCAGTAACCTGCTCCTGCGTTCCGTTTTTTATTTTTATTTCATTTTTGCAAATCAAAAAAGAAAAAAAAAAGTTTGTTAGGTCATAAATACGAGTGGCACACAAATGCCCTCCCCCCTTTAACTGTGCAACTTTGGAATCGTTAACGTCGATGGATTCTGAATTCCTCGGAAATCCACTCGGGGGGGGGGCGGCGTAAGGCATAATTTGCTGGAGTAGACGTTTCCCATGCTTCATGCTCATTTATTTTTGAGTCTCAGAAAAGGCAGACTAGTTGTTTTGCTTGGTTTTCTTTTGCTCCCCCTCGGTCTCCATTCAAAAAGTCTTTAAAAAAAGAAAAAAAAAACTGTAGAGAAAGAGAAAAAAAAAAGCCAGAGGGGACTTGACCAATGGCAAATAAAGTTGACCTCAAATTGACTTTCGCCTTTTCATTAGCCTGCGGCTTTCAGTAAAGCTGTGCAAACCGGGGGAAATAGAACTAACCGGAGATGGGAAAAGACTGTTTTTTAATGTGCTTGGCGAGATCTCTTCTATTTTATATGAGATAGAATGAAAGTACTGGGGATTCAGCTTGGAACTGAACGAGTTTTGATGAGATACCACCCGGCTGGTGTACTCGTGAGACCTGTAGCACATGCAAGAGCAAACCGACTGAAGGTCTGTCACCTCGGTCTTATACCGAGGCCGGCCGTGTTGCGAGTCTTCTTGGATGTGAATGATCATGCTGTTGCGATTTCCCGCCAGGGACGCCCGTTCCTCGGCATCCCTTCGCTCATCTTCACTGTTCATGGTTAAGAACCTGAGAACAACTAAGTTTAGAAATGCCCCAATGACTGTCAATCCGACTAGAATGTACATAAAGCTAAAAGCCACGTAAAGCGGCTTCTTTTGGAGGGCCCTGTTCTTCTGCAGGGCTACGTAGTCCCCGAAACCTATTGTTGTTAAAGTTATAAAGCAGTAGTAGTAGGCCTGGAAGAAGCTCCAATCCTCGTAATGCGAAAAGGCCGCGGCTCCTATGCAGAGGGTGCCCATGCACGAGAAGAAGCCGACGGTCACCATGTTCTCCATGGAAACATCCGTGCTCCGCATGCCGCAACATTTTTTAATCCTTTTCAGGAGGTACTTTACAAAGGTGTTCATTCGTTCACCGAGACTTTGAAACATGACCAGGGTGAGAGGGATTCCCAGGACGGCATAGAACATGCAAAAGGCTTTTCCTGCATCGGTGCCAGGTGCAGCATGCCCGTAACCTAGAAGAGAAGCAAAAAACAAAGTTACCTTAAGTATAAAAATCAACAAAAAGGCAAAGTATAAAACTTTTTTCAGACCTTGATACTATTTTCAGACCTTGGCTTCAATTAAAAATAAGTTAAAAAAGATTGATCATGGTAGTAAAAAAAAATCACTTTATGAGAAAAAGCCTGAGAATTTTACTGTTGTTGAATCACCAGCTAGGAAAACAATGAAAGTCAATGGTATTTTATTAAAAGTAGAGAACTTTTTACTCTTTTTTTACACTGTAGTAAAAAGTGCCATTGACGTTCATTGTATTTTAATCTGGTGATTCAGGGTACATTCTCAGGCTTTTTTCTCATGAATTGAATTTTACTACCATCAGAATTTTTTTCAACTCTTAGTGAATCAAGGCCATTGATACTTTTCAAAGATTGCTTGGGAGCTTTTGGGTTAAATTGTCCACAGAGTTGTCTGAATGCTATATACAGTATATATTTCTTTGACACCCAATAACACAAAATACAAGCGACGTAAAGACTTTTTAAGTCTTTTGAGGGCAATGATCCAGCAGTGTTCCAGCTCTGTTGCTAGAGCTAAAGAGGTCATTCATTGTTCCTTTTAATTTTTCTGACTATCAGGCTAATGGGCTTGATCCCTATATGTGCCAGAACCCTGTTTAGTTGGGTTGGCCAATAAAGAGACCTGCTTGACTTACAGTAGTTTTGACTCTATCTTCACAGGTGACTCAAGGGCACAGTGAGGGCAGTATAAGAGGTCTAAGACCTAACCCTATGGGTAATGGTATTATTTAATCTACATACCAGGACTTGACTAAAAGCTTCTCATCCTTCAACCCCAACTATGCTGAGTTTTGAGAAGAGGGTCCTGGGATAATTTGCAGTGGCATATTATTTGGTCTAACAAGTCTAGGGCAGGGGTCCCAACTGGTGATACGAGTACCATTGGTACTTGAGATTCCATTCCAACTTGATTCGATTTCAGACTTACCTGATCTGTGGCTAGACTTCACTCAAGCCTGATTTACACCATAATAAAAACAATCCATTTTCATAATAAAATCATAAATAAAATAAATTTCAATAATACATTTTTCCCCCATTTTCTGTGTTCTTCATTCACTTTAAATGGATGTTCTGCGTGTTTCGATTATGATTTTAGTTGACTGACAAAGCTCACGCAGCTCTCAGGTGATACATGCTATCATCAGAAAATGGGAAGTGGTACTTGATGAAAAGAGGTTGGGAACCCCTGGTCTGGGGGACAGTTAACATTAAAGCATTGGTAGTGGGAGTAACATTTCTAATCAGGTAGTATCTGGTCCCTACTTGTTTACATCAAATATTCCCAACTACTCCATCTGAATGTTTTAGAGGTTGTCTTCTCCCAGGACACACCTTCATATATTGTGGGACTGCAGGATTGTCAGATGGTTCTGGTCCAGAGTATTTTCAGTAATTAATAAAGCACTCAACCTTCAGCTCGCACATTCCATCTGCAGTGACTTTACTGAACCTGAAACCTCAGGGTTTAAACAAATATCAATTTCACCTACTTAAACACGGCAGCAAAGATAATTTTAGCTAAATCCTAGTAAAAAACCTTGTCTCCCGTTTAGTGAACTTATCCCACGAGTCAACAAGATCACGGTATTCGAAAAAAATGGAAGCTTTCGTGAATTTGGAAAATTCTTTAGGAAAATTCCAGGTTACCTGGAGCCAAAGCTGCTAAAAGTTCACCTGTTACATTGGAAGAATTGTGGGACTTGCAGTCCATGTTTTTTGCTCAAGGCCATGAAAACCACTCCCATAGAGTCCCAGAAATATAAAAATCATAGAAACACAAGTACATAACAGGTCTGGGGGCACAATACTGACACAAATGTTTATTTTACATTCCAGAAGAGGGAAATAATAAGGCAGAACACCAAAAACCTGCCAAAAAGGTAGTTTTCCTTTAATAATGAGTCTGAAGAATAATTTCCTCTGGGGGGGCCCCAAGAAATATTTCCTCTGGTGGACCCCAAGAATGATTTACATTGGGGCCCCCAAAAATGATTTCCTCTGGTGGGATCCAAGAAGGTTTTCTCTGTTGAACTCTATGGATGTTCATGTTTGGGGACCCAGGCACCAGAGGAGTAACTAGGCTTTCTGACACCCGAGGCAATCATTCCAAATGGAGCCCCCCCCCAACTGTGCTCAGGCACCTCTTTGGCACCCCTAACCTACTGCACCCAGAGCACACGCCCTCTGCTCCCCCCTAGCTACATCCCTGCTGGGCACCCCATGTTCATTATGAACTGTCAGGGTTTGCTTACCTCTATCCACTACTACTCCCATTTGTGCCATCCCAACTACCTCCACTTCTGATTGACTGCCATACTGAGAACACACAACTGCCCCACCCCTGACTGACAGTACACAACTACCCCTTTCCTGATAACCTACCACTACCCCACCCCCAATTCTACCCCTACCTCGGACTGACAACCTGTGACTACCCCCACTCAGATCCAAGAATATTTTCTCTGTTGGACTCTATGGATGGTTATGTTTGGGGACCCAGGCACCAGAGGAGTAGCTAGGCTTTCAGGGCTTTCTAGTAACCGGGGCAAACATTCAAAATGGCGCCCCCCCCCCCGACCTGTGCTCAGGCCCCTCTTTGGCACTCCCTAACCTGCTGCCCCCATAGCACATGCCCCCCTGCTCCCCCCTAGCTACATCCCTGCTGGGCACCCCATGTTCGGTATGAATTTTACAGTTCGGGTATTCTCACCTTTGTCCACTACTACTCCCATTTGTGCCATCCCAACTACCTCCACTTCTGACTGACAACCTAGGACTGACCCTCTCCCTACTGAGAACACACAAATGCCCCCCCCCTGACTGACAATACACAACTACCCCTTTCCAGATAACCTACCACTACCCCACTGCCAACTCTACCCTCACCTCGGACTGACAACCTATGACTACCCCCACTCCACACTAAAAAAAAAAACAACTATCCCTCTCATGACAACACACATCTAACTATATCTTATAATATAATAATATATCTTAATGGGATTGGGATTCGGGTGATGCAGAACCAGAATATTGGAAACTATTAGGCAGAACTGCACCAGAATAGAATAGAGCAAATCCTGCGCATCACTAATCCTAATCGGACTGGGATTGAGGTTGGCAGTTCATTTTTCAGCATTTCTTTGTCCATTCATTCCTGCAATGATTCTCTGTCAACCCCGAATCTCCTGACAGCCCTCCGGCCTTCTACCCTTTCTTGGATTACAATTTCGATAATACAATAATACAAATAATACAACGTGTGGGTCTTTTGCTCAATCCATCACCCCACTGTATGTTTCCCTGTCACTCAGTAAAATTCTTCTTCCAGCTTTTCTCTCTCACTTCCCTCCATGATGGCGGCACTGTATTAATTATAAGCTCGGTATATGGGAGAGAGACAGCGAGGAGCATAATGCACACAGGCAGGCAGCACGACCTGTCTCCCCCACCGGCACATCTGTATTTCACCACTGATTGAGACATTTCACCTTCCTCGCGGCACCGACTAACCCCGTGTTCAGCCAGCTCTGAGCAATAACGCCGACATACAACAGCACCCGGGAAAAGATGTCATGTTTTATTGTCCCGCTCATTTTTCTACATAGGTCCCAAATGGATTGTGTCGCCTTCACGCTTTTTCCACTACATCTATTAAAAGGAGAAGTCAAAGAAAGTGGACAGCAGCAATGTCCAATGTGTGATAGCTTGGCCCCTAGTTTAAACTGAGCCCCTGCCTCTGCTCAAAGCAACAACTACGCTTACGTCAAATTTCAGACCGTATAGGAAACAAAAATTTAGACTAAGGGCCAAGATACCAAGATATCACATTATAAGTTATAAGGGGCCCCAAACACAATATTCACTGTACTCACTGTTTTCGCTGTATTCACTGTATTTGCTGCATTCGCTGTTCGTGGTGGCTTGAGCCTCTGCCTCAAAAGCAACCACTCTTATGTCAAATTTCAGACCATATAGGAAACAAAAATTTAGACTAGGGGCCAAGATATCACATTATAAGTTATGAGGGGCCCCAAAAACAATATTCGCAGTACTCGCTGTTTTCACTGTATTTGCTGTATTCGCTGTTCGTGATGGCTTGGCCCCTAGTTTAAATTGAGCCTCTGCCACAGAAGCAACCACTCTTACGTCAAATTTCAGACCATATAGGAAACAAAAATTTAGACTAGGGGCCAAGATATCACATTTAAGTTATGAGGGGCCCAAAAAACAATATTCGCTGTATTCGCTGTTTTCGCTGTATTCGCTGTTCATGATGGCTTGGCCCCTAGTTTAAACCGAGCCTCTGCCTCCAAAGCAACCACTCTTACGTCAAATTTCAGACCATATAGGAAACAAAAATTTATGATGGCTTGGCCCCTAATTTAAATTGAGCCTCTGCCACAAAAGCAACCACTCTTACGTCAAATTCAAGACCATATAGGAAACAAAAATTTTGACTTGAGGCCAAGATATCACATTATAAGTTATGAGGGGCCCAAAAAACAATATTCGCTGTATTCGCTGTATTCGCTGTTTTCGCTGTATTTGCTGTTCATGATGGCTTGGCCCCTAGTTTAAACCAAGCCTCTGCCTCCAAAGCAACCACTCTTACGTCAAATTCAAGACCATATAGGAAACAAAAATTTAGACTAGGGGCCAAGATATCACATTATAAGTTATGAAGGGCCCCAAAAACAATATTCTCTGTACTCGCTGTTTTGGCTGTATTCGCTGTATTCGCTGTTCGTGATTGCTTGGCCCCTAGTTTAAATTGAGCCTCTGCCTTCAAAGCAACCACTCTTATGTCAAATTTCAATCCATATAGGAAACAAAAACTTAGACTAGGGGCCAAGACATCACATTATAAGTTATGAGGGGCCCCAAAAACAATATTTGCTGTACTTTCTGTTTTTGCTGTATTTGCTGCATTCACTGTTCGTGGTTGCTTGGCCCCTAGTTTAAATTGAGCCTCTGCCTCCAAAGCAACCACGCTTACGTCAAATTTCAGACCATATAGGAAACAAAAATTTAGACTAGGGACCAAGATATCACATTATAAGTTATGAGGGGCCCCAAAAACAATATTCGCTGTACTCGCTGTTTTCGCTGTATTCGCTGTTCATGATGGCATGGCCCTAGTTTAAATTGAGCCTCTGCCACAAAAGCAACCACTCTTACGTCAAATTCAAAACCATATAGGAAACAAAAATTTAGACTAGGGGCCAAGATATCACATTATAAGTTATGAGGGGCCCCAAAATCAATATTCGCTGTATTCACTGTTTTCGCTGTTTTCACTGTATTTGCTGTTCAATACGGCTTGGCCCCTAGTTTAAACTGAGCCTCTGCCTCCAAAGCAACCACGCTTACATAAAAAATTTCAGATCATATAGGAAACAAAAACTTAGACTAGGGGCCAAGACATCACATTATAAGTTATGAGGGGCCCCAAAAACAATATTGGATGTACTTTCTGTTTTCGCTGTATTTGCTGCATTCACTGTTCATGATGGCTTGGCCCCTAGTTTAAATTGAGCCTCTGCCACTAAAGCAACCACCATTTCAGTCCAGTTATATCACATTATAAGTTATGAGGGGGGCCAAGCACAAAATTCGCTGTACAAAGTCTGCCTCCTGTATCCTATATGTAATGACTAGGTCTCTAGTTTATATTGGGCCCCAAGACAATGGCAGCAATAGTGTGGCAGCCAGCAGATCTTAGGTCAAGGTGGCCATTAGGGATACCTAGCCGGTGGAACCCCGTCTGAGCCTATCGGCCCTATACTGGAGTGGTGGCGCTTAGGCAAGGCAAGCAATGGACGGCACAGAGGGCTGATCTGATTGGCCCAGGTTGATGGTTAGCATGGTCGGACAGGATGCCATTCTGATATTTCTATAAGGAAAGTGTAAGGATACTCCCTTCCGAGGTTTCTCTTATGTTTAACTTCTTCTTTCCATCCCCTGTAACAGTCTCTTTCTTGTATGTGAGCCCTTTCTTTCTCTATCTTTCTTTATCTGCTCTTTTGTATCTCTTTTCCACAATATCTCCATCTTGCATACCTCCCAAGTGTCCCTGATTAGGAAGGACTGTCCCCCTGTCCCTCGTTGCTCTCATTTGTCCCTCTTTGAGGTGTAACTCAGTAAATGATTCATTTGCCTATTCAAAGTGTTTCTATTGTTGTTAAGGAGAGAAAGATGGGGAAATATAAAGAAGATAGCAAGTGTAGAGAATGTGAAAAAAGAGGGATTGTGAAAAGGAGAGAAAGAAAGGGGAACATAAAGAAGATAACAAGTGAAGGAAAAGAAGATAACACATGTAGAGTATGTGAAAAAAAGAGGGAATGTGAGAAAAAGAGAGATGACTGGAATATGAAAAATAGGGCAGGGCTTGTCTAGAGCAAGTAGAAACCGATGGTTCTCTTTAACTGTTTGTAAAATGAATGGCTGTATTCAGACACAGGTTTAAAAAAAAAAACAGGGATACACAGACTGTTCTGTCTTAAAATAAACAGTTGAATCTCCCCAAGTCTCCCTCTTAGGTGTAGTGCTGACAGGCAAACTGTGAAGAAAAGGGAAGAATCCCTACACTGCACTACCTCTATCTCTGTCTACTATCTATTTCAATTAAAGCTCAGCATTCCCTATCTCTACCTAACGGCAGTCTCAGGCTCTGATCGGGAAGTGGCAATACTGGCCATGTGCACGCACTTGGTAGTTTTTACTGGTGGGGCATGTGTGACATCACAGGGGGTGGCTAGCAGCCTACTGGCTGACTGCAACGCATTATCTCTGAATCCTGCTTTCTCGTGTGTGACCTTTGCTTGTTGTGTCTGTGTCCTCACCACTTCCTGGAGCTCTAACCCATGTGTAATAACCAATTCAAATCTGAGTTTCCGCGAACTTTTGAACAACTTGCGTTCGCGCCGAACCAAATTTTCGCCAGAGTTCAGAAAGACAAATTTTCTCTAAAAGTTCACCAAGACAAATTTTCTTCAAAGTACAGAAAGACAAGTTTCCTCCAAAGTTCAGCAGGTCGAATTTTTTTCAAGGTTCAGAAAGACGAATTTTCTTCAAAGTTCAGCAAAGTCAAATTTTCTCCAAAGTTTCAGCAAGCCGAGTTTTCTCCAAATTTCAGCAAGCCGAATTTTCTCTAAAGTTCAGCAAGATAAAATTTCTCCAAAATTTAGCAAACCGAATTTTATCCTAAGTTCAGCAAAGCCGAATTTTCTCCAAAGTTCAGCAAAGCCGAATTTTCTCCAAAGTTCAGCAAATCCAAATTTTCTCCAGAGTTCAGCAAAGCTGAATTTTCTCCAAAGTTCAGCAAAGCCGAATTTTCTCCAAAGTTCAGCGAGCAGAATTTTCTCCAAAGTTCAGCAAAGCCGAATTTTCTCCAAAGTTCAGCGAGCAGAATTTTCTCCAAAGTTCAGCGAGCAGAATTACAGTTTGGATGGTTCGGTTCGCTCATCTATTTATTATGTATGTTGATAGGGTAATATAGGCTCCAGTTCGAGTGCTGTATGTCTGGTGGCTGCGCCCTGTAACGGGGTTAAACCTTGAGCACGATGTGCTCACACTGCTGCCTACATGGCTGCCCAAGTGCAGGGATGGTGGTGCTTCTCTCCTGGTGGCCTGGTTAGGTGCTGTGCCCAATTAACAGCCTTAGGATGACGGCACACTCTATCTGCACACCACAATAGCTGTGTGGCAGGGTATATTGAATAAGTCATATTTCTGTAGGGCAGGGGTACTCAAATGGCGGACCGCGGTCCGAATCCGGACCGCAGACGCCATTTGTCCGGACCGCTGCCCAGGGCTGTCACATCAGCCCGGGATCCGGCGGTGCCGGTGACAATTGCCGGCCATTGGCGGCCGGGGCTGTCAGTGCTGGGGGCGGGCACACGGGCGTGGCCAGGCCGGGGGAGTGGAAGCGTCTCGGGCCTCGCAGACGGCGGGGGAGGAGTGGAGACGAAGAGGCGCGGGAGGAGGAAGAAGCCGAGAGCGCGGAGCTGGCGGAGGCTTCGGGCGGCAAGCAGAGCCCGCTGCACACACCTGGAGGCCCGGCATCAGAACACACTGCTGCGCTGGCTGGAGGAGCGGCTGGCCCGGGGCGAGGAGGCCATTACCCGGGACCAGTTCATCGAGCTGCTGAGAAAGTGCAAGGAGGTGAGATTCCTGTCCCCCCATTTACTTCATGTGTAGAGTGCAAGCTCCTCAGCCAACCTGAGCACTCTACACAGAAGGACGAGAAGCAGGAAGTAAATGACAGGTGGGTGGGGGGACAGGAAAGCTCATTGCTCAGGTTGGCTGAGGAGCTTGCACTCTACACATGAAGTCATGCACTCTTACTGACACCCCCCCCCGGACCTTCATCCCACGGCAGACCCTGGTAAGTGGACCTCCACTGACCGTAATTGAGTACTCCTGCTGTAGGGCATTAAGGCATACCCATACCTCCTAAGTCTCCCTGATTTGGAGGGACTGTCCCTCTTTTGAGTCCATGTGCCCGTTTCCCTTGTTGTTCTCTTCTGTCCCTCTTTGAGGTGTAACATGCAGATCTGCATCAATAAATGATTACTTTGCCTATTCAAAGTGTTTATATTATTGTAACCATTACATCGTATCGCCTATCCACCAATCAGTGAGGGGGCGTAACTAAATTAACAATTATTCCTCCTTCCCACCCTGAAAAGTAGGAAGGTATGGGCATACATGTATTGATTTGGCTGCTTGATGGATTGGGGGGGGTTTTTGGCTCCTTGATAAGAGCATATAATGGGATGAGGTGCAATTCATTCAGGCATCTAGACAACTGGCCTACACAGGGTATAAAGCAAACCAGGCTCCGTCCATGAACTCATTTCCAATCCCCTCAGAAAATGCATTTCTTAGATTCGACATTTAAAGTGGAATTACCCAAGGTACTGGAGTGTTCATTAAGGGGTTTGAGTCATCAGCACAAGCCCCTCATAACGATTTATTACACTAAACTCTTTACTAACGCTACAGAAAAATGGAACATGAGTCACAAACCTGTTATTTCATGTTATTCTTGCTCGTTGCGGAGTTTTATTTGTTCATGTGCATTATTATCTGCAGAGTATAATGATAGCTAATCTATAAAAGCCAGCATGTGTTAATAACACAATAACTCCACTGCACTTGCTGGTGAGTACAATGTTTATAAAGCAGATGGTGGAAATTGATATTAATGGAGAACTCCGCCTGGCTCCAAAAAATTGCCAAATACGAGGTTAACATCGGAAAGTGATCCTTTACCCAGGGCCGTATTTGGTGTCCATAGTGCCCTAGGCACTTCAATTGCTTGCGCCCCCTTTTTTAAGTTAGGTCACGGTCCATATAAAAAAAGTGTGTAGGGGGAAAGGGCGCAATGGGCTAGATGCAGAGAATGTGTGTGGAGGAGGGCACAAAGGGGGAAATGCAAAGAAGCTTTTTAATTTATTTTCTTAACTACAGTAGTAAGGGCACTGTCCTCCCCCCCTTCCAGGTTGCCACCCTAGGCACGTGCCTAGGGTTGCCTAATGGTAAATACAGCCCTGTCTCTACCCAGATAGGAATTTTATGTCTTCACCTTCTGTCCTCAGCCCAGAGCCCCAAAACAGCCTGTGTTTCTTTTTTTACAGAAGCCTTTGCCCAAAATTCATAAAAACACTGAATGCAGTATGATGTTCGAATGGGGGCAGTATAGATCCCTGGCCATGCAGCAGCACCCCAGCGATGATTCCATCAGTTACAAGCTAAACTGCCACATGGTTTACCAAGGTGTAGAGTGCTTTTTGATTTATTGCAGTTATTATAATGACCTCATACTTGGAGTGGACGTGCTCTAGGCACACCTTTCTCCCATAAGGAAGCACCACAACAACCGTCATACTACAATACAATATTTTATTGGTACAAAAAAAGAGGGCTAAAAACATATAACACAAGACATGTTAAAAACAACCGTTATGACTATAAGTATACAATAGATGATGCCCAAACAAAGGGGTTATCCAATTCCTACCACATGGGTGTAAGGCCTCAAACTATATATACCCGAAATCAATTGTTTTGTGCCGGCACAAAAAATGGGTATACCACAAAAGAATCTTAAATATAGTGCTAAAGTGCTATAAACTGAATGATCATGCTATCTAACAATCAATATGATACAGTGTAATAATAACCCTAATACATATATACACACCAACAAATGGAAATGTGTTAATACAAAGTGCAAGTGCATGTGTATAAATGCATCAAATACAACTAATATTGCACAAGGAATCCATCCCCAACAGAAATTAATAAAATCACACGAACCTCAATAAATATGTGAAAAATGAATGCAGGTGCCGGCAAACAATACACACAGAAATCTCACGACATATAGGGCCACCCAGGGTATACAAAAAGGAGCCAATCACGGTTTTAACCACCCGCGCACGCAGCTCCCATGCTGCTTCAAGGGTGAGGGTGATCTGAATACCTACTATATCCCCTTTAAGTACTCACCACATGCCGAACTAACAACGCCCCAGATGCTCAGTTATTATAATGGGTAAGGCTGACCCTCAGTGCTAAGCTGTGTGTAACTGAATCATTGCTGGAGAGCACCAAGGGGCGCAGCTGCATGGCCGGGGAGCCATACGGCAGCCATTTAAACAGCAGACTGCGTTGTGACCACTTTAAAGTGAATCAAAAATTATATAATGGTGGTGCCAGCAACCAGCCAGGTAGTTCCAAAAAGCAGCACCCCCTCCACCACAATTAACAGATTCAACCAAATCTCATGAATTCATATTTATTGAGTATTATCCATTAAAAATCACATTAAGACACACAAATTTAAAAAACATATACATCACAAACAATCCATTTTTAGGGGTATCTCAAGCAGATCCATAATATATACAACAAAACCCAAAATTGCTAAGAAGGTTAAAGCAAAATTCATCCAACTATAAAGTGCAAAAAAAGTGCTAATACCTTTATATTATTCCCATGCTAAGAAGCTAAACTAATGTGGCAAGACAAGTAAGATGCTAACTGTGCAAAAACCGCAACCACTTTAAAGGGCAAATAGCGAGCAGGTAAGGTGGTCCTGTTAGACCTCCTGACTGGAGCTATTCCACGTGCCACACTGATGTGTTCTTCCTAAGCTTTTCTTCTGACTGATACATTTTAGCAATGTGTTGTAGGTCTGATGTGTGCTTGCAAACCATGGATTTTGCTGTAAAATGCAACTAAGAAAATGGCAGGAACAACCTACAGAACAGCTCAACTTTATATGGGGTAATTCACTTATTAGGTGGTCAATTCAGAACCAGGGGAGAATTCTCACTCCTTTTTTAGAAAAGAAAATTGCCATTGACTTTTTTTGTCTACCTTGGGACTGATTCAGAGTCAGGTCAGCAGCATGAAGACACCGAGTATAACGGATGGGGGATATTAGATTAGATCACCCGGCTGCTGCTTATCACTGAAAATGGCCTTAGATTAAAAGAACATAAATATATTTATGATTATTGTTTCTAAACTTCCTATGACAGTTACATTCCAATATTAGGAAGAGATTTTTTTTATGCACTATGCGGTACCTTTTTTTCCCGACTCCAGCCAAAACTAGCTCCGACTCCACGACTCCACAGCCCTGCTGCAAACCCTAGGAGTCACCGGTGGTCAGTTTATCTATGGTCATTATTAGAGATGAGCGAACTTTTGAAAAGTTCGATTCGGCCGATTCGCCGAATTTCACAAAGAAATTCGGGTTCGGCCGAATCAAACTTTTACGAAGTTCCCCATCAAAAATGCCGGCATGGTGGGAGCAAAAAAAAAAAAAAGCATTTTTGCCGGCATGGTGAGAGCGGGCCGGCCGGCATGGTGAGAGGCGCCCTCTGATGACGCGCCCTCAGATGACAGCTGAAAGCGGCGCCGGCCTCAACGCTCCGGACCTGCAGGTAAGTGTTTGCTTTTTTTTTAAATGCCGGCATGGTGGGAGCGGGCCGGCCGGTTCCGCTGACCCGCTCCCACCATGCCGGCGCTGTCAGCGCGGAACCGGCCGGCCCGCTCCCACCATGCCGGCAAAAATGCTTTTTTTTTTTGTTTTGTTTTTTAAATGCCGGCATGGTGGGAGCGGGCCGGCCGGCTTTACCGGCCCGCCGGCCGGCTCCCACCATGCCGGCTTATTTTTTTTTTTTAATTTCAGGAAAAATTCGATCGGCACGAACCACAAAATATTCGGGTTCGTGCCGAATCGAATATTTCCTGAAATTCGGAGCGAATTCCGGTTCGTCCGAACCGGTTCGCTCATCTCTAGTCATTATGATAAGCAGCTCTACCCATATTGGGCATGCTGCTAGGTTATGCGTAGTGGAAGATCCCAAATCAGGACGTGTGGGTAAGTGGACGAGCCTTCATTTTTGACTGTCAGTCCTCTTTAAGCTCCCCATTAATCCTTGTGTTAAAGTTCAGGCTGAACACAAATAGACATCAGGGACAGATTCTCTCCATTCTGGGAGTTTTATATAATTAGGGCCGCAGTGGAAGAAGCAGAAATGTAATCCAACAATTGAAGTCCACCTCCGCCGCTCTCACCCTTTCCTGACATCACTTAGCACTGGCGTGACTTTAAACCTTGATAAACGACCCACCAACCTTTCACTATAATTGGATCCTTTCCTCTGTATTTACACATCAATATGTTCTCTACATCTTGCCATGCAGTACTTCACCTGCTAATTACGCACTTTAAGGGCGCTACGCTTTAAAGGAACAGAGTTTGCCGTAATTATAATAAGGGTAATGGCCAGATCTAAGCCTGTTTGTGCTGAATTGCTGTCAAGCACTAATAGTTCCAAGAGCTATTAAGGCGGTGTAACATAACATTTCTGGTTCTTTCTTCAGACAGTTGAAGACAACGACATCTCTCACCGCACACTTTTTTTCCACTTGTGGTTGGAAAGGCATTTAAAGAAACAATGGGGCTTGTATAATTAGCAATGGCCTTGGTGGGATGATTATGTCCAGGGTGCTGGGTGAGAGCCTGTTCAGAATCAGACTGCATTTTATTCAGACAGCCATCCTAAGGTCCACTTGGAGGAGACCCGGTTCAAGAAGAGAAGTAGAATCAATTTGTGTAAACAATAAGGATGAGTGAACTTTGATTTGAGCGAATTTCAGAAATTCAGATATGTCCAAATCAAACTTTTAACAAACTCATTCAAACAACATTAAACACACTTTTTGATTATTTTTAAGGGTTTAACCCTTCATTAATTAAAAAAAATATTAGGGGTCTCCCCTATCCAAGTATAACCAGCATGGGCATCATCTATGAGGGCTGGTAGACCAGGCTGTAGAGGCCAAGCAACTGGCCACCGGCCCTGAAATCTGCCAGCCCTTGTGAACTCAAGGACCCCTTACCTGTTTTTTTTTACCCCCTATTTTCCTCCGATCCATCGCTGATGTCCCGCGCTGTCCGCCTCTGCGTCTGCCCTGCACTCTGCTGCTTCTGCCAATCTCTCCAGCTTCTGACATCTTGCTCCTCGCTGCAGGGTGGGGCTATTTATCCCAGCAGAGTTCCTTGGTGAGATAACAAGACTTTTCAGTGCGTCGTATTGGGTGAATGTAAAAAAAATAAATAAATAAAAAGAATTATACTGTCCTCGCTCTGGCTTCCGGCGCTGCCACTACCGCGCTGACACCCGAGAGTCAGAGCCGGGACAGCTTCCATGTAAGTATACCTTTTTTTTTCTGGGGGTTTGGGGTGATTCTGCCACATTGCTTATGGGAATGGGGGTGGATGCCATACTGCCTATATGGGGAATGGGATGGCGGGTGCCACACTGCCTATATGGGGAATGGGATGGAGGAAATGCCACACTGTCTATGGGTATTAGATAGGGGGGCATGCCACACTACCTATAGGAATGGGAGGGGGATGCCACACTGCCTATGTTGAATGGGAGGGGGATGCCACATTGCCTATGGGGAATGGGAGGGGAATGCCATACTGCTTATGGGAATGGGAGGGGGGAATGATATACTGCCTATGGGGAATGGGATGGGGGAATGCCGCACTGCCTATGGGGAATGGGAGGGGGAATGCTATACTGCCTATGGGGAATGGGATGGGGGAATGCCACATTGCCTATGGGGAATGGGAGGGGGAATGTCACACTGCCTATGGGGAATGGGAGGGGGGATGCCACACTGCCTATAGGAATGGGAGGGGGAATGCCACACTGCCTATGGGGAATGGGAGGGGGAATGCCACACTGCCTATGGGGAATGGGAGGGGGGATGCCACACTGCCTATGGGAATGGGAGGGGGAATGCCACACTGCCTATGGGAATGGGAGGGGGAATGCCACACTGCCTATGGGGAATGGGAGGGGGAATGCCACACTGCCTATGGGGAATGGGAGGGGGAATGCCACACTGCCCTTGGGGAATGGGGTGGGGAAGATGACACACTGCCTGTAATGGGATGTTTTAGCACAACATTTGGTTCAGAATATTTTTTTTTTCTTATTTTCCTCCTCCAAATGCTAGGTGCATCTTATATGTCGAAAATACAGTACGTGACTCTTGGCCAGGCGCTAAAAACTAGTGCACTAAACAAGAGTCTGGTAACACAGAGACCCGGGCATTCAATAAGAGACTCTTCATTAACGGCTAAGACTCTAAGGCTAGGGCACTAACATGCTAACACTGAGGGTGCGAAGAGAGAGGAGCTTCCATGGACAGAGACACTTGTGCAGCACAGATTTTACCGTACACCAGTGCGTCTATGCTATCGTATGTGCGTATTAAATGTGATGTGCATTGCTGCCAGGCGATAAATGACTGTGCTTGGCTTTAATTTTTTAAGGCTTTAACCGCGTTCCTTTGTCTGGAGACAAAATGTTCTTGTCGTATTTGTTTAACACTTTTCTTTGAATTTGTACTTGACTTGAGTCTCTCTGATCAATAACAGTAAAACAGAGCGGTGACTTCAATTTCCAGCCTGTAAAGATTTGAAAACACTAAATTCTCCCGAGGGGGTTGAGAGCTGCACAATAATCAATTACACCTGCCCTATGCAGCAGATCTACAGAACATCACAATATTAAGGAGGACTCAAGCATACATCAGCTTGCCGCTAGAATGTCCTTAAAACTGTTACGCCAAAGGTTTGTCTCTTCAGTGCTAGTTTAAATATCCCCTGCCTCCATGTACATATCATCTGTAGGGCTGTAGGGACTAAAACAGTCATGGTTATGGTCTACAATACTGTTTCTCAACCTGCAGTACACCTCTCAGCAGGGAGCTGGCTGGCTTTTCAGAATAACTCATCGTGTTTGTTATAGTCTCAGCAAGTTAAAGAGATAGCCCATCCCAAGGCTTTGCCTCCTATGTCAATATATGGCTCTCTGAGCTTTGTTACCTCTGTACAGCAGCACTCCTTCTGGCTCTTTCTGGTGAACTAAATCATCAGCCTCCTTGTTGACCATATCCCAGGGGGTACACACCTGTGTTCAAAGACACAGCGACAGGGGGTTTCTGACTGGTCTGTTATATTATTTATTTAGTGAAAGATCATCTCTTCTCTCTTTATAAGTGCTACTTATTTTTGTACAAATTATAATTGATCACCTCCTTGGGGTTACTTGGCTGGAACTTCTCATCACTGGAGGGTAGAAAAGTTGTGAACCCCTGGTCTACAACGCTGGTATTTCATCATAAGATCACTTTTAATCATAATCTTCATGTAAGCTCTCTCTCTGGTGACCTACAGTGTTCTCTCTTGTAACCTATGGCATCAACCACTCTCCATGGTGACCTACAGTGGAGACAAGCTTTACAGAGTTTTTTCCATCCCACAGCGTGCTACACACATTACATTGCACTATCAGCTATCTACATTCTAATAATAGGCTCATGACAAGAGACGGGGGCAAACCCAGACTGCAAAGTACGTGTTTGTATCGAACTTTGCGAATTCGGGTTCCCAAACCCGAACACGGACTTTAGACAGAAGTCGAGATCACTGACTGCCCCAAACACGGAAAAGCTGGTTGATAGGCTGCTGAGCAGCAATCCGCTTACTGTCCTTCCTGATCCTCTTCCAGAGATCCGCAATCCTCTTCCTGACAGCGACGCCCGGCGTTTGAAGTAGGCCCCAGACGGGGCTCCAGAAAGATGGCTGCTAGCTCCCATGAGTGAGGACACTCCCAGTGTCAGCAGATGGGACTTTCCCAGTGACCAGAGCTCCCACAAAGTACAAGATTGGATGCATCTGAACTTTTTTTACAAACGGAGGTTGAAGCACAAATGGGCTTTTGACCAGGCTCTCATCTTCCCTCGAGTTGTCATTTGTCAGAGGATGCATCAGGGATGGCTTCTCCAGCATCTGGAGATCCCGAAAAGGACGAGATGTGAACATTGAGGAAGCCTCTAAGTATTTTTTAATTAGGATCAGGTTGATGCTCATCTGGGGTCTTGACCAGGGCTTGACTTCTATGCTTCCCCTCCAATGACTGGCACCTGCTTCTACCTGGCTGTTACCTGTCATACGATCCTGCAGAACTGGTTTTCTCCAATATCCAACATGAGATTCCTCTAAGAATTTTAAGAATCCATCAGGTTAGTGCTCATCTGACCACCACATGGCTCTCTGCTTCCCTTCCATGGTCTAGCACCTTGTTTTCGCCCATCAGGATTTTTCTTTTCCAGCATTAAACTGGAGATACCTCTAGATATTTATAGAACCTATAGAGTTGGTGCTAGTCTGGGTTCTTGACCACCACCTGGCATTCAGTTTGGTGAATGGCACCTGCTCCTACCTTAGTGTGATGACGATGACATGCTGAAGGGTTGGACTTCCCCAGTGTCCAGAGCTCCTTCAAAGTTCAAGACAGAATGCCTCCAAATATTTAAAAAGCAGATTGCAGCTCATATGGGCCCTTGACCTTCACTTGGCCAGTGACTAGCACCTGGCCCCACTGGGGTGTTACTTGTCGGGGGATGCTGTGGGTTTGCTCTCCTTCAGCGTCCAGTGCTCCTGCAACCTACATGATGGGAACACTGGAGATGCTTCTAAGTATCTATACAACCTAGATCCTATCCACATTACATCGGTGTCCTCCTACTGACTCATTTGGCAGTTGTTTGGGCGTGCCATGCTCGCTGACAGCCGTTTGGCATGTTTTCATGCATCGTTTCATAATCTCAACATGATATGACATCTAATGAAACAGAAAATCACAAATGAGATGCTCTTCTTTGATAATCAATACACTCGCCCTTGCCTTTCCTGTCAACCCTCTGTCACCTGAGCTTTTCATCATTTTTTTTTATTCCGAAAATGAAAGCTCCAGAAAGGAAGCAACATGCAGACGCTCTATTCACGTTGAAGCGGCGTTGACTGGGGATAATTAGGAGCACAATATGAAACTTTCACCACCCAATCTATTGTGAGGAAGACTTTGTATGCGAAAATGTAAGTTTCCTAATTGTATCATCGTTCACATGGCGGGAAGTCGAAATTCCAAAACAATAAAAGAATAAAACCTACTCGTACTTGGAATTAGACAGTTATTTCCTAGATCTTTAACCCATATAGAAGAGACCTTGGTGACGGAGATGCGGATCTCCACACTGATTCACACAGTAATTAGAGCCTTTTTATACTCATAGTAACATAGTATGTAAGGCTGAATAAAGACATTCATCCTTCCAGATCTCCTTCCAGTGGTCTAGTAGCCATAGCTGGTAATGTTATTACATGCAAGGAGGGCATCCCGGACACTATAGATCTCCTTCCAGTGGTCTAGTAGCCATAGCTGGTAATGTTATTAGATGCACGGAGGGCATCCCGGCCACTATAGATCTCTTTCCAGTGGTCTAGAAGCCATAGCTGGTAATGTTATTACATGCAAGGAGGACATCCCGGCCACTATAGATCTCCTTCCAGTGGTCTAGAAGCCATAGCTGGTAATGTTATTACATGCACGGAGGGCATCCCGGCCACTATAGATCTCCTTCCAGTGGTCTAGAAGCCATAGCTGGTAATGTTGTTACATGCCAGGAGGGCATCCCGGCCACTATAGATCTCCTTCCAGTGTTCTAGTAGTCATAGCTGGTAATGTTATTACATGCCAAGAGGGCATCCCGGCCACTATAGATCTCCTTCCAGTGGTCTAGAAGCCATAGCTGGTAATGTTATTACATGCCAGGAGGGCATCCCGGCCACTATAGATCTCCTTCCAGTGTTCTAGTAGTCATAGCTGGTAATGTTATTACATGCCAAGAGGGCATCCCGGCCACTATAGATCTCCTTCCAGTGGTCTAGTAGCCATAGCTGGAAATGTTATTACATGCGAGAAAGGCATCTAGGTCACTTTTGAACTCTTTTAGTTTATTGCTTATGACTACATCCTCTGGTTCCATAGTGTCACTGCTCTTACAGAGAAGAATCCCCTCCTATGCCGGAGAAGGAAACACCTTATTGGATGCCCTTGGGTTATGTTTACACTCCAAGGTATAAATAGATCATGGGACAGATCTTTGTAATGACCCAGATATATTTATACATAGTTATTAGATCACCCCTCAGGCATCACTTTTCCAAACTAAATAAACCTAAATTTGACAATCTTTCAGCGTCCTCTACTTCCCTCATTCCATTTATTAGTTCCTTGCTTTTGAACTTGCTACAGTTTTGATGAGTCCTGCTTACGCACTGGTGCCCAGAACTGTACACAACATTTCAATATGGGGTCTGGCCAGTGACCTCTAAAGGGGTAAAATTATGCTCTGTTAATGGACACCTATGCCACTCTTGTTGCATCCCATGATCCTCTTTGCTGCCTGGCATTGGACACTACAGTTAAACTGGACCAACACCCATTTTTTCTATAATGGGTGTTGGTCCTGCTGACAACACATAAAAACAAGCTTAGGTGTGGGCTCGAGCCCTATCACACATAACCCACTGAGAAGGGTCAATATGCTTACATTCTTACCTTCAGCTCGAGCCTGCAGTCGCGCGTTTGGCTGCCGATGCGTGCGAGTGCGGGTCGTGGGCGCAGTGTTTCGATGGTGAGTGCCAAGGACGCGACCATGGCCTACATGACTGCCTGGTGGCCAATTGCTTCTGGTGACCTTTAACTTCTCTTCCTAGTCTCCTACATTCTTTTCTTTTCTTTTTTTTCACTTACCCTCTTTAGTTTTCTCTTCTCCTCCTTTTGTTTTAATGTATTTCCTCCTCATTCTCTCTCTATAACGACCGCAGTAATGTGTCTTCATCATCAGCATCTGGAGAAAACACGATCTTCAGGTTTTGACTGCCATTTTGTCATCAACATTCGAGAGCTGAATTTACGTCTAGATTTCTGACCCCTTCCTGCGCATCTCTGCGGTCTATAAGCGAGCGGAATAATAATTCCATTATGCAACACTCAAATGCACAGCGGGGCATTGCCAGCCATTTCATAACTATAGTCACATCCAATCAGCAACTGACAGCTCATGCCCGCCTTGCATCTGTCAGAGATAAGTTCTCCATCTCCTGTAAGTGCGCACTTAAGATCAAAATGAAATTATTCCACTTATTTCAGAATTTTCATTTTATTTTGTCTTTTCTATAAAATAACCCATTCGAAAGAATCGACTGCTAGAGCCGCGTTACTTTTCAGGGGCTCAGGAGGTGCCGAATACCTGACATAACTTTGTTTTTTATTATGTGAAAGTGACTGTTGGATCCTTCGCGTTCCCCATCAGTCTCCCCTTTGCTCTTTTGTTTGTTTTGTTTCTAAAAAATCAGCACACCTAACACTCACCTAAGAAACGCAACAAACGCTTGAGAAGCTATAGATCTTTGGAAAAATCTGCACCCCCAGCATCTACAGTGATTGTCCTGGCCCTTGTATTAAGGTCACCATTGTGGAGAAGGTTCGGTTGGGCTGTAGGGAAGGAGACGAGGCAGAAATGACTGGATACATGGGTTTTGGGGATTTTAAAGAGGAACATCAGACCTAAAATATTAAGGGGGCGATTCCCCCTTTTGGATGTCGCCGCTACCTGCTCTCCTCTGTATTAAGGTCACCATTGTGAAGGTTTGGTTGGGCTGTAGGGGAGGGGACTGTAGGGGAAGGCACGAGGCAGAAATTATTGGATACAGAGGTTTTTGGGATCTTAAAGGGGAACATCGAACCCAAAATAAAAAGGGGATGATTCCCCCCCCCCCACTGATCAGCCCCTACTTAGCTTTTGGATGATATCCAGCTGCTTCAGGGCCGATCGGCTTAGCCGTCTGTAAGCGACAGCACAGCTTTAGTGCTCTTCAAAGTCCGCAAAGTCTTGCGGGATTTCGGATGGCTCCATTTCATCTCATTCATGGGCACTGCGCAGGCGCGAGATCAGGGGCCGAGTGCAGTGCAAGATGGCACTGCCCGTCGGAGATCCCCGGAATCTGAGGGACCCAGAAGATGGATGCTCCGGCAAGGTGAGGTGCAAAAGGGAGGTTTTAACCTCCCCCGATGTTCCTCTTTAAATGTAAAAATAAGTCTCCCCCTTATACACTTGTGACACACGTAGGATTACAGGTTCACTACGATGCTTTAATCAATATAGATTAAAAAGATCGCTGCAAAGTGATGATATGGGCTTTGCTTTTAATTTGTTCAGTTGCGTGCTTGGTTGGTAGGAACAAGTTTTCAGTTTAGTGCCTCTTGTGCAGTACTAACTACCTTTGCACTCATGTCCTCTCCCTCTCTGGCTCGTAACCACGACCCGTCTTCCCCTGTTGGCTGCTCGCGCTGTTAGGTGTTTTGAAAGCATATCAACCGCCCTGTCTGGTGCTTGGCTCTCCCCCCGCAGGAGTGATTGGCCGGGTGGGGGACTGGAGGGCGTCACTTTCCATGTTTTACATAAAGAGGCCCCAGACCAGGGGTGCACAACTTTTTTTGGTCTAGGTGCCACATTATCATATTGTTCCACTTCAAGGGGCTGCAAAAAAGTTTAAGCTGCGAATGCCTTTATATATATATATATATGCAAAGGTGAGCAGAGGTGGCAGGAAGAGGTGGGGTGAAATGAAGTGGAAGAGGTAAGGTGACTAGAGGTATGAAGAGCTGAGAAGGAGTGGGCAAAGGTAAGGCAGGGAGAGGTCATTTCAGCAGAGGTTAAGTGGAAAGAGGTGAGGTGGGCAGAGGTGATATGGTAAGAGAAGCAATGGACAGAGGTGAGGTGGGCAGAGGTGATATGGTAGGAGAAATTAAATGATTGGTGGAGGTGAGGTTAGAGCCGGCGTCAGCACCCGCCTGGCGGGGTTGCACACAATGGGGCATCTTGATTTAGACTCCAGGGGAGGAAGTGCTGGGATTTGTTCTGCTTTTAAGTTGCCCACCCCAGCTGATTTCCTATCCCTGGAGCATCCCAATCTGTGATACCCTACTGTGTGACACCCCCTGGGATCGCTGGCATACCCACTATGCAAGCAATTCCACCCCTGAGTTTTGGTCCGCTTTACAGGGGCATCTCAATTTGGGATGCCCCTGTTTGTGAAAGAACCCCCCTGGTTTGGCCATTAATTCAAGCTGGCGCTCCCACAGTGCATTCACCAGTTCCAGGAAAGTAATGAACAAAGAGGGGGGGGGGGGGTCACACACAGGGGCATCCAAAATCAGGAGAATCTAGATTCCTTTAGACTCCAAGGTCAGGTTTTAAGGGGTTTGGTGCGCTTCAAAGTAGACCAAAACTAGAGTTGTACAGTAGATGTTTTGAAAAATTGGCAACCCCGGTACAACAAAAACTTGAGAAACTTTAGATCATTAAAAAAATCCCCCCCCCCCCTCCCTCTAGCTTGTGAAGCTGTCATGTAGAAGTTTAAAAAAATGGGCATCCCTAGCACTCCTTAAGAGACTTCGGCCCTTATTTATGAAGGAATAGCGACAGGTAGCGACTGGTGAGTGACCGGTAATGACGGGCCCCGCCACGAGAACGCCGGCTCCCCACCACAATCACACATTTATCAAGCCAATCCTGCTTAGCGACTGAGAGAGCGCCATATAGCCACTCATTCATCATTATTCCAGCCTCAGCCCACAGCGCCAGCGTCCGACCTTGAACAGCGACAGGTATGACCTCTCGCTACCTGGCGCTCTCCAATGCATTTCAATGGAACAATCTTTAAATATTCATAATTAATTGTTATTAATGTTTTTTTTATTTTTTATTTTTTATTTTTTTTAAATGTGAAAAATTCTGTGACCACTTCTGCCATTTTAGATATTTTTTTTAAGGTAAAAAAAATTAAAAAATAAAAATTGTACAGAATTGATATTACAGGTCTGATATTAATGTATTCATATTACAAAATTATTTAAAAAACTTGTTTTTTTTGGTTTCCAAAAATATGGTGGTTTGGGGGTTAAAAAACTACTTTTAACCCATCGCGGCCAGCGCTCTGGGGTTTAAACATGCATTTTACAGCGCGAGAATTTTTTGAGTGTGATTTTTTAATGAATATGGTGGAAGCCGGTCGCTCTGACCAGTCGCTATCATGCGCACCCATACATCGCGGAACCTGTCAAATAGCGACTCCTCACTCAATATTCAACATTACGGCAAACCGTCTGAGTCGCTATCAACTAACGAACAACGGCCAAGCACAGCGACTACTAGCGGGCGCTCTGAAAATGCCGCTACAGTCGCTCAACTGTCGCTACCTGACGCTATTAATGAATCGGCCTCTCAGTGAAAGCCTGAGAAGCTATACATCTTCTCAATCATCTGCACTCCTAGCGTTCCTTTAGACACACAGGGAAAGCTTGAATATTTATGGATCCTATGAAAAGTCAGCACCCCTAGTGCCTCTCTAGACACACAAGAAAAGCTGGAAAAGCTACAGTAACGGTCTATTGAAAACTCGGCACCTCTTTAGATACACAAGTGCAATGAGCTATAAATGCTTTGTAAAATCTGCTCTCCTGGCAATACTTTAGATACACAAAAAAAGCAAAAGAAGTTAAAAATTCCCCACTAGCACTCTATGGACACACAAGTAATGCTTGAGAAACTATAGCATTGGAAAATCTGCTCTAGAACCTCCTTTAGGTACACAAGGAAAGCTGGAAAAGCTGTGGGTCTTTTGAAAAGAAAACTGTACTCTAGCATTAAGTGGCAACACATGAAAAGCTTGTAAAAAGAGGGATCATTTTTAAAAATTTACACCCAGGGGAAAAGGGAAATCTTGAGAAGCTAAACAATCTGTACCCTTTAACATACCTTTAGACACACATAAAAAGCTGGATTATGTAAAAAAAAATTCACGCCCCTAGCCAGGGGCGGACTGGGGTTAAAAAACGGCCCGGGAGTTTTCTGGTCACACTGGTCCTTCTGCAGCGTATTCGGCCGCTATCCACAACCCCCCATAAGAGGCAGTGTGCAGAGCCCCTCCCCCTCCACCATAACACGCTTAGGCCCTTATTTATCAAGGGATAGCACCAGGTAGTGTCTCACTAGCGGCCAGGTAGCGCCAGCTATCGGCGGCTACCGACTCCAGAACGCCAGGCTGCGAACACAATCACGCATTTATCACGCTAAATGAAGCTAGCGCCGGCGAGAGCGTCACCTAGCGCGGGATTCATCATGTTGCAGACTTCAGCGAACAGCGCCGCTGCTAATCCCATCACAGCGCCAGGTATGACCTCTCGCTACCTGGCGCTCTCCAATGCATTTCAATGGAGCAATCTTTAAATATTCATAATTAATTGATATTAATGTTTTTTTTTTTGTAAATGTCAAAAATTCCTTGACCACTTCTGCCATGTTAGATATATTTTTTAAGGTAAAAAAAAATAAAAAATTGTGCAGAATTGATATTACAGGTCTGATATTAATGTATTCATATTACAAAATGTTTTTAAAAACTTGTTTATTATTTTTTTCCAAAAATATGGTGGTTTGGGGGGTTAAAAAACTACTTTTAACCCATCGCCGCCAGCGCTCTGGGGTTTAAACAAGCATTTCACAGCGCAATAATTTTTTGAGCGTGATTTGTTAATGAATATGGTGGGAGCCGTTCGCTAGGGCCATTCGTTGTCATGCGCTCCCATACAGCGCGGAACCTGTCAAACAGCGACTCCTAACCCCGTATTCAACATTACCGCACACCGACTGAGTCGCTGTCAACAACCGAACAACGGCCAAGCACAGCGACTACTCGCCGGCGCTGTGAAAATCACGCTACTGTCGCTCATCTGTCGCTACCTGGCGCTATTAATAATTCGGCCTCCCCGTGCCACACATGCAAGGGGGCAGAAGAAAGGAAAATGAGAGGCAGACAGCAAAACTATGGGGGTTATTTAAGAAGGGATAGTGTCAGGTAGCGCCTGATTAATGAGAGGTAGCGACAGGTAGCGACTGGTGAACGCCGGACACAGCACACAATTACACATTTATCAAGCAGAATCTGTTTAGCGACTGGGATAGCGCCATGTAGCGTCTGATTCATCATTTTCACAGCCTCAGCGAACAGCGCCAGCGTTCAGCCTTGCACAGCGCCAGGTATGACCTCTCGCTACCTGTCGCTCTCCCATACATTTTAATGGACGATCCTTTTCTTCTCTTTAAACAGGGTTTTTTTTTTTTGCAAAAAATCTTAAATAATTCTGTGACCTCTCCTGACATTGAATAAGCATTTTTTTCACAAATTTTTCATTTTTTATATATTTCTTCAGAAATGACATTACAGGTCTGCCATTAAAGTGTTCATGTTACAATGTTGTTACAATGTAATTCCATATGTTTTCGCTTTGTTACTAGTGGATAGATGCTGAAAAACAGAATCTAAACACACCGCCTCCTGCGCTCTGGGCTTCAAACAAGTATTTTTCTGCGCCAGAGTTTTGTGAGGCTGTTTTTTTGCTGAA